>CM076582.1:921819231-922419231 GCA_034641835.2 Pinus albicaulis
ACAGAGCCACCTACAACCTCAAATCAATCAAAAGAAGGCCGAAGTTATTACCAGACCAGCAGATATTTTGCATCAATACAACTGAATAGTTAATTCAACCAAAGGAACTTATTGTAGACGGTCAGCAGAAGTTATTGCAAGGATAACGAGGAGCCTTGAAGTCAACAAATTCTTTCCAGCAAGCCTAATAGTTAATGTAAACCAATTAATACAGGGGAAATACCAAAAATCTTCTCTATTAAGCCCCTCAAAGGCCGAGAGACAATGCACTGTATTAATTGAACTTAGAAGATATTTTATCTCATTCCACCTCCTCATTTTTTCTATAAATACTATAGAAAAGATGAGAAAGTTGTTGGTTGGTTGATCACTAGTTGTAATATTGAAACTCTTTGAAATAATATATAGTCTGTTGAAGTTGAAGAACAAATTGAAGTCTTGGAAGCCTTGATGATGTTGTTGCATGCTTGTTCCTGAGAAGGCTCTATCATTGGATCCATGAGCTTGGCTGTTGGTGAAGTATTTTGAACTGTTTAATGTTTTCTCTTGTTTTCATTCTGTTCCATAATTTCTTACTACAGTAGGTTGAAATTTTTATGCCAAGAAATGACTCCTGGAAGCACCTTAGACCTGTTCATCCTTCACTGTTTCATGTTTTCTTCTGCTGAGGTATTTTAGAGTCTTTAATCTCTCTCTTTAGTCCTCATGCTTTTTTATTTCCTTAATAGTTCGAACAGTTGGTTTCAGCATGATTTATGGTTTTCCCTGCTTGTCTGTTGCCACTTAAAGGCTGTTATTGAAGTCTCCCTTTGAAGTATTTCTGTTTATAGTGAGCCAAAGAGGTATGTTCTGATCTTTCCCTTTGTCCTTGCTTAAACAGTTGTCTTAAAGGTCTTTTATAGTTGTAATCATAGATGTGTTAGGTGTTCCCTCTTATATGACTACAATTATCAGTGAATCTTTTATGTTTTCTAAGTCATTTGAAATAAAATCTTTGAGGAAATAGGGTGTTCCCCGAATCTTAGATTTCATTTTAAAATTTGTTTTGAAATCATTATTTGCTTAAAGGTATGATTTGTAGAATTTATGGTTAGCCCTATCTACCAAATAGCTCTTTATTGTTCAAGTTGTGCTTTCAAATTCCCTTTGTTTGAGAATCAAATCTCTCCTTCCAAATCATTTATGTCCATCTCATTCCAAAACCAAAGGATCCTGTGGCCAAGTTAGATTTGCCCTCTAATATCCCATATCCATTTATGATTATGTTATGACCTTTTCTTGACTCCACTGCTCAATGAACCAGATGTTTCTCCATTCTATATATCTTTCCTAGACCTTTCATGTTCTGCTTTATTAATTCAACCAACCAAACAAACAAACACCTGCACTTAATAACTAGTCTAAAACCAATACTCAAAGCACACAAGATAAACCTTTGAAAACAAACATTTGAGAGATCCCTCTCTGAGAATAGGAGGACTAGATCCTGGAACTCTAAATATTGGTTCTAATGTTTCCTTGTCTTTTGATTTGCCAAACTATCAAAACACGGGACACCAACACGCTGAGCAGTCTTGGGATAATCAATTTTTGACAGGTCAAATCAATTCCATTCTGCAAACTAAGGCATATTTGGAAATTAGACAGGATAATATTTCCAGCGAGCTATCCTGGACCCAATTTTGACACTGAGAAGGCGCCCAAAATCAGGCTAAAACATGGATGGAAAGTTTGACAAAGGGATGGTGCGTTTGACAGTTGACTGGTTTTTCTGAGTTTCTTTGCAAATTTGACTTTTTATCTTGGGGAATCATTTTTTTACCTATGTAAATCAATGATGTAAATGTAAATATAATGTTTTAACTATTACCTAGGGTAAATAAATTAGGTTAAATCTCATGATGAGGTGTAATGAATCAGTTTGCAAAAAGTTAGGGTTGAGTCACTTAGACCTCCCTACACTTAAGCTTTCGGCTCAGTCTTTGTTGGAATTGCTCCTCCTCTCATTGATTCAACCCCTAAGGATGGGAGGAGTTGTTTTGAGGTCTATATCATGTACTTTTTTACTCATTTCACTGTTTGGAATCATTTGGATGCTATTGTATTGATCAAGTAATCAGTTTGGCCTAAAACTAATGAAGAATTGTAGTTATTTCCTTGGGATTCATGTGGTATGAATGTTTGGCATTGTTTTTTTTGTCTGTGTCATTCGTATGAATTTTTTGTAAGCTCATAAACATTTCATGTCTATTATATGATAAATTTCAAGTTGATAGGCAGAATACATGTTTTTCATGCTCTGTTTTGGGAAATTTGTC
The DNA here is from genome assembly GCA_034641835.2 of Pinus albicaulis. Lineage (NCBI taxonomy): Eukaryota > Viridiplantae > Streptophyta > Pinopsida > Pinales > Pinaceae > Pinus > Pinus albicaulis. The sequence continues at coordinate 921,821,550 of CM076582.1, forward strand.
ATAATTTGTCCATTTTTTTTCAGATTAGGAAGAATACATCTCCTATGCTCTTCTTATCTCCTCATCAGTCTTAAAACATCTCACCAAATCACCTTAAAGTGCTAAGCCTTCCACCTACCTTTCCACATTGAAAGGACTGCAATTCCATCCAATTTTCCCTAACCTAGTCCCCTTGACCTAATCCTCATCCAGAGAACCCAACTCTAATCAAAACAAATCAAACCCTTCTGCTTTTCATATCGAGCCTAAAAAAATTCATCTAGCCCTCTTGGCTATGATTTTTGTTGAGAGATCCCTCTCCGACTTGGTAGGGCTAGATACCAGGTTAAAAGGTTGGTTTGTGGTTACGTCTGTTGGGATCTTTTCTTCAGCCTTAGAGATCTGGCGGAGTGATAACATTCTCTACACAACATATAGATGATTTGTAGAAGACTAAACAATAGATAATTAACTAGTAGATCCTCTAACATTTATCTTACTAATACTTTTCTAGTTGTTGCAACACATAAACCAGATGAATAAAACAATAAGAGAAACACACCATACATTTGATAGTCCTTGAAACACAAAATCCTCCAGCATGAAGTACAGAAATGAGTTGTCTTTATTACGAAAAATCTTCAGGTTGAAAAAAATCTAACCCTGAAATGGTATTACAAATGATATTTATAGATGGAAGAACCAAATCCATCTCTCATAAAAATAAGCATCCACTCTTCCTCACATTACATAGGAGTTATAGGAAATTAAAGAAATATCCTATCGAAATATAACTAACAGGAAAAATGTAGATAAGAGGAAAGAAGACAGTTCGAACTGTGCTACTGAGTGTGTTGGCAACCTGCCTCCTTTTATGTTGATTTGTCTCTCCACGACCTTGGTTCTTTAAAACACATGTGTCTTCATTAAATGGGAATTTTTAAAACCTCAAAACGACTTATCAACCATAAATTGGCATGTCCATATCATTAGGAGTCCTTATCATTCTTGAACTAGCTTGAAAATTCTGCTGAAAACTGTCAAAAATAATTTAAAACAGATGCTACCGGAACTTCTGGTAAAAACCCATAACTGCGAAAAAACTATAATGCTATTGAAATTTCCGGTAGCGCTCTATTTCCTTTTCAAAAATGCACAGCAAGATACTTGAAAAATGATGTGCATAATTAAAAATTCTGAAAATTGATTTGTTCCAAAATATAACTAGTAGGCAAAAAGGTATTTCACTAGACATCCTTTTACCTCTCCTCCATATGAGCTGCAACTTCTGCAAGCTTTTCTAAATCTGTTTGTCTGTCAAATGTTGATTTTGACCTTGTGGTCCCAGTGGTTGTCTCTTTATTAATGGCATTTTTCTCTTCTGAACTCTTCTAGATTTTTCTTCTTTTGGAGGCTCCTGTTTGCTTGTCTAAAGGGGATTTACCCTTATCTTTCTTCTTGGACCCACTTGATCCTAAAATTGAAGGAGTTACAGTCTATAACCCTTCAAAATCCCTCTCAATATCTATAAATTTTGTCAGCAAACTTGGGTTATGTAGGGCTTTAGATTTCAGCTTGAATTCGTTACTTGCTCTTGTATGTCGTTTTCTACTACCAACAACTTGTATTGCATTATTTTGTCTTTTATTTCTTCTAATATCATACCCTGCATCCTTCAGAAGCTCCTCATCTGACTTGGGGGGTTGATAGTCCTTCTGAATCTTTTGCTAAATGTTTTCTTCTGAAACTTCTGTCATCTTCGTGCTCTAGCATATACCTTGGGAAAAGGAGAAATAGGAGGCGCAATACTCATTGATTTGGTATTGCTGATAGATGAACCTTCTCCTTTCTCCAACTTCTATTCAAATTTGGTTGAGGGAGCCTTTTCCTCTTTACCCTTATTCTTCTTGTAGATATTCACCTTCTTAGCTTTTCTTTTAGTCCTTTTACCAACTGATGAAGTAGTTGGTTTCTGAATTTTTCCCTTCTTCTTGGCAAGTTGAGAATGTTGTTGTGAGGCTGGAGATAGCTGATTAGGAATGTCTTGTGTAGGTGCAGGTTGGCTTGCCTTGTAAAATAGGAATGCTCCCAAGTCTGGTTTCTTCTTCTGAGTTCTTCAACAACTAACACCTTGATAAGAGATTGATGGTAGATGTTATACTCTGAAATTGTTGCATGATTTTGTATCCTAGCTAACATCTTAGTCAATATTTTTAGTAGAAATAAAGGTTTTAGGCTCTTCATAAGTGCAATGTGAGAAAAAACCTCATGTGATGCAGAAAAAAAATAGTATACCTCCTCTCATAGGTAAGGCTGATCTTAATGAGCTTGACAGTTTCATGCCATTCATCCTTGAGATAACTGTTAGGAATACCTTTAGCCCATTTAGGGTCTTTGTATTCATCCTTGATGAAGCTATTAAGGCCTCCTCCAGTGATACCTTGGATTTTGAACCATTTCTCTCCTTCTTGTGGGAGGTGGAAAGCTTCAATAATGCATTCCGTTGATACCTGCAATCTGAGGCCATAGACATTTGCTTCTTGTCCATCGAATGAGAGGGAAAATTCCTTAGCTACTCCTAGGTTATAGCTTCCTAACCTTGAAAAAAATGGATTCCACCTAGCCTGTACAAAGAATCTCCTCACATTCATATCTGCATCTATTAAATCAGCTCCTTGAGGTTCAATACGCTTAATTTTTCTTCCTTTCTTATTCATCTTCAGCAATAAAGAAGGTTGTTTACTATAATATGATAGGTGTCAAGATTAGTTAAATTTACTGATACAGATTTATGCATGCCAGAAAAAAAGAAAGAACACAAAGAAAATAAACCACAAATAAACTTGTTTTATTAAAACAGAGAATAACTGTAGAAGCTACATTGTGGCAGACGATCTGTCCTTTTACAAAGTGAGGCTTGTTATTTATAGCCCTTTTTTTAGATAGAATACCATAGGTGGATACCATGGGCCAATACCATGGGTAGATACCACTTACAATACCATGGGTAAATTCCATGTGTGGATGAATACCATGGGTGGATACATACCATGGGTCACTTACAATACCATGGGCGAATAAATATCATGGGCGAATGAATACCATAGGTTGATGCCATTTACAATACCATGGGTAAATTCCATGGGTGGATGGATAATATGGGTAGATGAATACCATGGGTTGATGCTTTTTTCCATTCAGATCATTCCTCTCTCCTTAAGAAGCAATGGTCCCCATTGCGTGAAGTTCCCTCTTGAGAAGCCTTTGTTGAATATGAAGAGCCACTGAAGAGAAGGGTTTTGAGTTGTTAACCCATAACCATGATGAACGAATATCCGAGGATAGAGATACCCTGTAATGCTTGTGACCAACTGTGATATTGACAGTGTGTGGCCTAGCAAATGGTCTTCGATGAAGTGTGGGTTTGTGGATGAACCAAGACCATGACAAACGAAGATCCGAGGATAGAGATACCCTGTAATTCTTGTGACCAACTGTGTGACTAATAGTGTGCGGCCTAGCAAATGGACTTCGATGAAAAAAAAATTGTGCGACTGACTCATAACCATGATGCTGATTGTTGATGAAGTAGCAGGTGCCTACATAGCTTGGGGTGGGAGGGCACGTCTCCAAATAACCCAAGCCGAATGATGCTATGATGAAACTGATGAATGTGAAGCAGGTGCCTACTAAAGCGGGGTGGGAGGGCACGTCTCCAAAGGGAACCCGCTCTGAATGCTGCTCCAGATTTAGAATGAGCATAACTCGGTCAATATAACTCAGAATATTTATTATAACCTATTTTTGGAAATTGAATGATCATTATGCATCTTCTCATGTGTTTGAGACCACTATCTGGAGACTCTAGACTCTCATATTCGTGCTGGAACTATCTCACCGTCACAAAATTTCTGAAAAAATAGTTGATTTTAAATCAACGATAACTCCCACATCCGGACTCCAATTCAACCGATTTTTTTTTGAACTTGGGTGATTTTTCAAGAGGAGCTCAGATATATTTCCATTATTCTAAAATTTGGCACTGAAAATTGTGAAAAATGGCAGGAGAGTCGCCGTCCATGAATTGTTTTCAGAAAAATTGCTTCAACATTGCTGATTTTGAATCAGCGATATCTCCCTCATCCGAACTCCAATTTGGCCGATTTTTTTTTTTAATTTGAGTATTTTTTCCCAAGGAATCCAGATCTAGTATTTTTTTTGTAAATTTTTCACCAGAAGTTTCAGATCTGATCTAAAAACTCGCCGCCCAAAAAAAATTCATGGATTTTGCTTAAGATTGCTGCAAAACATTGAAACTAAAATATGTTTCAAACCCTCATTCCCATGGAGGCGTAACCTAAATATGATACCACTGATACGGATTTATGCAGGAACGCAACAGAATAAACATATAACCATAAATACAGAGATGCATCGGAAATAACACTTCATTTCATTAATATCAAGAATTGAAATTTGCTTACAGACAGAATGGAAATAAAACTAGCTAGGGCGCCGGTAGCTATCTCTGAGAAGAGATGTGACGGCTACAGGCCTCTGAACTGCATTAAAATGAGGCTCGAGGGCCTATTTATTATTGATAAACAATGGAGAATCCTAAACACCCAAAAACCTAACCCTAGGAGATGAAGCACCAAAACTATGGGCCCCGTTTGGGTAAATTGGTGTTTCAACTTCCCAGGGACGTAACTTTCGCATACTATCTCTGTTTGACGCACATGATACATCATTAGAAAGCTCTATCCGAGGACTACAACTTTCACCATGAATATCATTCCAAAACATAATGATATTCACTGGAGGCGTGATGCCCAAAAAACATCGTTTAGGGCCTCAAAACGGCTCCGGAAGTTCAGGACCCGAAAAACTGCTAAAAATAGTAAATTATGCCAAAACTGAAAAAATGAAAGAGAAAATGGTGGGGGCCCAAGTGGAATAGGTGGGTGGCTAGCAATATCCACCTGGATCATTCCTCCCCCCTTAGGAAGCAATGGTCCCCAGATGAGGAAATTTCTGCTGAACTTGGTCCCTGGTGAACCACTTTCCTTGGCGCAGGAGTTGGCCAGCTTTGACAACCCGATACAGTTGGATCTTCTGTTGGCGAGTGTTCTTGATTTGCATGTCCATGATACAATCTGTGGTGGCCTGTTCCATGCAGTCTAGGTTTAACTCTGTTGGTGTGAGTTGTTCTGCAATGTCTGAGGTGTCCAGTAGAGGTGGGAAGTAAGGACGAAGGCGATCCACATTGAAGACTAGGTGCAGACCAAGGAATGGAGGAATACTAAGCTCGAAGGCATTGTTCCCTACAGCCTTGGTGATGGTGTACGGCCCGTATCGGAGCGGGCGAAGCTTGCGGTGGGGTCCAATGAGGCGCTCCTTCTGCAAATGTAGCCATACTTTGTCGCCCACCTAGAAATTGTGTGGCACCCGGTGTTGATCATGGCACTGCTTGTACTTCGCATTGGCTCTGTCCAATATATCATGAACCTGTTGGCGGATGTGTTTAATGTGCTCGATGAAGCTACTTGCTTTGTCAACTTCAGACTAGACATGAGCTGAATCGGCCTGTTGGCGGATGTGTTTAATGTGCTCGATGAAGCTACTTGCTTTGTCAACTTCAGACTAGACATGAGCTGAATCGGCCTGAGCAGCTGCAAATGGCATGGCTATGTCAATGGGACATAGTGGCTGGAATCCCAAGACCACTTGAAAGGGGCTATGGCCAATTGAACTGTGGAGAGCCCTGTTATAACTATGTTGTACACAGGGGAGGCTCTCGTCCCATGTGCGTGGATGCTTTGAATTGTACATGCGCAGAATGTGTACAATCATTCTGTTGACGACCTCTGTCTGGCCATCTGTTTGGGGATGGAAAGCTGTGGGCTTGGTGAGCTTTGTGTCCAACATTGACCAGAGGCTGGACCAAAATGTGCTGAGGAACCTGCTATCTCGATCTGATATGATAGACTGTGGGATCCCAAAGTGCACCCACACTCGTTCAAAGAAGAGTTTAGCAGTGGCTTCTGCTGTGATATTCTTCTTCCAGGCCGCCATGATGGCCATCTTCGAGAATCTGTCAACGACCACGAAAACACAGTCATTTCCATTCTTAGTAGAAGGCAGGCCCGACATGTAATCCATAGAGATGGATTCCCAAGGTCGACTAGGGGTAGGTAGTGGAGTATATAGGCCTTGCTTCTTGATGATCGGTTTGGCAATGGCACAAGCAGTGCAGGATCTGATGTGCTTCTTGACATCCTTTCGAAAGTTCGGCCAATAGAAATACTTCTGTAGTATTGCTACTGTTTTCTCGACCCCGAAATGCCCAGCGACTCGACTGTAGTGTGCTTCCCATATCATCTTGGCACGCTTGCTTGAAGGAACACAAAGGTGTCCCAGGTGACATAAAAGTGCATCTTGGAGGTGAAAATTTGGAACTTGTGTGCCCCCCAAGAGTGCCTTGTAAGTGTGGCCGAATTCTGGGTCACTCTCATAGAGAAGAGGCCAATCAGAAGTCTCGTGCCCACAAGAGTTGAGCACGGTGGTGAACGCCACGATCGGTGGTCGGCTGAGGCATTCTGCAACATTATTGGTGCTACCCTTCTTGTACTTGATGTTCAAATGAAACTGTTGCAGATATGTGGACCACTTCTGATGGCGATCATTCTGCAACTTCCCTTGTGTCTGTATGAACTGCAGGGGCCGGTGGTCTGTGTGGATGATTGTTTCCTTCCCAAAAATGTAATGCTTCCATTATCGACAGGCTTGCACAATGGAATACATTTCTTTGTCATAGGTGGGATACTTGCGAACTGTCTCGGACAATGTCTCACTGTGATATGCCACTGGATGTCCCTGTTGAGTAAGAACTGCCCCAATAGCATAGTCAGAGGCATCTGTCTCGATCTCAAATGGCTGCTGCAAGTCTGGTAAGGTGAGCACTGGGGCAGAACAGAGGCGATTTTTCATTTCTTTGAACGCCTTCTGTTGAGGTTCCGACCAAAAGAATTTTTCTCTTGCTCCTCCTTTGGTGACTTGACTCAAGGGCCAAGTGATATGAGAGAATCCCAACACGAATCTGCGGTAGAAATTAGCAAGACCCAGAAAGCTGCGAAGCTCTGTTATAGTGGTTGGGGCTGGCCAATCCCGAATGACTTGGATCTTGGCTGGATCCACATGCACCCCCCTTTCATCAATAATGTATCCCAGATATTGAACCTGGGTCATGCCAAAAGTGCACTTCTCCAAATTGGCACACAACTTGTGTTGCCGCGGTGTTTGGAGGACTTGTCGGATGTGGTGAAGGTGCTCTTCCCAAGTCTGGCTGAAGATCAGAATATCATCCAAGTACACCACTACAAATGAGTTGGTGAATGGCCGCAAGATGTCATCCATCATCCTCATGAAGGTGGCGGGAGCGTTCGTCAACCCAAAAGGCATGACCAGCCATTCGAAAAGGCCTTCCTTGGCTTTGAAGGCAGTCTTCCACACATCGAAGGGTTCAATTGGTACCTGGTGATACCCAGACTTCAGGTCAATCTTGCTGAAATATTTTGCACCTTTGAGTTGGTCCAGAAGGTCATCAATCCGTGGGATTGGGTACCTATTCCGGACAGTGATCTTGTTCAGCGCCCGATAGTCAATACAGAGTCTCCACGTCCCATCCTTCTTCTGTACCAACACAATCGAGCTCCCACAGGGCGATGAACTTGGTCTGATGTGACCTTTCTGCAACAGCTCCTGAATCTGCCTCTTGATTTCATCATTTTCCAGAACAGAGCGTCGATAGATCGGTCCATTGGGTAGTGGCGCACCCGGGGTCAGATCAATCGGGTGCTTGACCTGGCAGTGCAGAGGAACCCCTGTGGGTGAGGTGAAGATGTCCCCGTACTCCTCTACGACCTTATCCATTTGTTGTTGTCGTGCAGAGGGGCCCTGTCTGGAGGTCGTGGCCACAGTCTTCTTCTTGCCCTGGGGGCGGATCATCAGGAAAATGAATTTCTTGGTTTGGGAAATGAGCTTACTGCATTGTTTTGCAGTAACCAAAGAGATAGTCGTAGGAGGTGGTACCTCTGGTATCCTGTACAACTTATTTCCCAAAGTAATAATAACAGCACAAGGTCGAGACTTTTCCCTTTTTCATTCCCCTTTTTAGGTTCTGATTCAGAGTCGAAGCATGCATCTGACTCAGAAGCCCTCATCTCGGCCACTAGCGACTGCTTGGCCCGACACTCACTTGTGTTGTGAGTGGAGCTCTTATGGAACTCACACCACTTTCCCGTGTCCTTCTTTGGCTTTGCGGTACTGTTCTTTTCTTGTGGCTTCGATGAGTTGTCTTTAGCCGCCATGCCTTGGCTCGGTCCTTTGTTCTGCGGTTTGGAAGCACCTTTCCCTTGCTTTTGATTCGCAGATCCAAAGTCTCGCTTCTTCTGCTTGAATTTCTGCTCAATCTTGGCAGCATACCGGTATGCCGTACCAAGCGAGGAGATGTCGAGGAACTTCATTTCCTCCTGAATGTATCTGTGCAGACAACTGCGATACTTTAGCACCAAATGTTTCTCTGAATCTTTGATACCCAACTTTGTGCGCAGGGTATGGAACAGATTCGTCAGCTCGTGCACATCTTGATCCCTTTGTTGTCGTAGCGTGGTCCATTGTGTGTACTTGTCCTCATAGCTCCCCACGGGATAGTACTGTTCCTTGACGGCGTCTCGGAAAGAATTCCAAGTTGGTACGGCCGAGAACAGAGAGGGTTCTGTCTGGTCCTTGTTCTCACAGTAGGTTTCCCACCAGTCCTTAACATGGGGGTAGCTTTGAGGAGTGCAAAAATAATCTTCTCCCGGTCTGAAAAGTCATGAACAGAGAAATATCCTTCTAATAGATTCAACCATCTATCTACGGCATCTGCGTCTATTTGACCCTCAAATATGGGAATGTCAAAATTTACTTGTGCCTTAAAGGGAGTCGCAACTCCAGAGTGGCTACTGGATGCAGATGCGCCGCCGGTGGGCAGCCGTTGAAGGATCTGAGCAAAACTATCCATCATCGCGTTCCTTTGTTTTTCGAGGGCCTCCTCGAGCAATATTTTAATAGGATCTCCTGCTCCCTCATCTTTCTTTTCGTCCCCCATGGGCGTCCGTCGAGGTTTGCGAGGCTGATCTTGCAAAGGTTCCACCAGATCAAGCCCTAGCTCCTTGTACCCCGACCTCGTTGGGGACATGCAAAGAAGGATCGAGAAAAAGCAGACCGCTCTGATACCACTGATCCGGATTTATGCAGGAACGCAACAGAATAAACACATAACCATAAATACAGAGATGTAGTGGAAATAACACTTCATTTCAAAAAAGAAAACATAGCCTTATAATAATGGGCCTCTATTAATATCAAGAACTGAAATTTGCTTACAGAAAGAATGGAAATAAAACTAGCTAGGGCGCTGGTAGCTATCTCTGAGAAGAGATGTGGCGGCTACAGGCCTCTGAACTGCGTTACAATGAGGCTCGAGGGCCTATTTATTATTGAGAAACAATGGAGAATCCTAAACATCCAAAAACCTAACCCTAGGAGATGAAGCGCCAAAACTATGGGCCCCAATTGGGTAAATTGGTGTTTCAACTTCCCAGGGACGTAACTTTGGCATACTATCTCCGTTTGACGCACATGATACATCATTAGAAAGCTCTATCTGAGGAATACAAATTTCGCCACGAATATCATGCCAAAATGGAATGATATTCGCTGCAGGCGCGATGCCCAAAAAATGTCGTTTAGGGCCTCAAAACGGCTCCAGAAGTTCAGGACCCGAAAAACTGCTAAAAATAGTAAATTATGCCAACAATGAAAAACTGAAAGAGACAATGGTGGGGGCCCAAGTGGAATAGGTGGGTGGCTACCAATATCCACCTGGATCATTTACTTAACATGTATTTTTGGATCTTCAATGCAAATTGTGTGAAAACTGAGTCTCCCTCTTCAAGTTGCTCATTCACAAACAACTAAATTCAAAAATTGATTGCTTTCCCTTTCTTTTGGTGATTTAAAATGATATGTTGGTTCACCTTTCCTTGCATGATATTTTTTTCATTATGGGAAATATCTTGGATCGTATAACACACCTCATGATTTTCATGATTAACTTCAGTTGGCTGCTTTGTTTCATATTATCCGCTACAGGTGGTTGGAGTTTAACGAAGTTGGAGTTGGCATTCACCTCCATCGTATTTTATGGCAGGCCTAAAATTCTAGCAGCACCCATGCATGATTAACCAAATGGTCATCACATTAAACCGTAGATCCACGACTTATTTTTGATAATAAATACACACCTTGACATGTGGATACAACGACTCAGGTTGACAGACAAGACAAATAGTAGTTGGTTTTTACAACTGCACATCGACACCTAGATTCTACCATGTATGAACATGACTAACTCGACATCACTCAACATATACCTTTCCTATCACATGACATAGCTCATGATAAAAAGGTTTAAACGTTGATTAATATGGGGAACACGTGGCTAACACAAAAGCGGATGCACCTTTTTATATTTTTTAAAAACAAGGGAGGTTACCGGAATTTCTGGTAGCATTGGGTAAAGGAAAAACATACATAAAAAAAAAATTAAAACCAACTGTCCGACAAGGATAAAACAGACGCTACTTGAACTTTCGGCAGCATTCTAATTTTTTTTTACATTTAAAATTTTTTATCCTAAAAACAAAAAAAATTAAATTAAAACACACTCATGACTAAGCATAGAACTGTGCTAAAAATAACAATGCAAAACCCAACCTGATCAACAACCAAGGATCATGAATCCTCAAAGGAAATCATTTTCTCCTAACTATATAAGTTCTAATCAATTCTCTCCTCTTAAAAATAATATTGAATTCTTTATATGTCATAATTATGGACATGTTACATCAAATTTTAGAAGCAGATTATTTCGGTCTCAGGAAAATAGTCGCTCCATAGAAAGACCATCAGCTCCCAGGTACTCAGGTTTATTTAAGTGATATTGTTTTTCTTGCAACATATTTAGTCACATAGATATCAATTGCAATAAAATAACATGAGACAAAATATTATGATTCCACTACTTCCTTTTATGGTGACATAAGATGTTATGCATGTAAATAGAAAAATACTGCAGGAACAAACCAATAAATCACAATAGACAACATGACAAGAAATTAGATAAGAATTTTGATGACAAAAGGACTAAATAATATGGATCCACCAACATTCCCCTTAATAATTAGAAAGAAGAAGAGATAAGATGTGGTCTTTCTCTTTGTTCTTTGAAAATGAAAATGAATGGTACATAGACATCAGATGTTCTCATCACATAACTGGTGACAAGAGTAAGATGGAGTCTCTCAAGAAAAATAAAGATGGTAAGATTATTCTCCCAAATAGTTCTCCAGCAAAATTTTTGGGAAAAGGTAGAGCGAGAATTAACAAACATAAAAGAGCAAATGATACTTTATTAGTTCAAGGCCTAAAACAAATTATTCTAAGTGTAGGCCAAATGGCACATAAAGGAAATGTAATTGTGTTCACATCTAACAAATGTGAATTCATGGATAAATAAACCAGAAAGGTCATAGCAAGAGGGTATAGAAAACCAAGAAAATTATACGTGTTTAAAGATCTAAATTCTTGCAGATATAAGGAGGATTCAGACTCATACTGAAAGAAGGAAATGCCCACTGTAGTCCATTGTTCTTGAAATAATACTGCTAACAGTGATTGCAGGAGTAATGATAGTCACATAACCTCATGAGAACATATTATGGTTATCGGGTCCTCAGGATCAGTGATGTGGGGAGAAACATATATGCATTTAATTATTGTTACTTATGTTATTGATAGTGCATTTAATGCAGCAAAAATGAAGTGGGTACATAAATTACAGCTCAAGGGGAGCTGATATTATAAAATTTCAATATTTCACTTTTAAGTATGCAGATCGTATGAAATATATTTGCATATATACGCAGATCCTATGAAAGATAGTCGTGTATATATGCCAGTTCTGATACAGACAATCATGTATAGTTTCTTATGATGAAGAAATAATAGAACACATTTAGAGAAAGACCTAGATATGCTTCAGATAGTTATTTTCCATTCTTGTTTTGATGGTTGCAATCTGTGGATGTTACTTTGGGTTATGATGACCTATGAGTTGGTACAATATGCAATTTATGCTTTGATAGAACTATTGATTGATGGAATTTATTTGATGATCTGAATAATGTATGAGTTGATGCGATCAGACTTAACAGTGTCTTGTTGACACTGGTTCAGAGGGAGCATTAACTTTTCTTCTAATAATGCATTGTTGGCATTATGTTTGATTGAAAATTCTTTAATGATTCTTATAATTTGTGATGTTTCTGAAGACACTATTGTAGTTGGTTGAATGCCGCTACTTTGATGCCATAGTGCATGAGTTGCTTGTGATGTATTATGGATGAGCTACTGATCATACTTGTGATGATGAAATACTCTTAGGTGGTTGTTGTCCTTCTTGGTGGAAAGAACATATACATCGTGTTATTTCATGCTATACTTATTTTATGATGATGTTTTTGTCATGGATGATACCTATTGTGTTGATCTTGATTCTTACACATGTTACATAGTGATAATACATGTACATGTTATGATGGAAATGGAATGGTTCTAAGAATGATGATCTTGATGATAAGGGATCACAGGGATGATTGGTTGATAATGAGCTCACACATATTGCTATCTCTATATCATGAAAAGAATATTTTGGATGCTGCATATTGATGAAGTGGTTTTGGTATGATAATCCTTATGGCATATTGGGTCAAGAGCATGATGTTGCTGCAGGTTTCATAAAGATATGATCATTGATGATGTTCACAGTACTTCTATCATAATCTTATGATGCAGGACCTATTCAGTATATTAGGTCTTTGGTATTGGTTATAAATGTCATATCTATAACTTGATGTAAAGGTCATGGAGAGACTTGTGATGTAATCATTGTAATACTCAATCATGTTTGGACTATTGAGGGTCAAGTCAATTATGTATGTAATCCCATTTTTGGGTAGTTGATGTTATGATGGAGTCAAATATGTAACCCCACTTGGTTGGGTGATCGTAAGTTTGAGTCCTTAGTGATAGGAAAGTTCATAGTTAGTTGAGTCATAGATTCATGTACTTCATTGAAAATATTTCAAAAGGTTTAGCATGTGCTCAGGGGGAGCATGGTTAGTATATAGTTCAGATCATATCTACAGTGCTCATGTCTCTACAAGAAAATAGAAGCCTTCATTCGAAATTTATCGACCCTTTTCCCTTGGTGTAAAAGGGGGAGAGTAACTTGGTGTTTGAATTAAAAATCCTGTTTAGATTAATGTGTTTTACAGGTATCTACAGGTTGTGGTGACCAAACACCAAAGTGGTTTCCATCAAGTCCAAAGGGGGAGATCATTGACATTATGTTGTCCTTGATGGAAACCTACTTGTAGCAAGATGAGTACGTGTTGTCCTTGATTTCAACCTACTTGGTAAATATGTAAACATGATGGTAATAGGATGAGTATATAGGCCAGTTCAAATGTGATAGAGAAATAAATACGAGTCAGTGACAGAGGAATAATGAAGATAAAGTTTGAGGAAGTATTCGCAGGTTTTGTGAAGAAAATATGTGTACATACACAGGTATAATGAAGAGAAGTCAAGTGTATGTAGGTTATGTGAAGAAAATCTATGTATGTACACAAGTTTTATGAAGGAAATTCTCATACAGTTTCTAAACCGTGGTATTTTAAATATCAAGGGTCTTTACGATGGTATTGGCCCATAGTATTGAGCGTGGCAACTGATATTTGATCTCGTCAAAGAATACCATCGGCATTAGTATGGTTTTGACCTATGGTATTGGATAAGGCTTAAAGTATATAAGGAGGTGAAGGTCAAAGTGTTTCATGTGTGAAAGTAATATGTGACTGATGAGTGACTTCACTCTGAAGTATGTTTTGGGTTATTTATCTGAAACTAAGTACACACTCAAGAATATGGTGATGGATCAGATCCAATAGATCTGAAATGATAAATTATTTCTTATGAGTTGTTTTTGGCCTGCGATGAAGTTTTGATGTATTTTTTACTATATATGTCATGGTATGGGTATGTCTGAAGTCCTGATTTGCAATGAAGGTGTGAGTCAATAATTATAGATATGTATGTGGGTTTGTCTCAGGTAAGGTGCGTACATGCACAGATAATAGTCTGAATATTAGTGTATAAATTCTACACTATGGACATATATGTGCGTAGGTTTCATTCCTCAAAAGAACATATACACACGGAAACGCTTTATGATAAGCGCATATATAAGCTATGTTTTTTATGTGTAAAATGTATGATCACTTTAATCAGTCTTCTTGTGTTTCTTTTGTCTGTCAATGAAGTCTTCATGTTGATCTGGGGTTAATAGTGATGTGTGAAGTAGAATTGATTAAGGACTGAATTGTTGAAGAGTGATGATGCTACTAGCTATATGTGATCAGTGATGGTTTTGTGATTAGCTCAAAATGATTCAGTGGTTCCATTTGTGACTCAGAGTTTAATGATAGTGATTTTGTTTTAGGGTTCAGTGTTTTTAGAAATATACGCAGGTATGCTTCAAGGAAGTCACGTATACACGTGGTTATGCTTTATGAGAAGCACGTATATATTTTAGGGTTTTCCCAAAATATGATTTCTCGTAAGTCTAATCTTTTTTTTTGATGTTGTTGTTGTCTATCAATGAAGTCTTACTTGAAGATCTGGGTTTAACAATAATAATTGAAGTTGAACTAATTGTGGTCTGATATGGTGAAAGGTCATGATGCTAATTGTGTTTGGTTCAGATATTTGTGATGGTTCTCTCATAATAATTCAATGTGTATGTGTGTAATTCAATGCTTATTTTAGAATGACAGTGTTTCAGTTTCATGGTTTGGTAGTTTGAGGTCCATATGCGAGTTTACTTCATGGAAGTGTGTATACATGTGAATATGCTTAATTATAGTAGAATATATATTATATAATATGGTTGATATGGGTATGTAGTTGATTCAGAGAATTGATTCAATGTTTTTGGTTCACTCTTGAGATTTTGGTTACAATAATCTAACAGTTTTGATTGTTTGAGAATAATTTGATTGATTTGGGTCTCAGTTGGTTCAGTGATTGGTTGTTTTAATTTGGCTTAGTGGTTGAATGATTTTTTGAATGATTAGTTTTAGTTTTGATATATGGTATTGGGCTTAAATGAAGGTAGTGGGTCTAATATGAAGTTTTGATGAAAAGCGGTGTTTGTGCTCAACTTAGTGTTCCTAAATTGAATTCATTAATTGTCAACCAGGGTTAGTGTAGAAATTTTCTGAATAATGATTAATTATCCACCGAGACTATCCTGATCACATACAATTCGAATTTATATGCAACACATAATCTCTTCCACTCAGATCATCACACATGCGGAAATAAAACAAGCGATAACAAATCAAATCATCATACACATTAACACAGTATGTATGGGGAAAGCTTATAGCTGAAAACCCCGCAGCTATTGTGTATATTATAATGGAGAAATCATGTAACAAACTCAGTACAATACTCCTCACAAGTACTCAGTGCTTTCTCATGAAGTTACACACAATCTAGCTCAGTTTTGAACAGGTTACTGGTTCAAAACTCACCGCCAATTGCCTTGCCTCTATTGCGCAATCCAGGCATGTCTATATAGAGATCCAAGGTTCGAATCTCCTTGGCTTGAAAGTGCAATCATCATGGGAAATTCCTCCAAGTGTGGTGCAAATCTCATGCATAACTGATGTCACCACTAATAGCTAACTCCACCCTTTCATCTACCTCTTTCACTGGTCTCCACTGAACTGATCATGCACTGTAGTGAACTGATGTGTTCTTGAGTTGAATAATGAGTTACTAATTAATGAATTAAATAATATTTAATTCACTCCACTCATAACTAATTGATTATCTAGTTAAACTAATCTCAACTAGTTCAACTAAAATAGACAGAACACAACTCCACTAGCTGTCTCATTAACTCCACCAAACTTCTGCCACTGAAGTCCTAACTGAAGTCAACCATGCATGATGCCATCAAACCCTTAGGAATAGTGTAATTCCTCTGTCAGATGCATGAGCCACTTCCAAGGCTCGAACTGAAGTGCTCCAAGAGAGTAAACTGAAGTTTATAGTCCAAATATTATTAAGGGTAAATAATATTTGACTTCCCTATTTTTAGGATAGGCAGTATAAAAATAGACTTCGACCTATCGACCTATAGGTCAAAAAAATAGAGTCCCATCTATTTTTACCAACATGACCAATACTCCAAGAATAACATACTGCAACCCCTGGATCATGCTCCATATGTCTAAAAATAGACTTTGCGCCAGAATTCGCCTGCGGGCCCACTTAGTGAAGGCGACTTCATTTCACTAAGCTCCATCATCTTGTTGCATTCTCAACACTCCCTCTCAGCAAGATATGGATTATCTGCAATCCCTATCCTGCCTCTATGGAATTCGAACTTGCTCCTGGTGAGCGCCTTCGTCAGGATGTCGGCATCCTGATCCTCCGTGGGAACATATGAAAGCATCATGATTCTCCGCTGAACACAATCTCTGATATGATGATACCAATCTGTGAAGCCATGCTGCCTCAACTGATCCTCCTGTCTGTACCATGAACCATATCCCAATGTGCCTCTGAGATAACGCAATACATGCTTGCCTGCCTTCCAAAAGAGCTTGGTAGGCTTAACCATAGCTTGCGAAAGCTGGTTAATTGCATAGCATATATCGGGTCGTGTATTGACCAGATACATAAGCGACCCCACCAACTGTCGATAGACAGTGGCATCCACTACCTCCGCTGAAGTAGCATCCTCCTTCCTCCAACCACCAGGAAGAGGAGTGTCAACAGGCTTGCAGCCTCGCATGTTGAACCTCTCCAGAATCTCCCGGGCATACTTGCCCTGAGAAACAAACAGTCCTCCACTGCGCTGCCAAATCTCCAATCCCAGGAAATAATGAAGGATGCCCAGGTCCTTCATCTCAAACTCTCGTGCAAGATCCTCCTTGCACGAAAGTATCAACTGCTCATCGCCAGTCAAAATCAGATCATCTACATACAGTACGATGATCAACAGCTTCCCCTCCACCACAATCTGGTACAGGTTTGGATCCGCCTCACTCTTGGAGAATCCAAGCCCTGTGAAGTAGCTGTCTATCCGAGTGTACCAAGCACGAGGTGCTTGCTTCAGCCCGTACAGTGCTCTCTTGAGTCGGCACACATGCGACTCACTGCTGAAGATCTCAAAACCTTCAGGCTGCTCTACGTACACCTCCTCCTCAATAACTCCATTGAGGAACGCAGTCTTCACATCCATCTGATGAATGTGCCACCCCATCTGCGCTGAGAGAGCAAGGATCGTCCGTATGGAAGAGTACCTTGCGACAGGTGCAAAAGTCTCCTCATATTCAATCCCCTCGATCTATGAAAAGCCACGGGCGACAAATCTCACCTTGTACTTCTCCACACTCCCGTCAGCTGCCTACTTCACTTTGTAGATCCATCACGAACCCACCACTGATTTCCCCTCCGGTCTTGGGACAATCTCCCATGCACTGTTCCTGACGATCGAATCATATTCTTCGATCATGGCATCTACCCATGCGGGTTCCTCCACAGCTTCCTCAAAAGAGGATGGCTCCGTCATGACACATTGACTCACAAGAGCCATGTATCCAGTGTACCGATCCGGTGACTGTCTCTGTCTGCGCTGTGCTGTAGGTGGTCCTACAACCTTCTCTGCATCCCGAGCCAGTCGCTCAGCTTCTGTAGTGCGCATGCGCCCTCTGATGGTTGGCGCTGCCTGGGTGGTTTCTTCCACCTCCTCAACCTCCTCTTGTGGCTGATCCACATCCGGAAGCTCCTCCTTAGGAACTAACAGCTCCTCATCTGCATGCAAGTGTAGCTCCCTCTCAAGCGAACACTGCATGGCTTTCTCCTCCCGAAATTTTATATCCCGTCGCACAACAGTCTTGCGACTGTCTGGCACATACACCCGATAGTTGTGAGGTGTATCAGTGTACCCCACAAATATTCCAACTTCAGCAGTTGGATCCAGCTTCCTTCTTGCATCCTTCGTCACATGCATGCAGACAGGAGATCCGAAAATCCGCAAATGGGAAATATCAGGCCTCTTGCCAGAATAAGCCTCCTCTGATGTACTCATGCCAAGAACCTTGTGAGGACAACGGTTCTGCACATACACTGCTGTATTGCATGCCTCAGCCCACAAGTGAAGGGGTAGGCCCCGATCATGCAACATCGCTCGTGCAGCACCCACGATCGTTCTGTTCTTCCGCTCAGCCACCCCGTTCTGCTGTGGGTTATGGGGTGCGATGAGCTCTCTCCGAATCCCTTCTACGCTGCAGAACTCCTTGAATTCAGCCGAGATGAATTCACCACCGTTATCACTCCTTACAGCAATCACCTTCTTCCCCGACTCCTTCTCGACCAGTGCTTTAAACTCACAGAACTTCGCGAATGTATCGCTCTTCTTCTGCATGAAGAAGATCCAACACTTTCGAAAGAAATCATCAACAAAGATCACATAATACTTGTGCTTTGCTGTCGAAGCAACTGAGAAAGGACCACACACGTCTGTGTGAACTCTCTCAAGGATCATCGTGGCGCGACTATCCTTCTCGTGAAAGGTGGCTTTCACATACTTACCTAAAGTACACCCCTTGCACTGATCTGACTGCGCAAGGGTGCCCTTAGGAAGCCCAGTAGAAATCTGCTGCAAAATCTTCAAAGCTCCATGGTGAAGGTGGCCCAATCTCCTGTGCCACAGTTCGCCCTCATCATCTCGGCTCACCACTTCTCCCGCCTTGCATGCCATTGCTGCGCAGCCATCTACTTGCAACTGATAAAGGTTCTTGGTTCGAACCCCTATCTTCCGGGTCTCTCCAGTAGTCTTACTGCGCAGGAAGGCTTTTCCTTCGCCGAAGACCACATCATACCCCTTATCCTCCAACATCGCCACAGAGATCAAGTTCTTCTTCAATCCAGGTACATGCATGACATCCCTCAATACAAAGGGTTTACCAGACTCCCTCTGAAAGGATATGGTACCGATACCAGTCGCACCGTATCTACCATCATCGCCCATCTCGATGTGCACACCCAAATCTTTGTCCTCCAGATCTGAGAACAACTCCCGATCTCCCGTCATATGAAATGACGCACCGCTGTCCAAGAACCACACCGATCCCATCACACTTGAAACCAAGCATGCGATCAGTGAAAAGTCAAGCTCGAACTGTGAAGCCAAAGCTTCTCCATCTGCAAATCTTCCCGCTTGCTTGTTCTTCTTCTTCTTTGGACAATTGGTAGCATAATGTCCGTGATCATGGCAGTGAAAACATTTCACTTTCGCCATATCCTGCTTCTTGCCCTTAGCTCCAGAATGAGAGGTTTTCTTACCCTTCCCTTTCTTAGCTTTGGACACCAAAGCGCAGTTTTCTTCATCGGCTCCCTTTGATGAAGATCCATCTCGAGTAGTCCTCCTTATCTCCTCCTGCATGAGATCCGCCCAAAGGCGCTCCCATCCCGGCAGCTTCTCCCGACCATTGACACTATCTTGATATGAGTTCCAAGCCTTTGGAAGACCAAGGAGAGCCAGGTCGACCATGTCCTCGTCTTCGACAGTCACCCCCACACTTCCCATCTCATCTCTGCATTGAGTGAACTTCGTGAGGTATTTGGCGATACTGTCGCCCTTCTCCATCTTGATGTTCCTGAGCTTATGTTTGAGCGCCAGCTTCCTTTGGTCGCTTTTACTCTGGAATAGATCCATCAAAGCTTTCCACACTAAATATGGAGTAGCCTTTCCATGCATGTTGGATACAATATGATCGTTGACGCCCTCCAACAGGATCCTTCGACATTTCGCCATCTTCTTTTGCCATGCTTCGACTTCAGTAGGATCAGTGGGCTTTTGGACATCTGTATCTACGAACTCCTTCAGACCATTATCTTCTAATACTGCCTCCATGCGATCCTTCCATGCAAAATAATTCGAACTGCCTTCAAGAGCATATTCGAGTCGCAAACCGTTGAAAGACATTTTCAACACTGGCACCAAGAAAACAAAACTGCTGCAAAATTTCGAATTCCACCTCAAAGCTCAACCACTCTAGATCGTGAGAACAAATTATTTCTAGCACAGAGATCGACTGCAAGGGGCGTTTACCAGACCTTTCACTTTCCGAAGAAAGATGAATCCGGAGGCTACCTGGCCCGCATGCAGACTCTGTCTACCGAAATAAGTTTGTAATCACTGTGATGATCAATCTCAGCTTTAATATCTCCGATACCATGTGGAAATTTGCTGAATAATGATTAATTATCCACCGAGACTATCCTGATCACATACAATTCGAATTTATATGCAACACATAATCTCTTCCACTCAGATCAACTCAGATCATCACACATGCGGAAATAAAATCAAGCGATAACACATCAAATCATCATACACATTAACACAGTATGTATGGGGAAAGCTTATAGCTGAAAACCCTACAACTATTGTGTGTATTATAATGAGAAATCATGTGACAAAATCAGTACAATACTCCTCACAAGTACTCGGTACTTTCTCATGAAGTTACACACAATCTAGCTCAGTTTTGAACAGGTTACTGGTTCAAAACTCACCGCCAATTGCCTTGCCTCTATTGCGCAATCCAGGCCTGTCTATATAGAGATCCAAGGTTCGAATCTCCTTGGCTTGACAGCGCAATCATCATGAGCAATTCCTCCAAGTGTGGTGCAAATCTCATGCACAACTGATGTCGCCACTGATAGCTAACTCCACCCTTTCATCTACCTCTTTCACTGGTCTCCACTGAACTGATCATGCACTGTAGTGAACTGATGTGTTCTTGAGTTTAATAATGAGTTACTAATTAATGAATTAAATAATATTTAATTCACTCCACTCATAACTAAATGATTAGCTAGTTAAACTAATCTCAACTAGTTCAACTAAAATAAACAGAACACAACTCCACTATATGTCTCATTAACTCCACCAAACTTCTGCCACTGAAGTCCTAACTGAAGTCAACCATGCATGATGCCATAAAACCCTTGGGAATAGCGTAATTCCTCTTACAGATGCATGAGCCACTTTTGTAGCTCGAACTGAAGTGCTCCAAGAGAGTAAACTGTTGTTTAGAGTCCAAATATTATTAAGGGTAAATAATATTTGACTTCCCTATTTTTAGGATAGGCAGTCTAAAAATAGACTTCGACCTATAGGTCCAAAAATAGAAGTCCATCTATTTTTACCAACATGACCAATGATCCAAGAATAACATACTGCAACCCCTGGACCATGCTCCATATGTCTAAAAATAGACATAGTATAAAAATAGACTTTGCGCCAGAATTTGCCTTCGGGCCCACTTAGTGAAGGCGACTTCATTTCACTAAGCTCCATCATCTTGCTGCATTCTCAACACTCCCTCTCAGCAAGATATGGATTATCTGCAACCCCTATCCTGCCTCTGTGGAATTCGAATTTGCTCCTGGTGAGCGCCTTCGTCAGGATGTCGGCATCCTGATCCTCCGTGGGAACATATGAAAGCATCATGATTCTCCGCTGAACACAATCTCTGATATGATGATACCAATCCGTGAAGCCATGCCGCCTCAACTGATCCTCCTGTCTGTACCATGAACCATATCTCGATGTGCCTCTTATATAGCGCAATACATGCTTGCCTGCCTTCCAAAAGAGCTTGGTAGGCTTAACCATAGCTTGCGAAAGCTGGTTAACTACATAGCATATATCAGGTCGTGTATTGACCAGATACATAAGCGGCCCCACCAACTATCGATAGATAGTGGCATCCACTACCTCCGCTGAAGTAGCATCCTCCTTCCTCCAACCACCAGGAAGAGGAGTGTCAACAAGCTTGCAGCCTTGCATGTTGAACCTCTCCAGAATCTCCCGGCCATACTTGCCCTGAGAAAAAAACAGTCCTCCGTTGCGCTGCCAAATCTCCAATCCAAGGAAATAATGAGGGATGCCCAAGTCCTTCATCTCAAACTCTCGTGCAAGATCCTCCTTGCATGAAAGTATCAACTGCTCATCGCCAGTCAAAATCAAATCATCTACATACAGTACGATGATCAACAGCTTCCCCTCCACCACAATCTCGTACAGGTTTGGATCCACCTCACTCTTGAAGAATCCAAGCCCGGTGAAGTAGCTGTCTATCCGAGTGTACCAAGCACGAGGTGCTTGCTTCAGCCCGTACAGTGCTCTCTTGAGTCAGCAAACATGCAACTCACTGCTGAAGATCTCGAAACCTTCAGGCTGCTCTATGTACACCTCCTCCTCAATGACTCCGTTGAGGAACGCAGTCTTCACATCCATATGATGAATGTGCCACCCCATCTGCGCTGAGAGAGCAAGGATCGTCCGTATGGAAGAGTACCTTGCGACAGGTGCAAAAGTCTCCTCATAGTCAATCCACTCGATCTGTGAAAAGCCACGGGCAACAAATCTCGCCTTGTACTTCTCCACACTCCCGTCAGCTGCCTGCTTCACTTTGTATATCCATCGCGAACCCACCACTGATTTCCCAACCGGTCTTGGGACAATCTCCCATGCACTGTTCCTGACGATCGAATCATATTCTTCGATCATGGCATCAACCCATGCGGGTTCCTCCACAGCTTCCTCAAAAGAGGATGGCTCCGTCATGACACATTGACTCACAAGAGCCATGTATCCAGTGTACCGATCCGGTGACTGCCTCTGTCTGTGCTGTGCTGTAGGTGGTCCTACAACCTTCTCTGCATCCCGAGCCAGTCGCTCAGCTTCTGTAGTGCGCATGCGCCCTCTGATGGTTGGCGCTACATGGGTGGTTTCTTCCACCTCCTAAACCTCCTCTTGTGGCTGATCCACATCTGGAAGCTCCTCCTTAGGAACTAACAGCTCCTCATCTGCATGCAAGTGTAGCTCCCTCTCAAGCGAACACTGCATGGCTTTCTCCTCCTGAAATTTTATATCCCGTCGCACAACAGTCTTGCGACTGTCTGGCACATACACCCGATAGTTATGAGGTGTATCAGTGTACCCCACAAATATTCCAACCTCGGCAGTTGGATCCAGCTTCCTTCTCGCATCCTTCGTCACATGCATGTAGACAGGAGAACCAAAAATCCGCAAATGGGAAATATCAGGCCTCTTGCCAGAATAAGCCTCCTCCGGTGTACTCATGCCAAGAACTTTGTGAGGACAACGGTTCTGCACATACACTGTTGTATTGCATGCCTCAGCCCACAAGTGAAGGGGTAGGCCCTGATCATGCAACATCGGTCGTGTAGCACCCACGATCGTTCTGTTATTCCACTCAGCCACCCCGTTCTGCTGTGGGTTATGGGGTGCGATGAGCTCTCTCCGAATCCCTTCTGCGCTGCAGAACTCCTTGAATTCAGCCGAGATGAATTCACCACCGTTATCACTCCTTAGAGCGATCACCTTCTTCCCCGACTCCTTCTCGACCAGTGCTTTAAACTCACAGAACTTCGCGAATGTATCGCTCTTCTTCTGCATGAAGAAGATCCAGCACTTTCGAGAGAAATCATCAACAAAGATCACATAATACCTGTGCTTTGCTGTCGAAGCAACTGAGAAAGGACCACACACGTCTGTGTGAACTCTCTCGAGGATCGTCGTGGCGCGACTATCCTTCTCGTGAAAGGTGGCTTTCACATACTTTCCTAAAGTACACCCCTTGCACTGATCTGACTGCGCAAGAGTGCCCTTAGGAAGCCCAGTAGAAATCTGCTGCAGAATCTTCAAAGCTCCATGGTGAAGGTGGCCCAATCTCCTGTGCCACATTTCGCCCTCATCATCCCGGCTCACCACTTCTCCCGCCTTGCATGCCATAGCTGCGCAGCCATCTACCTGCAACTGATAAAGGTTCTTGGTTCGAACCCATATCTTCCGGGTCTCTCCAGTAGTCTTACTGCGCAGGAAGGCTTTTCCTTCGCTGAAGACCACATCATACCCCTTATCCTCCAACATCGCCACAGAGATCAAGTTCTTCTTCAATCCAGGTACATGCATGACATCCTTCAATACAAAGGGTTTACCAGACTCTCTCTGAAAGGATATGGTACCGATACCAGTCGCACTGTATCTACCATCATCGCCCATCTCGATGTGCACACCCAAATCTTTGTCCTCCAGATCTGAGAACAAATCCCGATCTCCCGTCATATGAAATGACGCACCGCTGTCCAAGAACCATACCAATCCCAGCACACTTGAAACCAAGCATGCAATTAGTGAAAAGTCAAGCTCGAACTGTGAAGCCAAAGCTTCTCCATCTGTAGATCTTCCCGCTTGCTTGTTCTTCTTCTTCTTTGGACAATTGGTAGCATAATGTCCGTGATCATTGCAGTGAAAACACTTCACTTTCGCCATATCCTGCTTCTTGCCCTTTGCACCAGAATGAGAGGTTTTCTTACCCTTCCCCTTCTTTGCTTTGGCCACCAAAGCGTAGTTTTCTTCATCAGCTCCCTTTGATGAAGATCCATCTCAAGTATTCCTCCTTATCTCCTCCTACATGAGATTCGCCCAAAGGCACTCCCATCCCGGCAGCTTCTCCCGACCATTGACACTATCTTGATATGAGTGCCAAGCCTTCGGAAGACCAAGGAGAGCCAAGTCGACCATGTCCTCATCTTTGACAGTCACCCCCACACTTCCCAGCTCATCTCTGCATTGAGTGAACTTCGTGAGGTATTTGGCGATACTGTCACCCTTCTCCATCTTGATGTTCATGAGCTTATCTTTGAGCGCCAGCTTCCTTTGGTCGCTCTTACTCTGGAATAGATCCGTCAAAGCTTTCCACATTAAATATGGAGTAGCCTTTCCATGCAGGCTGGATACAATATGATCCTTGACGCCCTCCAACAGGATCCTTCGACACTTGGCCATCTTCTTTTGCCATGCATCGACTTCAGCAGGATCAGTGGGCTTTTGGACATCCGTATCTACGAACTCCTTGAGACCATTATCTTCTAATACTGCTTCCATGCGATCCTTCCATGCAACATAATTCGAACTACCTTCAAGAGCATATTCGAGTCGCAAACCATTGAAAGACATTTTCAACACTGGCACCAAGAAAACAAAACTGCTGCAAAATTTCGAATTCCACCTCAAAGCTCAACCGCTCTAGATCTGTGAGAACAAATTATTTCTAGCATAGAGATTGACTGCAAGGGGCATTTACCGGACCTTTCACTTTCCGAAGAAAGATGAATCCGGAGGCTACCTGGCCCGCATGCAGACTCTGTCTACCGAAATAAGTTTGTAATCACTGTGATGATCAATCTCTGCTTCAATAGCTCCAATACCATGTATAAATTTGCTGAATAATGATTAATTATCCACCGAGACTATCCTGATCACATACAATTCGAATTTATATGCAACACATAATCTCTTCCACTCAGATCATCACACATGCGGAAATAAAACAAGCGATAACACATCAAATCATCATACACATTAACACAGTATGTATGGGGAAAGCTTATAGATGGAAACCCCGCAACTATTGTGTATATTATAATGGAGAAATCATGTAACAAACTCAGTACAATACTCCTCACAAGTACTCAGTAATTTCTCATGAAGTTACACACAATCTAGCTCAGTTTTGAACAGGTTACTGTTTCAAAACTCACCGCCAATTTCCTTGCCTCTATTGCGCAATCCAGGCCTGTCTATATAGAGATCAAAGGTTCGAATCTCCTTGGCTTGACAGCGCAATCATCATGGGCAATTCCTCCAAGTGTGGTGAAAATCTCATGCACAACTGATGTCGCCACTGATAGCTAACTCCACCCTTTCATCTACCTCTTTCACTGGTCTCCACTGAATTGATCATGCACTGTAGTGAACTGATGTGTTCTTGAGTTGAATAATGAGTTACTAATTAATGAATTAAATAATAGTTAATTCACTCCACTCATAACTAATTGATTAGCTAGTTAAACTAATCTCAACTAGTTCAACTAAAATAAACAGAACACAACTCCACTATCTGTCTCATTAACTCCACCAAACTTCTGCCACTGAAGTTCTAACTGAAGTCAACCATGCATGATGCCATAAAACCCTTGGGAATAGTGTAATTTCTCTGTCAGATGCATGAGCCACTTCTGTAGCTCGAACTGAAGTGCTCCAAGAGAGTAAACTGCTGTTTAGAGTCCAAATATTATTAAGGGTAAATAATATTTGACTTCCCTATTTTTAGGATAGGAAGTCTAAAAATAGACTTCGACCTCTTCGAACTATAGGTCACAAAAATAGAGTCCCATATATTTTTACCAACATGACCAATGCTCCAAGAATCTCAAACTGGAATCCCCGAACCATGCTCCATATGTCTAGAAATAGACATAGTCTAAAAATAGACTTTGCGCCAGAAGTCGCTTGCGGGCCCACTTAGTGAAGGCGACTTCATTTCACTAAGCTCCATCATCTTGCTGCATTTTCAACAGTTAGTAAACTGCTGAAGTGTGGTGCACTATATGTGCCTAGGTATTTTTTTCTCACTACGTTGTGTTTAGTGTTTTATGATGTTTTTGGTTTTATGGTTTTATGGTTTTATGTTTGAAAAGGGAAAGAACTAAGTGCTGGTGAAAAGAAGCTATTGGTTATATTAAAACAGAACAAAGCCTAAACTATGGATGGAAAACAACAAATGAAAATCTTGATAATGACTTCATTGCAAGGAAATAAACCACAACATGAGCTTGAACTTATCCAATTCATTCATTAAAGATGTGTTGGAAGAGCTTGAGAAATGGACAAGTTAAGTGTAAATGAAGTTCTCCTAAATAAACAATCAACTCACAATATTACAAAATGACTATTTGTAACACAATAAGGTTTCTATTCTAGATTAACCTATGATGCTGAAGTTACCCTATTCTTCAACTTGACTTATCACTTCTAGGCCTTATTCATAAGTTTTGAGATTTTCTAGAATAATGCTTGGGAAAAAGGCTATAGGTGAATTTGTAAAAGATTTGCAGAGTGATCAAAGCCTTAAACTGATATTACTGACCCCTGTTCATGTGATGATGTATCAATATAAATTCAGAACAAAAGTAAGTTGTAAATAATGAAGGCCGAGAGACTAATTTTTTCAACTAGTACTACTTGAAATACAATGGATAACACTAGGCTAGAATGCAGTCTATCAATCTTAAAATACAGTGACTACAACTAAACTAAAATGCCATTAATCTTTTCTTGAACAAAATGAACTGAGATTGAACTAAAGTGCTACTAATCTACTTGAAGTACAGTGAATAGAGTTAAACTAGAATGCCATTACCAAGCTGGAAATGTAGTGACAGAGCTGAATTAAATGCAATCAACCTCTGGAGTGTTGTAACTAAATTAACATGCAGCTAGTCTATGGAATTCTACAGCCCATCTTGTTTCAATATGGATGATATTTTGGAAGAGTTTTGTAAAAACAAGTCTGGATGTATTATTTAATGCAATTGAACATAAACATAAGATTTGAAAGCAAATACAACTAGGATCTAAGATACCACAGTTGTTTCTTATTCATTTTTAATGATGTTTTGGAAGAGTTTGTAGGAGTAAGACCAGCTATGACACTTAGTGTAAACAAGCATAAATCATAAAATTCGAAAGAAAATACGACTAAAATCTACAACACCACAGCTATGCCTTATTCATCGTGATGATATTTTGGAAGATTTTATAAGAGTAAGTCTAGCTGTGATGATTAATGTAAACAAGTATGAAACATAACTTCAGAAACCTACTTAAGCTAGAAATGAAAACGAGACTAAAATAATTATCTAAGCCGTTTGAAAAAAGCTGCTCAGGTAGCAGGGGCCCTCTACCACTGGAGTAGCGCACAAAATCTACTTCAATATTGACTCAGCCTTTCAATAAAATGGTGCTTCTTTCATTAAAAGAGAAATTACTTCAAAACAGAGTGTTTTCGGACTTCTGGAATCTAGCAATCAAACACAAAATATAACCTTGTCCCTCGATTTCCCGAGCCATATTTATAACAAAATTACATAACCGTCTTGAGATAACCTAGGGATAATTGTCTTTCCAAATAAAAATCAAACTAGGACTCTGATGGTGGTCTCGTAATATGATTAAGGACATCTGGACTGTCCTTGTCCTACTAGGAGTCTATCTCCTAGTTTGAGTTCCCACGTGCATAACCACCTACAGAATTCCATTAAAAATTCATAGAGAGCAACAAATGATGAGGGAGTGATGTGGAATACAGCCATATGTCTTTTTATCTGAGATGACACCTGGAACCTGCGTAGACATGAAGACAGCTGCAGAATTGGCAACTAGCTACAGAATGTCTGCATTATGTAGCTAGATCTAGTTCAAAAAGTACTACAATGACAAAATCATAAAAACATAGCAAGTTAGTCATGATATTCATTATTAAAGCAATTTTAATTAATTCTATTGATCATTTGAGCCTGTAATTAATAATGGACAAAGGAAATGGAGTGGAATGTGGTGGAAGAAAGAACATCTTTGGAGCTCAACATACCCCCATTGCTAGGTTCTTGCATGTCCTCATGCAACTATTCCATGAACTTTGAGACCTCTGCAAGGACATCCAACCCTCTTCTTCTTCTTTGCCTGGCAGTCAAAGGCCTTCTAGGCTTCCTTATGACTAACTTGAATCTCAAATTTGTGAGTGCCCTGGTTAACTTTTTATTTCTCTTCTTCAATTTTTCACTGGCCTTGTGTAACTTTCGCATTTGTAGAGACAGAGTTGAATTCATATTAGTTTTCAGTTTAACCTGCTCTCTCAGAATTTCATTCTCATTCTTGATATGCCTATTGAGTATTTCCAACTCATATTTATCTCTCCTTAGGATATCAACTGCAGATTTTGGTGGACTAGGAGTTCTGTCTCTTCCTTCTGAGGCTCTTTTCTCTAATGTTTCAACATAGTTGTAAATTTCTTGCTGTGTTGGGTCTATTTCAGGAGCTCCTTCATCAAAATACTCCTCAGTAGGTGTTTCTTTGTCCTCTATGTTTATGACTCCAGTTTTTTTAACCTTTTTTTTCTTTAATATCCCTCTAATTCTATGGCTCCTTCTTGGTTGAGATGGTCCTTCTCCTTTCTCTTTGGAAAATTTTCTTATTATCCTCTCTTTCTTAAGCTGCTTCCTAATCTGAGCCAATTTCTCAGAAATCATTTCTTCACTGCCTTCTTGTATTGTTTTACCAGTTTCAGTCTTGGAGGTTTTCCATCTTCTGCTTCTTTTTGTAGGTTTGTCTTCAGGTGGAGGTTCCTTGGGTTCTTCAAAGTGATTTCTCACTAATAACTCTTCCCAATTATCTCCCATTTTTCTCAAATGATGTTCAATCAAAATTTTGACTAAACCATGGTGGTATAAGGTTGTTTCTAGAAATTGAACTCTCTTTTGAACACTTGAGGCCATTTTACTTAAACTATGAAGCAAGAAAAAGGGAAAATTGAGTTCTTCTTCTAAGAAATGCATTATCAACCGAATATGATAAACATAGAAGGTACCATATCTTCCTTCACAAGTGATGAATTTTTGCAAGATAAGAAACATGTTCCTCCATTTGTTCTTTAGTGCAGAGCTAGGGATACCCTTTTTAAAAATGGAAACATCCATACCTAGTGACTTGAGTATCTGCTTCCATGCCTCGTTATGAAATTCTCTATTCTTGAACCACCTTTCTCCTTGTCTGGGAAATTCGGTTTCTTTTGCAATGGAGGCTTCTGTAATGGTGAATTTAATATCTCCTATCTCGACCTCAGCTCCATTGAAGGACCGTGCAAACGTTTTAGTCACCTCTTTGTGAAAACCACTAAATTTTTCAAAGAATTGCAACCACCCTGCTTGTTGTAACATTTCTCTGACTTGAGGATATCCCTCAAAGTACTTAGTTCCAATCGGTTCGGTCCTCACTATGAAACCCATAAATTCTCTTTCCAACCTTCAAATTTTTTCTCCTCTGTTCACAATGACAATGGTTGTTACAAAGATGTTTTTGCCCCATAGATGTTTCCTCTGTTTTACAGACTGAAATGGTTAAGAGTTGGCTACGGGAAAGAATGATATGGAGTGATTGCGGAATGAATATAATGAGGTGAGGATGATGTATATGAGTTGAAAGATATCACAGAAGAAAATACCGCGGAGATATTTTGTAACGAATTCAAATCATCATTAAATGCTTTGGCCTAGTGACGTGACTAATCCAATCACTTCAGCACTTTAACCATTTAGATTTTTAAATGATGATCGGATATGGGATTTGAAATGGTGGAATAGAAGGAGTTTTATCCAAATTTTCTACGGGAGGTTTGTTAGGCATGATCAACAAAATCAATTAAAACAAATTTTTGAATTAGTCATAACTTAACTATACTAAAATTTTTCATGATATGTCATTATAATCAGAACTTTTACCTTTGCCTTTCCTCTGATTTTTTTTTTTGTGATCTTTATATGCTTTGTTCTCCCCTAAAAATCATTACTTTTTGAGTCTTCATAACTCCCTTGATTTTTCTTATTGTCATGGATATGCAGGATCATTTTATTGCAGATCAGGTGATTACTGGACAGTGATTTCAGGATCTCTGGCTGCAGAATGTCTGTCTAGCTGCAGAATGTCTGACTGGCTGCAGAATGTCTAACTGATTGCAGAATGTACCTGTAGAAGACTTGAAACATGAAATGGTATGGTTTGGAGCATGAATGGAATGTTGTATGGAATGAGTGAAGATGGATAATAAAATATGATGTAATGGAATATGAATGAAGTGAATAATGGAGTGGAATGGATCACAACTTATGAAATGGAGTGAAGTATGAGAAGTGGCCTACAATTCATGATATGTATTATTCAATTGCAAAAAAAAATCAAACTTAAAAATCTGGGATGGAAATGAGGTGGACCATGGGGTGAACTGAATGAAGTGTGGATGAATGAATGAAATGGAGTATGGATGAATGAAATGAGATGGACCTGTTATCACTCAGGTTTTCCTTGAAGTTGTGGAAAAGGAAAGTATACCCGAGGTAACCACAAACCAACCTTCGGATTCAGAATCTAGCCAATCTGCATCCAGAGAGGGCTCTCTCTTTACAATTTATCTTTGTTATTAGAAATTTTTAGGCTAGTTATAGATCCAAGAGTTTGTTTGAAAATGGTGGAATCCGCAAACTAGGGGCAAGGTTGAAGATTTTAAGTCCATGGGCTATGGAGTCAAAGGATGGCTTTACTGGACTTCTATTCTACACACAAGATGGCTTTGCAGGGCAAGATAGCCAAACAGAGAACAATCCTTAAAATTTAAAGTGGATGAGATGATTTTGAAGGGATGAAAGGCAGCTAAGAATCTTTCACCATGTTCAAAAGAAAGAAATGAAATGATTACAAACAAAGAGCAATGAAGAATTCTTTATTATAGTAATCAAGAATGTTTAAATTAGCAAAGCAAGAGCATTTAAGAATTCGTGCTTCTAACCAATTTAGAGGAAAACATTAAGAATAATCACATCTAAAATCAGAGTACAATTAAGTAAATTCTGATTCAATCCTTTATGTAAATTATTCAGAAATGGACATAATGATATAATAAACAGATATAAAACTTAAGACATAGGATAGAAAGACTTATTGAACTGCAGTCCGACACATGAATCCTGCAAAAAGTCCTGAGCTTCAAATTGTCATCCAGCAAGCCACAAATAAATTTCTCCAAAACACTTTTTATTCCAAAAACATCAATGTCACAACAAAGTAGTATAATCCACCCAAAATACTTCCAAAAGTGGAGTATTTATACAAATTCTAAACTAAAATATCTTGAAAAAATATCAAAATTGGTTCACAAATCTCTCCAACTATTTTACATAAATAGAACTTAAGTAAAGGACACTCAAACTAATGCATCTATTTGGCACTATTTTGTATGGATAGGTGATGACAAAGAAGATAATTCGAATTTGATCCAACTCTTAGTTGATGATGAGGCATCCAAGTCACTAACTGCTTCCTTTCTTTGTGCAATTCTGCTCCAACAATTCTGCAAATTTGGGGTCCAGTGATACCTTTATATTTCTCAATCCGTAATAGATATGTAAAAAGTGAAAGAGGTTATTGTAGATAAATATGTTTTTGAGATAAACCTCTTTTACTTTCCTAAAATTACTCTCCCGCTATGCATAATAGGCTCTTCAAAAAGATGTTTAAAACAGAGTTTTACAGAGTCTGAAAAATAGTCTCTAAAGATGTGCATGTATCTCTCAGTCTGAAATCAATGTCCAAAACATGAGATATGTTTTTGTAGATGGGTCTCTTAGGAACAAAAATCTCCTTATTTTTGTAAGATTTATTTCTTATTGGCCACAATATTCTCTGCAAAATGATGACTTAACAGGAATTTTCTGCAAAAAGTGCTTTTCAACATTTTTTAATATTTCCAAAACCATAATGGTTGTTAGAAAAGTGAGAGAGGTTTTTGTATATGGCCCTCTTAAGAACATAAACCTCCTTCATTTTTTCAAAATTCATCTTTTATTGATCACAATAGTTTCTTCAAAACTATGACTTAAACATGCAATTTCTGCAAAAATATTCCTTCTTGTTGTGTTTTTCATCTTTTCACTTTTTTCTTCTTTTGACTATTTTACTTTCACTTTAGACAAAATTCAATGTTGGTGAAAGTATTTTCATTTCCTTTTTACCATTTTACTGCCTTTTGTATTTACTTTTACTGTTTACCTTTGACTGCTCTGTAACTTCATTTTAACTTTCACCCTGACTTTTACCTGATACACTTTAACCACTGATACTGTTTAACTGTTAAAGGAAGATAATCTAAATCTCAGTGAGGGGCATCCAAGGGTGCGACATTCAGAGCCATGGGAATCTCCATTCCTGGTTCTTGTGGATTCAGAAATGGAAATTTCGGTTTTCAATGAAAAAATGGGCACAAAACAGGTTTGGGAATGTAATTGTGGTTTCGGGATTTGAGGAGTAGACTAATCAATCAATTCTGAACCTGTTTCAACGAAAGAAAAATGAAAACCGAGTTTTTACAGAGTTCAGAGGGAGTTTCTAGGGTAAATACCTATTTCCTGAAAGAAAACCGTGTTTAACAGGTACTGATGGACGACGGATGAACGCTTGAATACTGGAATGATGGGGGTCTTCAGTAAATTCTGTTAATGGTAGTTTAACAATCGATTTTCAAACTTTTAGTGTGGAGGGCACAATCGCTTTCAACAGACAGAATGATAGAAAATACGCGGAATCTTGTTTTATTTGCAAAGTCAACGGGAATTTTTTATTGTTTTCGAAAATGACATCATCAGTGTACGGGAGGACACGTCACCGAGGTCGGGCGGTAAGCGGTAAATTCCGCACCGCTTTCGGGATTTGGCGGTATTTTGTGGAATGGGAGCGATTCCATTCGAAGATCAACATGTGGCGGGTGCACTATTTCGAAACCACCGTGATCCCGCGCGCTAACGATCGGACGATGGATGGCTAGCGGAATTACAGCAGGCCGTTGATCCGGGAATGGACGATCAGACGGGTGATATGACGATAAGATGGTGGGGGATTTAACACGCAGGCCCAAAGTAATTAATGTTAATTTAACTATTCCGGGCAGCGTCTTATTGGCTGAGGGATTGGTTATTAATTAATCCGTGTGATTAATTAATCCCATGGTTTAATGAGAGTTGGGGTTGTGGCGGGCTTTGGTTTTATTTGTTTTTTCCGTTTAAAACATAAAACATATGTTTAAAACCTTTTCAATATTGTTATTATATGGTAATAAATTAATGTAATTTATTATCCATAGGGGCGGGGATAGATTATAAAGATATATTTCTAACCAAAGGGCATTATAATGAGGGTTGTTATTCAAATATATGGAATTAAATACTTTGGCTAGAAATTTATAATAAGAGGGTTTTGGGGATATTGTATAGGAGGAGTTATACATATAAGGAAAGGTGATTTATATAAGGATTTAATATGTAAAGTTAAATGTTAATATGACAAAGGGACAAGGGAAACTCAAAATACTTTACACAACTAGGAAAGTGGAGATTTATGAAGTAAATTGCATCATCTCAATTTCAACACTTAAACATAGAATAGCAAGTAATTTTGAGGGATTATTATGGAAATTTGCATGATTTTCCTAAGTAAAATAGAATTTTACTTAGGAAAAGATTAAAAGTGAATGATTATAATGATAAATAACTTCAAGTACTTAGGTTTTTTTTTATCATTAGGCCGAGGGTCCGGTCCCTCCAAAAGTCAAGGAAATGCCTTGAGCCCCTTTAATCTTCAAATACCTTAGCACTTTGGGGAAATTAGTAAAACTCTTAGGGAGAAAGTGATGTGGGAAGTTAATGATTTTGACTTTTCTTTTTGTGAATTTTTCAATGTATTTTTTGCTTCAGTACTTGTGATGAAAGTAAAGGATTAAACACATTTAGCAGCATCATTCATCACATGAAACTTTGCAACACCATCTACCTACCCTATCTACTTTACACTACCATTTTCTCTTCTTTATTAGGGTGCACTTAGACTGGCAAACCCTTATCAAATTTCTTTTCTTTTACATGGAAATTCTATCTAATTCTCAACTTATTACATCCAAGGGCTCAGATTAAACTGTTGAGCACCTTTTATTAACTCTACCTATCTATTTATCTGCCAAGATTAAACTGTTTGGTCAGATATTTATTCTCTATTCTACAACATGAAATTGAAACATGAATGAGTCAAGTTTAAACAGTTTAACTCTTCATAAATTGTGGCAAAAGTTTGACAAGCTGCACACAATTGCTTTATTACAAAAATGAAATAGTAGTGGCATTAGGATTTGCACACTTTCCTTGGTCTATTTTTTGCTTGGGGTTCATTTCTTTCATTTTCTTGACCAATTTATTTTTCTTACCCTTTGATTTTTCTTTTAGGGTATACCCTCTTTACATTTTTAAAATTTTTTGATTTTTTGGTTTTTCAATAATATAGAACACCTTTGCTCAAGAAAAAAAGTTTGAACATATTCCATAGTTCAATCAAGACAATCATGAAAAATGACACCTATTGGTATAGGAGTCTAACAGGACCATGAGTGAAATGGAACTTCTTGCAGAAAAAGAACAAATTTGAAAAGCTAAAGTGTCAGAAAGATTCTAATTTTCACTCTACCTTTTCTGTATAAACATGCTAATCAGTGATTAGATTTCATGTTTATACTTTATCTTTTTTTTTTTTTTTCAATAAAGTGACTTCAGAAAATTCAATTAAGTTGATGAAGAAGAAAAATTCTTCTTCATTAACTTCACATCACTGTTCCCCTAGAACTTCTTGACAAATTGTTCTCTTGAAAGTGGCTTATGATACAGCTTCAATCTATGACCATTCACAAGAAAAGTGACCTCTTCTTCATCTATTGTCCTGATTTTTATTGCACAATTGTAAAAAAATTTCACAATTTCATATGGCCCAAGAAATTGTGTTTGGAATTTACCTTGAAAATATTTGAACTTTGAATCAAACAAGAGAGCCCAGTCACCTTCTTTGAACTTCTTTTCCTTGATGTACTTATCATGCCATCTAGTCCTTTGCTGTTGGACTATACTTGTTTTCTGAACTGCATCTTGTCTCATCTCATCCAAGTCATTAATCTGCTCCAATATGTGCTTTTGTGCCTCTATTAGATCAAGTCGTAGCTGAACTGCCATTTTGAAAGTTTGAATCTGGAACTCTATGGGAAACAAAACTTGCTTTCCATAAACAAGTTCATAAGGAGTATGACCTGTTGTGCTTCTCCATGTAGTTCTATAGGCCCACAATGCTTCAGGAAGCCTATATGCCCAATCTCTTCTATGTAAATGAACATTTTGTTAGGATCCCTTCAATGACCTTATTAGTATATTCCACTTGACCATTTGCTTGTGGATGATAGGGAGTAGATTTTTTGTGTCTGATTCTATACCTCTCCATAATTTGTTCCACTAGCCTTGATGTGAATTGAGCTCCCTGATCTGTAACAATTTCCCTTAGGACACCAAAACGAGTAAAAATATCCTCAAAAATAAAATTAACTACAGATTCTTCAGTGGCAAAAAGTAATGGCTTGGCCTCTACCCATTTGGTAACATAATCAGTGCAAAACAATATATATTTATTTTTTCTTAATGGAGGACTAATAGGTCCTACAAAATCCAAACCCCATTTTTCAAAAGGTTCAATATGTACCTGAAGCTGTAATGGCATCTCACCTGAAGGAGAAGGTTTCCCTACCCTTTGGCAATTGTCACACCTTTTGACATACTCTTTAGCATCTTTAAAAAGGGATGGCCAATAGTATCCTAAATGAAGGACCTTATAAGCTGTCCTCTTATCAGCAAAGTGTCTGCCACAAGGTTCATCATGACATGCTTTGAGAATCTTAGGCATCTCATCTTCCCAAAAACATCTCCTAATGATAAAATCTGGACCTGTCTTGTACAACTCATTAGAAACCCTTGAATATTTTTCACTGTCATAAATGATTTTTATTTTGTCTCTTGCATTCATTATTGAAGGAAATTTCCCTGAAACTAAATAATTAGTAATATCAGCAAACCAAGGAGTCTGAGTAGAAATTGCAAAAAGATATTCATCAGGAAATTGATCTTCAACTGGAGTGTCATCTTTGATGTTTTGGAGTCTAGATAGGAAATCAGCTACTGTGTTTTGTTTTCCAGGCCTATCTAGAATGGTAATGTTGAATTATTGTAAAAGAAATAACCATCTTATAACTCTGTCATTAGTAATTGGTTTGTTCATTAAGTATCTCATTGCAGAATGATCTGTGTGAACAAAAGTTTCATAGGCTATTATATAGTGTCTGAATTTTTTTATGGCATGAACAACAGCTAAAAATATTTTTCAGTTATAGTATATTTTAACTCTGAAGGAGTCAAATTTTTACTGGTATAGTAGATGGCATAAGGAATCAGGTATTTTTGTCCCAATACTGCTCCTAGAGTTGTATCTGAGGCATCTGTTGAAATATGAAAAGGTAACTTCTAGTTAGGTCCCCTTAAAATAGGTGCTTCAGAAATTTTTGTTTTTAGGGTCTCAAAAGCTAACTGGCAATTAGAATTCCATTTGAATTCACAGTCTTTGGTAGGTAATTTGAAGAGTGGAGATGCTGTCTTGGTGAATTTTTCTATAAATCTTCGATAATATCCTGTAAATCCTGGAAAACTCCTAACATCTTTTTGACAACTTGGAATAGATAAGTTAGAGATGACTTCAAATTTTGACTCATCAACTCTAATCCCATCCCCTGAAATGTGATGTCCTAAAACAATTCCTTCAGTAAACATCATAAAACACTTCTCATGACTAAGTGAAAGATTTGCTTCTTTACATTTTTTTAAAACTTTTTCCAAGTTTGCAAAGGATTCTTCAAATGTGTTTCCATGAACTGTGAAATCATCCATATATACCTCTACACAATCATATATTAGATCCGAAAATATTCCTAATACTTCCCTTTGAAATGTTGCAGGTGCATTGCATAATCCAAATGGAAATACTCGGTAAGCATAGGTACCCCAAGGACAGGTAAATGTGGTTTTGTCTTGATCCTCAAGTGCTACTTGAATTTTAATATAACCACTAAACCCATCTACAAATGAGAAGTACTTTTTGCCAGCTAAGGTATCTAACACCTGATCTATGAAAGGTAGGGGAAAATGATCTTTAAGAGTAGCTTTTTTTAATTCTCAGTAGTCAATACATACCCTCCATTTACCATTTTTATTTGGCACAATTACCAAAGGAGAAAACCACTGACTATCTAAAATAGGATAGATAAAGTTGACATTCAACAATTTCTGCAATTCTTCTTTAACAATCTCCCTAAAATTTGGATTCATCCGTCTTTGAGGTTGTCTGATTGGTTTACAATTTTCCTCTATGTAGATGTGATGAGTGAAAGTCTTGGGGCTTATCCCTTTCATATCAGTGTACTCCCATGCATATGTAGAAGAATGTCTCTGTAAGATCTTGACTAGCTCTTCTTGTTGATATTCTTCTAGGTTCTTGTTTATGTTTAAAGCTTTTCCTGGAAATATTTCACTTGTAGAGTTGCAAAATTTATCCATAGAATGAAGAGACATATGTCTTGATGATAAAATCTCAATGTTGGATTCTTCTTGAAATTGTTCATGTTTGTATTCCAAAGAGGATTCAAAGTTTTCTAAAGTATTCAGAATTTGACTATCTTCACTAATTTCTGAAATTGTGAAGAGAGGTTGTAAGTCTTCTTTATCCTCTATCCATTGATTATCATCTAAATCTATAACTGTCCTTGCTGGAGGATACAAAGTGAATTTCTTAGTTGAAATACCATCAGAGATATACATATCACCGAATCTACAACTAATGAAAGCATCAGCTGTAGCTAAGCAAGGTCTTCCTAATATAATAGGATGCCCTCCTAGATTATTCTTAGGAGTTAGGATCATGAAATCCACAGGGTACTCCCAAGAATCTAGGAACACTGGAATATCTTCTATTACCCCATCAGGTTTGATCACATATCTATCTGCCAATTGTAATAATGTGGGTCTAAAGATAAGATTAGGAAGTTTCAGTTTATCCATGATTTGTCTACTCATAATATTGATTGCTGCTCCTAAATCAATGAGTGTGTTTTGGATCTCAATTCCATTGATGTGAATTTTAACAACTGGATTTCCTGGGTCTAGATACTTTGGAATAGCAATCTTACCCATCATGATATCTACTATTTTTCCTGCCAGTTGAAGTTTCTTTGTCTCTCTTATTCTTTTTCTTGTTTTCTTCATGCTCAACTCCTTTATTGTCTTTGCTAAAATTGGAATTTCCTTGATAGCTTGTAATAATGGAATCTTAATACAGAAATTTCTCAGCTCATCTAGGAAATCATAATTAGGCACCATAATTTTTTTTTCTACACCTCTATCAATTTGTGATATTTCTGGAAAGGGAGGTGTAGGAGTGGATGTCAATGGCTGCTCTAATACAGGAGTTGAAATTATTGGTTCTTTTTGTTTTCGTTTTTCAATGTTTGGGTCCTGAAAAGATGTGTCTTCTTCAAGACTTTTATTTTCCCATAGGGAATCTTCCTCAAAGTTATCTTGTTCTTGTATGATCACAGAAGGTTTCCTATTTTCAAGTATTCTTCCAGACCTAATTTGAACATCACTAAGGTCTAGAGGAGTAATTAAATATGTTGGAAACTATTGGCCTTCTGTCATGTATGTATTCTGAGGATTTTTATTGTTGGGGTTTGGTATGGGTTGAGCAGGCAAATGATTTTATTTCTGAGGAAATGGTAATGGGAGTGGTTGATTTTGATGTTGTGGCTGACGATTCTGTTGAGGATTTTGAGGAGAAAAATGTGGGTATGGTGGATAGGATGGTGGATATTGATAGTATTGGGAGTATCTTCCATAGGGATTTTGTGCTCCTTGTGCCCAAGCTTGAGATTGATTTTGAAATTGGGGCCAAGGTTGCTGCCAAGAATTCCAATTTAGCGGAGGTTGATTATACAATTGATCATGGAATCCTTGTGTTTGAGGTCCTTGCCAAGGCCTTCTAGAGACAAAATTGAGAGATTCTGTGGAATTTGTAGGAGTTTCCTCTTGAAAGACAACTTTAAGACCAAGAAGTGAAGTAAATATCTTGGTTTCATGTTTTTCTGAACAAATTACACAGGTCTCTACGAATTTTGCATCCAAAGGAAATTCTCTCAAGGCATGCTTCTTTCTACATTTGGGACAAAAGATGGCTAAGGCATCAGATTCAGCTTTTTGCTTGTTTTGTAACTTAAGGGTGTCTATTTGTTCACTAAGACTCCCTAAGATTTCAGATTTAAATTCATCAAGCATATGCCCTATCTCTGCCTTAATTACTGTCCCAGAAGCAGACTTACTTGCCCTTGCAAGAGCAGGGTCTCTTGGACCTTTTACAGTTTTGGATTTCCCTCTTGAAAGTTTGATACATAACTCAGATATTTCAGGTAATGTGAGCTGAGATATATCCCCTTTTCCCATCATGTTAAGGATATCCAACCATTCATCCCTAATTGTCTTCAACAGGAGAGCTTTTAAGGTGTCTTGATCTAAGTTCTCCATTTTTTCTCTTTTGATGTTGTAATGAAATCTCTCCAACAAATCTTCTAGGTTTTAATCTTCTTTTTGTATCATCTTGAACACTTCCTCCTTATGATTGACCGGCATACAATAATCCAAATACCTCTCTAGAAATGTTTTTTTCATATCTTCCCATGTCCTAATAGAACTGTTGATCAAACTCATAAACCACTTCAATGCTGCTCCTTTCATTGTTGAAGGAAATAGTTTAAATTTTTGAGCATCTTGTAATTAGTCATAAGTTCTACATAGGACTTCAAATTCAAATAAGAAGGTTTCAGGATTTTCAGTTTTAAGTCCATAGAAGTTTGGAAGGACAGAGGGTGAAATGTTTTTCATAGCTGTATTGGTTTCTTCGTCTACTATAGGAAACCCAAAAGATCTTCCCATTTCTCTTCTACCTCTTCCTCTACTTCCTTCTCCCTCTGCACCTCTACCTCCTTTTCCTCTACCTCTACTTCTACCCCCTCCAAATAATGTGTGTTCTCCATTAAAGACTCCTCCTCCCCCTTCTTCTGCCATAGGTGATTCTTCTGTGGAAGTGGAAAAGTTTGTATCTCTAGCAGGGGTCCTTGAATCTTCTTCTAAGACAGGTTTAGTGGATGAAGTGGAAGGTATTTCTAATGGAATATATGATCTTAAGTCTTCTGGAAGCATAGGATCAGTAAAGGATGGAATGTGGATCTGAGTTGGAGGTGTGCTGGCTCTTGGTCTAGGTGAAACAAGAGGTGTTCTAGGAATCAAGCTTCTGCTTCTGCTTCTTATGAATCTACCCCTTGAGTCTCTCTCTCTATGCATATCATTTTTTTTGGGAGTTAATAAACAAGGCTACCTAGTTACAGTTCCCCGACAACGGCGCCAAAATGTTTGTGCTCAACTTAGTGTCCCTAAATTGAGTTCATTAATTGTCAACCAGGGTTAGTAAACTGCTGAAGTGTGGTGCACTATATGTGCCTAGGTATTTGTTTCTCACTATGTTGTGTTTAGTGTTTTATGATGTTTTTGGTTTTATGGTTTTATGTTTGAAAAGGGAAAGAACTAAGTGCTGGTGAAAAGATGCTATTCATTATATCAAAAAAGAAAAAAGCCTAAACTATGGATGGAAAATAGCAAATGAAAATCTTGATAATGACTTCATTACAAGGAAATAAACCACAACATGAGCTTGAAATTATCCAATTCATTCATTAAATGTGTGTTGGAAGAGCTTGAGAAATGGACAAGTTAAGTGTAAATGAAGTTCTCCTAAATAAACAATCAACTCACAATATTACAAAAAAAAATGATTATTTGTAACATAGTAAAATTTCTATTCTAGATTAACCTATGATGCTAAAGTTACCCTATTCTGCAACTTGACTTATCACTTCTAGGCCTTATTCATAAGTTTCGAGATTTTCTAGAATAATGCTTGGGAAAAAGGCTATAGGTGAATTTGTAAAAGATTTGCAGAGTGATCAAAGCCTTAAACTGATATTACTGACCCCTGTTCATGTGATGATGTATCAATATAAATTCAGAACAAAAGTGAGTTGTAAATAATGACGGCCGAGAGACTAATTTTGTCAACTAGTACTACTTGAAATACAATGGATAACACTAGGCTAGAATGCGGTCTATCAATCTTAAAATATAGTGACTACAACTAAACTAAAATGCCATTAATCTTTTCTTGAAAAAAATGAACTGAGATTGAACTAAAGTGCTACTAATCTACTTGAAGTACAGTGAACAGAGTTAAACTAGAATGCCATTATCAAAAAGGAAATGTACTGATAGAGCTGAACTAAATGCAATCAACCTCCGGAGTGTTGTAACTAAATTAACATGCAGCTAGTGTATGGAATTCTACAGCCCATCTTGTTTCAATATGAATGATATTTTGGAAGATTTTTGTAAAAACAAGTCTGGCTGTATTATTCAATGCAATTGAACATAAACATAAGATTTGAAAGAAAATACAAATAGGATCTAAGATACCACAGTTGTTTCTTATTCACTGTTAATGATTTTTTGGAAGAGTTTGTAGGAGTAAGACCAACTATGACACTTAGTGTAAACAGGCATAAATCATAAAATTCGAAAGGAAATGCGACTAAAATATACAACACCACAGCTATGCCTTATTCATCGTGATGATATTTTGGAAGAGTTTATAAGAGTAAGTCTAGCTGTGATGATTAATGTAAACAAGTATGAAACATAAACTTCAGAAACTTGCTTAAGCTAGAAATGAAAAACGAGACTAAAATACTTATCTAAACTGTATGAACAAAGCTGCTCAGGTAGCAGGGGCCCTCTATCACCGGAGTAGCACACAAAATCTACTTCAAGATTGACTCATCGCTTTCAATAAAATGATGCTTCTTTCATTAAAAGAGAAATTACTTCAAAACAGAGTGTTTTCGGACTTCTAAAATCTAGCAATCAAACACAAAATCTAACCTTGTCCCTCGGTTTCCCGAGCCATATTTATAACAAAATTACATAACTATCTTGAGATAACCTAGGGATAATTGTCTTTCCAAATAAAAATCAAACTAGGACTGTGATGGTGGTCTCGTAATCTGATTAAGGACATCTGGACTGTCCTTTTCCTACTAGGAGTCTATCTCCTAGTCTGAGTTCCCACGTGCATAACCACCTACAGAATTCCATTCAAACTTTGTGGAGAGAAAAAAATGATGAGGGAGTGATGTGGAATACAAGCATATGTGTTTTTCTCTGAGATGACACCTGGAACCTGCGTAGACATGAAGACAACTGCAGAATCGGCAACTAGCTACAGAATGTCTGCATTCTGTAGCCAGATCTAGTTCAAAAAGTACTACAATGACAAAATCATAAAAACATAGCAAGTTAGTCATGATATTCATTCTTAAAGCAATTTTAATTAATTCTATTGATCATTTGAGCCTGTAATTAATAATGGACAAAGGAAATGGAGTGGAATGTGGTGGAAGAAAGAACATCTTTGGAGCTCAACAAAAACGATTGCTTGAAACATATGGATTTAAAATTTTCTTTAGAGAAAAGGAAGAACTTTTTGTCAATGAATAAAAGCATGTAGAATTCATATTTATTGGGGTGCATGCATTCTACACTTGTAGGTTATGATTATCATGTTGAGCCTTTATTTCTCTGTATAAATGCTTTCAAAATGATTCATTCAATTGGAAATTTTCTTCTATCAAGGATCCAAGGTAATTTGGAAAAGCATCCTACATATTATTTAGAAGTTCATCATAAACAATATTTTGGACCACTAGCAAATAATGCAATGTCATGGTTGCAAGAATTATTTTCAAAACATGGAGAGTGTATGCCAAATAGAGATACAATACATATTCCAGAAAATTTCTCAAGACGAGAAATCTACAACTTATACAAGGAATATGCAAAAGGTGTTTAAGGATATGGTTGTTTTATTACATATCAATATTTAGTGCAGATATGGAGGAGAGAATTCAACAATGTTTGTATTCCTAAGAGGACAAGGATGGGTGTTTGCAGTACATGAGCTTCTCTAAAATAAAAAAGGGATAAATGTCAAGTAGAAGAAACAAGTAAGTAATCATAACATTATGCTTTTAAGTTGTATAGTGATAAACTATGAAAATGAATTTATTAATACATTTATCTTATGTTATGTGTATATTCCATTGTTAAAGCACTTCAAGAGCATCGCGAACAACAAACAAGTGAAAGAAAAAAGTTGTACAAGCATCGAAAGAAGTGTTATGATAATCCAAATAAATATTTGGGCTTGATAATTGATGGTATGGACCAGAAGAAAACACTTCTACCACATCTTTTTTACACACTAAAAAATTTGCAATAGGAAAATTAAATCCAGTTTTACTTGGTCAGTTGTATGGTCTTGAATGGGAAAATGTCGCCAAGAGTTTACTTCACAGCTCCAAATACTCATAATGATGGAGATATGAAAATAACCATAATTTATGATGTTCTTTCTCATTGGGGTGGTAATCTTCTTGAAATTATGTATCTATAATTAGACAACACTTGTTGTGAAAACAAAAGTCAAATTGTTTTTGGATATCTAAAGATGCTTGTTGAATTGAGAATTTTTCATAAGGTAAAGGTTGATTTCCTTCTTGTTGGGCACACTCATGACCATATTGATCAAATGTTTAGTCATTTTTTAGTAACATTGAGGAGGAAGAATGCTTGGAGCTTGCCATCATTAATTGAATGTACTAAGAAATCATATATGTGAGCGCCTATTTTTCATGTGTTAGAAGAAACTATTGACATGCGAAGGTTTATTCTCAGAGTATGGTCAAGAGAAAT
This sequence comes from Pinus albicaulis, assembly GCA_034641835.2. Taxonomy (NCBI): domain Eukaryota; kingdom Viridiplantae; phylum Streptophyta; class Pinopsida; order Pinales; family Pinaceae; genus Pinus; species Pinus albicaulis. The sequence continues at coordinate 921,866,292 of CM076582.1, forward strand.
ACATTGAATAACTTAATAACAATTTTCTTCCAACATCAATTTTGTACCAAAAAAGTTGATGGGAAAACACTTATATGGGGCAATATGTATTCAAAAACTGTAGAATGGGTGCCATCATCAACTTTGGAATTTTTGAAGTTCATTCTAGATCATCCAATATTTGTGTCAAATATGTTTTTATTACAATAAGTTGGTGACGTTCATAATGCATGAAGGAAAATGAAAGATATAGATTATTCTGAATGCCTATAAGAAATTAAAAAAACCATTATATATACATATGAGTACTTTGATGTTGTTGATTTAGTTTGGTGGGAGTACTTTTTAAATGTTCAGTGTGACATCCTTTCAAGACCAGAAAATGAAGATATTCTTTTGAAGATTCCATTTATTTGGCCACAAAATGTGTCAAATGAATAGGAGGAAACAAACATTCTTGAAAAACAACAATCGCATGGTATTATTAATGTTGAGTCAAATTATAGACTTATAATTTGCTAATTGTAAATTGTCAACCTGCAGCGGCACAGGGAATTCATATAACACGGGAATAGAAATTTCTTGTAGTGACATAGGGAATTCCTGCAACACAGGAACATAAATTTCCTGCAGCGACACAAGAAATTTTTGGCCTCACCAAAATTTTGAGTCAAATTATAGAATTATAATTTTCCAATCATAAATTGTCAACCAAGGGCAAGTAAGCTTGTGAGATACTATGAAAAATATATGCAGGCTTATTACAGCAGGTGTTCATAAATTAACTATTCATACACACACCAGCTAATGCCTCTTTCCTGCATCAATACTTAGCAGAAAAGGCTATGGAGTGGACTACAACATCCCTCTACATATCTCGGTATTGCTGATATCAACCACGAAAATATAAAAGATGAAATTACAACAATCAAGAAACCAACTTAGACAACTTAAATCCAAGACTTGATCAAATGAAATTAACACATTGACATAAGAAATTGAATCATTTAATCAATTAAAAAACTTCTTCTGAAACTTTAGAAAGAGTGCATTAGCTGTGGAAAATAATTATTTCTACATAAAAAAGAATTAAACACACACACACTATGTTGCAGGAGTTGTGAGCAAAGGGGGCCCTCCCTCACTCACAACCCCTTCAAAACTCAAAGAGATTGCCAAGAAAACTAGACATAACATATGATATTATATTAATCTGAAAATATTAAGCCAAATACAATCTGATATATTGTTTATCAACAAAAATACCAACCCAACATACTTTACAATATGAAATACATCAAATTTTATACAGTCTCGAAAGCACATATTTGGCTCGAATAAGGAAAATTACTAACCTAAGCTATCCGCCAACAATACATGTCCATATTATCAAAATTAGCTTATTTTGAGTCTAATCCATGACTGAAAGCATGGATTAGATGATTTTCGTTACATAGGTTAAGATACCTTCTCATGTGGTGACGAGAAGAAGTCTGTGGGTTTGGGTTGTTTCAGAAGGAGGTTCGAAGCAACCAATAGGATAGTCTCCATGTGCGACAAATTCCCCACAAAATCCATTTTATTGCTTGATCTAGAAATAGTATAACATATTCAACCACTAATTTTGTTGCAGGAAATCATGACGATTATAGGAAACCATTGTCTGCGGGAATTCTAGAGCTTCTACAGGAAATGTAGTCGCACGAGCTGTCTTTAGTTAAAAAATTGTTGTTGAAACTTTAGAAAGAGTGCATTAGCTGTGTAAAATAATTATTATTGCATAAAAAAAATTAAACACACACACATTGCACTACAGGATTTGTGAGCAAAGGTAACCCTCCCTCACTCACAACCCCTTCAAAACTCAAAGATATTGCTCAACAAAGTAAACAAAACATAAGATATTATATTAATCTAAATGTATTTAGCCAAGTAAATTCTGATATATTTCTTATCAAAAAAAATCCCAACACAACCACACTTTACAATATGAAATAAGTCTGACTTTATACTGTCTCGAAATCCCATAGTTGGGTCAAATAAGGAAAATTTCTAATCTAAGATATCAACCAACAATATAGGTCCAGATCATCAAAATTAGCTTTTTTTTAGTCTAATCCATGACTAAAAGCATGGACTAGATGATTTCTATTACATTTCTCAAGCTACCTCCTCATGTGGTTGTGAGAAGAAGTCTGTGATTTTGGGTTGTTTCATAAGGAGGTTCGAAGTAGCCAATAACACAACCTCCATGCGCAACAAATTCCCCACAAAATCCATGCTCTTGATTGATCTGGAAATAAGTATAACATAGTCAACCGCTAATTTCATTGCAGGAAATCAGGACGATTGCAGGAAATCGACGTCTGTAGGAATTCTGAAGCTTCTGCAGGAAATGTGGTCGCAGGAGTTGTCTTCATGAATTTTTGGAGTTGTTTTGAATCAAAGAAAATATGCACATGAGTTCTATATCAGTTGGAGTGGTAATTCAATAAATATATGGCTAGATGAAATAATACTTAAACTTCAAGGAAAAATGACACTTATTATGTTAATGTCACATACCTTAAGCTTATAGCACATATTTAGGCAAAAATAAACAATATAGCTGAACTAAGCATAATTAGGGGTGGAAGGAGTTCAAAAATTGGGGAGGTAAGGCCTGGGTAAGGTGTCAAAAAATAGGCAAAATTGACACTTAACATCTCCCCACACCAAAATTCATGCATGTTCTCATGCAACGAAATCAATTGTTTTATTGTCGCTCCCTTGCAAAAACAAAAACATTTATGGATGCTCGTAATAATGTTCTTGCAATTTTGTGTGACCCATATATTCTTCACCAGATAGTGCTTGTTCCAAAAACAAAGTTTCTGTTGGACTCTTGATTTTTTTAAATTGATTTCATGAAAATATAGCACAAAGGCTGCCATGGGAATACTGAATTGCAACGATGGTGTTATTTACTTGAATAAAATAGCCAACTTATTATAATTTCCATAAAAATTTATGGAGCATCCTCAATTAGAAGTATTACTCTAATATCCTCATTGTAAATATGAGTGACATGATTTTAAATCCATGGTGTTTAAAATTAGTCATAATAATACTTTCTCATAGTGACCATATTACCATTATCCACATATAGTTGAAGCTCCTATTTTCTAGGCAAGGTGAGGTAACTGCACTAAGGGTTTGACATCCATAAAAAAAAATTGTTCCAAAAATATAGAACTCTAAGGAATAACACCAGAAGGATATTTAAAGCTATTCTCAAAGAGATATGATAATGAATTCAGGAAGACAAAAAAGCCAAGTAAATAATAGTGTAAATTTAACTTTAATACTACAGGCATGGCCCTACTTCCGACAGGCATCAATAGCCTCGAAATGGATGCCTTTTAACCCATGAAATTCCTATGTCCCAACTGTTAGATATAGATTCACAGTTGTTTCAAATAATTTACATTTGTTTTGAAATTAATTTAAGGCCACTATCTCGGCTTGGTAACTAGCTAACAACAATTCCATTCACAAGAACTAACAAGGGACAAGTCGGCTCGTGATGAGACTTCTTGTCTTCTAGATTTTAAACTGAAAGCCATTACCTTGGCTTTGTGACCAATGAGGTAATTTTGTTCTTTTTAGGACCCATGATCATGGTAGGTAGGCTCGTAGTGAGGCCTCCTATCCATCAATTAATATATATTATATAACAACTCTTATTATAATAACTTTTAAATAGGTTACTTAATAGTCGAGGAGGCGATTCCGCTCCTTAAGGGTATGAGATGGCGTGAAAAGTTTTTAATTACTAATATTTACTAGTTTTTACTTCTACCCTCAATACTCATTTTAAATAAAAAATCTTAGATAGTGACTAAAAAATTTCTCAAATTGATCATGTCAGGGTTGTGAAAACTTGTTATAGTTTGGTAGGCGTGGTCCACCATAGGAATATTCTCATGAATACCTTCAAAGAGGGTACTTAAAAAATAAAAATAAAAATTATGGATCATATTTATTGGTCAATAATTAAATTCACTTTATAAAATATGAGGCATTAAGAGTAAATTTCTTCTCACAAGTCTTACCATCAGAGTGCATAATAATAGAAATTTTACAAGTTGTACTTTAGGGGATCAAAATTTCAAGAGTGTTGTTATACAATTTTATTTCAGATGGCATCTTTATTCATTACCCTACTCTATTTTAAAGAGAGTAAGATCCCTTTCAAGTGTAGGTGTACCTCCAATGTATCCATGTATGCAACATAATGCTAAATATGATCACACTTAGTTTTAAAGAATAAACCTCGATACATACCAAAGTGTGAAAAACCAGTTGCTTTGATTGATATGGTACCAAAAGTTTCCAGTTAATGAGGGAATGGGGTGGGTTGAAAATTATTTGGAACCATGATTCAATAGGACCCACATATTTATGGTTCTCCAAATCTTCCAAAACTTGATGTTTTCTCTCTTCATATTGAAAAGGATGGGAAAGGGAAATTATAGGATTTTCTTCTTGGTGAGATTCAACAATGGTTTTGAACATGTTCCAATTATATATTTCTCCTTTACTGGTTTATGGATTAAAGTTTCTTCCCGAGGCAATTTTTTTGTGTTAATAGGGGAAGTTTCTAAATTGACTCCTCTCCCCTCTCCAAAATTTATGGCATTACATTCAATAGGGTAGTGAGTAGGAAAAATAGGTGGTTTAAATTTATGTCCAACCTGATAATCAGAATCAGGATTTGGTTGCACAAATGATTGGGACCATAGAGAAGGATAACATGGTGGTGCATTAGGTAGGAATTTCATTTTTTGTGGCTCAAGTAATGGAGTTTTCATGGGGAATTTCCCTACAGAAGAGGCTCCAAACCATCCTTGAGGTTGTGGGAATATATGGCTCGAGGGAGAGGATTAATGTGACCCTAAGGTGGGGTATTGAATTAGATGAGGATTATAAGTTTTTCATGGAACTGTAGGGTTATGGATGTGTTGAGGAACCTGTTGGGGATAATAAATACTATTCCAAGTATTAAATGATGATGAGTTTTGAGTTATACCTAGTGGTCGATTTATTTCCTTGCTTGATTCCCTAAACACATGTTGAAACCTTGATAGTGATGGAAAAGAATCTGCTTAATGATCATCCTTGTAGTGCTTTTTTTCTTCTTGTAAATCACCCAATTGTAAAATTATAAATGATTTTGTAGCTCCTATTTTTGTAGTAGATTTCAAAAATTGAGAAGATGGTTCTTGAGAATTCTTACCAAGCATGGAGATTCCTCTTGAATAAATAATGCAGAATTTACAAACATCATCATATGGTAAGTGAGAAACATCAACTACTCCTATAAGATTTAAAGGTTCTAAAAAATCACCTTTGATTCCTTTGAGTAGGAGTGTTTTCAAGGCCTCTTTTACCAAATTCTTATGTTTTGAATTTTGGAGGTTGTATCTAAATTGCTCCACATAATCTTCCAAATTTTCATTTTTCCCTTCTGTTATCCCAAATATATCTTCACCTGCTTGGTAGTAATCTTGGCATTTCTCCAAGAATACATTCTTCATGTATTCCCATGTTTGAATGAAAATCCATCCAAGGTTCATGAGCCATTGGAGAGGTGTTGTTTTTAGAGTAAGAGGAAACACCAGCAACTATTGAGCATTAATACAATAACCATATCCTCTAAAAAGTACTTCAAATTCAACCAAGAATTTATTTGGGTCTTCATTTTCCAAACCATGAAATTTTGGTAGTGTAGATGGGGGAATACTATGCATTTGTGCCACTCCTAGACGTTTGATAGGGAATTCAAAAGTAACAATGTTTTCCATTCCTTACCAAATGAAAAGAGGTTCTCCATTTACTACTTTGAGACTCCTTCATCAAATTTTATTTCCAATTGATCAGTGAAATAGGTACATTGGATGATTGATATTATCCTAAAAACTCCTCATTGAAAAATGCCTTGAAATACCATTTCTTTATTTTCAACAAGCTATTTGGTATATCTTGTTAGTACATGGTTGAATAGATTTTTTTTTTTGGGGGGGGGCCTTCTTACAGCAAAAATGAAAAAAACTTAAAAATAATGAAGGAAAGAAACAAATTCAAAAACTCTACTTACCAAACAATCAGGACATGGCTTTGGTGAATTTCAGACCTCTGTGGGTGCATGGGATTTTCCCTTCATCTTATCACTTCGACTCCCCCAATCCTGCATCAAAAAAATCGACAAAATAAAACTAAAAAACTTTGAGTAACATACCTTAGCACCTCCCCGAAAATGACGCAAAAATGTCGAGACAAATTATAGACTTATAATTCACCAATCATAAACTGTCAACTTGCAATGGCACAGGGAATTATTGCAACACATGAAAAGAAATTTCCTACAGCCACACAGGGAATTCTTGCAAAACAGGAACATAAATTTCCTGCAACGACACATGAAATTTATTTATGCATGAAAATGTTGAGTCAAATTATATAATTGTAATTTTCCAATCATAAATTGTCAACCCAGGTAGGTAAGCTTCTGAGATAGTATGCAAAATATATGCAGGCCTATTACTGCAAGTGTTAATAAATTAAATACTCATACACACACCAACTAATGCCTCTTTCCTGCATCAATACTTAGCATCAAAGGCTATGGAGTGGACTAAAAATCCCTCTATAGCTCTCGGTATTGCTGATATTGATCATGAAAAGACAAAAGATCAAATTACAACAATCAAGTAACCAACTTAGACAACATAAATCAAAGATTTGATCAAATGAAATTAACACATTAACATAAGAAATTTAATCATTTAATCAATTAACAAACTTCTACTGAAACTTTAGAAAGAGTGCATTAGCTGTGTAAAATAATTATTGTTGCATAAAAAATAATAAAACACACACACACTACATTGAAGGAGTTGTGAGAAAAGGGGGCCCTCCCTCAATCACAACCCCTTCAAAACTCGAATATATTGCTCATAAAATTAGAGATAACATAAGATATTATATTAATCTGAAAGTATACAGTGAAGTAAAATCTCATATATTTCTTATCAACAAAAATCCAAACACAACCAAACTTTAAAATATGAAATACATATGATTTTATACAGTCTCAAAAGCCCATATTTAGCTCGAATAAAGAAAACTACTAATCTAAGCTATCAAACAACAATACAGGTCCAGATCATCAAAATTATCTTCTTTTGAGTCTAATACATGACTGAAAGCATGGATTAGAGGATTTCTATTACATAGCTGAAGTTTCCTCCTCATGTGGTCACGAGAAGAAGTATGTGGGATTGGGTTGTTTCAGAAGGAGGTTTGAAGCAGCCAATAGGAAAGCCTCCATGTGCGAAAAATTCCCCACAAAACCCATGTTCTTGGTTGATATGGAAATAAGTAGAACATAGCCAACTGTCGATTTTGTTGCAGGAAATTAGGACGGTTGCAGGAAAATGGCCACTACAGGAATTCTAGAGCTTCTACAGGAAATGTGGCCACATGAGCTATCTTCGGGAATTTGTGGAGTTGTTTTGAATCAAAGAAAATCTGCAGATGAGTTCTAGATCAGTTGGAGTGGTAATTCAATAAAGATATAGCTATATCAAAGCATACTTCAAGTTTAAGGCAAAATGACACTTACTATTTTAATTTGACATACCTTAAGCTTATAGCACCCTTTTAGACAAAACTAAACAATATAGCTGAACTAAGAATAATTAGGGTTGGAAGGAGTTCAAAAATAGGGGAGGTAAGGTCTGGGAAAGGTGTCAGAAAATAGGAAAAATTGAGACAACAATTAATTCTACACGGGTGGAGGAAAGAGAAATGTATATTGGTTCCAGAATATCTCATGCAAAACCTGAAGCCATGGAAGACCTTTATAGATGTTCAGTATATGATATTAAGGAGGGTTGCATGATCACAGTCTTAGCACATGAAGATCCACATGGATATCCATTATGGGTTACGAAGGTTATAAAGGTGATTACAGAAAATCAGGATGTTACAGGTGCCGAAGTACATTGCTATGACACAAACACACACCCGTTCAATGGTGTGTACAAGCCATAGATGGTAGTTGATAAAAAATTGACGGGAAGAGAAAAAGAAATGGTACGAATATAAATTGTCATTGCACAGAACTCTTAAAATTGTATGAAGTTGACATAATTATTTATGACTTCAATTTAACAAAGAGAGGAACTCTTCACTCTAGGACGATAGAGATTCTTAAGAGACCGTTTCTACCACAAGAAAAAATGTTGATATGGCAGTTTGCTAAACCCAGTCATATATTTACAAGAATTTTGAAACCTCAAGTGGTGGGCATGCATGTTGACTCAGATGGGGCACTAGTTGATGAAAGAGAGGAATATGGAACATCTTCATCTGCATCGAGTCATTCATTCGAAGATGTTAATTCTAATTGTATGCAATAAAATATCAGTGACTTTGAATAGTTGTGTAAGAAAATTGATATAAATGATTTTTTCATTTATGGGTCATTTTCATGTTTGTTGGATTATATGTTTTAATTATGATGAATTCATTTGTCTAAAATATTGACAATGCAAAAGTAACTTGGAGAAATAATTTATGTTTCATTGGGTTATTTTAGTCATATAATTTGTTCATAATATCATGGTTGAAATATTTTGAAAAGTTAGTGTTTTTTAATTCTATTGGTGAAAAAATGTGAAATATATTTTATCTTTAATAGTATGGTTGAAAACAATTAGAATTTTAGGGATTTTTAGTGTCATGATATTATATGTTAAATGACATGTATAAAAATTATTATAATTTTAATGTGTTTAAACTCTTACTATTTTATATTCAACGCCATTACTAAAAATAGGTTGAAATTGTACCCAGAAAATAAAAATGGTATTCTAGCACCAACCATTTTGTGTTTTTTCCATTTTTTTGGCACATGAAAATTGGTTTTACTTCCATATTTTAAAAATGTTGCAAATTTACACTGAAAAAAAAAAAAACCTCATTCCGGAATACACCCTTTTCTTTTTTGGGTAGTTTTTCATGTTTTTTGGGGTTTTTTTTGCTAGAGTGCCCATTTTCATCTTATAGTTCCTATTTCAAAGTTTACATTTTTAAGGGAATAATTCTTCTTAGTGATTCTCAGATAAGTCAGAGACCCCTATTCGTAAATATTTTGTTTCCACCTTCAAATTCAATGATTGAGACGTGTTTGAAAAAATTCATGTCATGGTTAGGAGGGGTACAAATGAATTCTTGTTGATGTGTATTCTTCTCTATTATTGTTTCGATGTTATTTATCATTCTCGTAATTTTTCATGAAGTTCTGGGTAGTGACCGGGGCTCTCATCGTAAAAAGGTGGCTCAAATCCAAGTGTCACGACATAAAATTGAGAAATTGAGGCCCTGACTGAAAGTTTGGTGTGTTGTTCCTACGTATGTGCCATCCCATGTGTTACCTTATTGTTGGTTATGGCTCAAAGGTTCAAAATGTCAATGTGACCCCTGGGTAAGAGTCTTGAAGAGTTTGGTGTCCTCCTAGGGGTGTTTTTGAAGTTGTACAAGGTCTGTTTGATGTGTTTTAATTTGTTCCACTTCCTTAAGGTCACCTAGGAGGTTGGATTTAATTATAGCGACCTCTCGTTGGATGTTTACCCTGGGGTGCTGGTTACTTGGGTAAATGTGGGATGAGAGTCTTACCAAGTGGTATCAGAGCAAAGTTGTGCTCTCCTTGGGCAGTGTTTGGTTTATGTTCTCTTTGTGTGATATATGATACCACAGAGTGGCATCAGAGCATGGTTCAACTCTCAGACTAGATGGGTGGTGTTTTGATCATGTGTTTATGTTGGTTAGATGTGTGTGTAGTATGCTCCTGGTCTATGTGTGCATACACATTGTGTAGTTCATGGTTATAGTGGTGTCACCATGGGAAAGTTATTGGTGTCGTTGGGACACGTGTCGTCATGTGTGTATGACTGGCTATGTGTCACTACATGTTCTATATGCATTGCTTTTCTATGCCTAGTTACATGTGTTTCATGCTTGGGTGTTTTCTGTGCATGCTTGGATACATGTGATTACATGTCGTACATGCATCAATTGTTCATGTTTAGTTACATTTTGTTCACACTTACGTATTTTCCCTATAAGTTGGCATGGTTGATGTCTTCATGCACCGTGAGGTCATCAAGATGATACTGGTATGGTATGATGCTAATGGGTTGGTTGAGATATAGCAGGAAATGGATATCAGTAAATTCAAGTTGCAACAATGGACTTTGGGGTAAGAGAAGATTGTCATACAAGCATGCAGGTATGTGATTCATGATTATTTTAAACATTAGGGATACTTATATATTTTTCATTCTATTGTAATTGTGGTTACATGTGTGATAAATGATAGTTGATTAGTGTAGTTATCTGCACATGTGTCACATAGTCATGAATGATAGTAACATGTGGTCGCGTGTATTTTTTTTTGTGATATGTTAGTTAAGTTGATAATTATGTTATATGATTAACTTGTTGATGTTTTATGTTAATTAACTTGATGAATATGTTATATGTTTTTTATGATTGTGTTACATGATTAACTCATTGTTGTTATATGTTAGTTAGCGTGATGATTAGGGTTATTGCCTTAATATCTTGAGGCTAGATGCATCATGCTAATTTGGATTTTACTATGCCAATGGTTAGGCTTATGAAATTCTGGTATGATTTAATATGTTGTGACATTATGTCTTACTCATCTAGGTTAACTGTGCAATTGTGGTTATTTTTCATAAATGAAAAATGTTTATGATCTTATGATGTGACCATGCTAGTCAGTTACTATTATGGATATTATGACCTTATTTATGTTGTAGTTGATATGATATCATGCTAAATAGATTGAGTGTGCAGCCAAGATAGCCTCCTATGAAATACATTAAGGTATGAGATTGCTTATTCCATTTACTTTCTACTGGAAAGTTTGATTATGTCATATATTTGGTGTTTGAGTCTTCATGTCCATTATTTTATATATTTTTGAACGTTTGATTAATCACATGATATGAGTATGTGTCTATAATATTTCATGAAGAAATGATTTGGTATTAATATGGTTGTACTAACGCAATATGTGTTGATGTTGCTAATGTGTACTTGAGTATAAGCAGGTGATAGTTGTAGTGTTGTGATTTTGACTACTAATTAATTTTGACATGAATGTTAGTCTTGGTGAAGGTTTATTTTAGTTATTAAATATGATTTCTTCACATTTGAAACATGTGATTGACATGTGTGAACAAATGCGGGGAACATTGCTTGGTATTAGCATGACAAGGTAATAGTTGGGTTATTTATGTAACTAATAGTGGGGTGATGTGATAGCATATAGTAAGACTCAATAGTAGCAAGGTAAGATAACTAGTACATTTTTATATTTATTTATGTGTTTAGATTGATGTGTTTATGACAATATGATGCAGTGGATTGCATGGAAAAGATATTTCCATAAAATTGTAAAGAAGGCTCCAGTTGAGGTTTCACTTGGAGGCATTCAGAACCATGGGGATCGAGTCATGGTGTTTGTTGTAAAGTCTTGTGTTATTGTTATTTTTTGATTTGTTTGTGATTTATTTGTGGTATTATTTGTGTCTAGTGCATGATCACTTTGTTGTGGTGTCGTATTGCCTTGGTTTTCATGATCTTATTCTTGTTTTTTTTTCTTTCCTTTTATGTTTTGAGAGTCTTGGGAATTAGTTGGGAAAGAGGAAATTTAATGTAGCTCAGGGAGATATTTTTGGTACCCAATAGGTAATTAAAGACACATATTAATCTCAGTGCATGAGTAAGCGCAACGAAAGGTAAGAATATGATAGTTGGTTGGACTAGTTGGGTCCATTATGGCAAATAGACGGTGACAGAATAGTCATGAGAAAGGTAATATGAAAGGTAAAGATAATGGATATGAGATAACATAAGCCTTGGTTATGTTGGGAAGTATTTTTATAAACGTTGTGCATGTTGTGCACGAATAAAGGAATTTCTCTTAATGTGCACCTTATCATATCCATAAATTGTGTTCTGATCATGATTATGTTGACCTATATATGTATACATGTATGTATGTATGTATGTATGTATGCCATGTCTTATGCGGTCCTCATGGATCATCAATGTTTAAAGTTAATTTTTAATGCTTGCATGCCATAGATCACACTACTTTCAATTCGCTAATATACCCCTAAAAATTATCTCTCCATAACATAAACATAGGCATAATACAACCATATAATATCAATTTATTCCCACTTGATTCCTCATTAGACCAAGAACCTATTCATGCCATTCTCATACATGAGAAATTATATGATTATGGACAAACTAGTTTTTTTGTGCTAGCTCCCTCATCAGTTAAAAATAGATGTGTTTAGGATCATCTAAAATTAGCCATTTACGAAGTGGTTTATGTGTCAATTTGTTTGAGTTTTTTTTATGAGAAATTTATGAATTAATTAGTTGTTAAAAAGTCATGTAAAATACATAAAATTTAGAGAAATAACACATAGCATACACATTACACAATAGATGATAACAGAGTTCACCCCTCCTCGGCTACATCTCCATGGACCTACTTCAACTCACTATGCCCTCTTTGGATTACTGGTAAAATATTTGATTTCATGCCCCTACAATGTTCTAGTAGATTTGAAATCTGCTCCATTAGATTCAAAAGACCCAAAAACCTCAAAATAGACTATTCAATCTCTGAAAATGGTCCCCATCTGATCTAGGCATAGCCTACTCTCTTGGTTGCCCTAGGCTTATTTAATCTTCAAAGTGGAAAAAACACTTTCAGATGTGCTCCAACGCCTTTGGAACCTATTCCATCATGTTAAGAGCATCAAAATAATCTAGGAAAGACTCTTATTGAGCCAAAATTGGGAAAAATAAGAAAAATATATGCTTCATTGAAATTTTCCCTAGGAATCTCCTCCAAAATTGGAAAAACTGCAGTTAAGGCCGCCAAATATGGAAGTGGCGCCGGATTCTGTGGAACCACCAAAATATCCGCCAAATTAAATTTCATTTAATTAATTTTAAACTATACTAACTAAGGGATAATCCGCAGTTAAATGCACTAAGCACGTTTTAATCTTAATCAAGCATTAGCATGTGGATTAGCGCTAAAAATAGTGGTATTGGGTAACTAAACCCACACTTAAACATTAATAAGTACCATTAAATTGGAGCCTCCATTTCTGGTTTTGGGCCATGGTCTAGTGGCATCGTGGGTTGGCCCTTCTTCCCCCGCCCGAACTGATTTTAAAATTGGAATGCGTAATGTGCGCGATGACTATCAAGTCACAACGCGGTGGTATATTGGAAAACGAGTGCACTTGGTCAGGAGAGGTCATGGGGTCGAGCGTCGAACTCCACCCTACCATTTGTAATATGTTATGCCCAGTGAAATATAATGTTTTGCCCAGTGAAATATAATAAGGTTTTAACCTTTGGCATAATAATAAAATTTTTTCCCATATAATATAAATTTGAGACCATTGCTAAATACAAAAATTTCCACCATATAATATGCGCTCAACCTTTTATAATTAAAATGCTGACTTTAGACTTAATGAAATTTGGACCTGGATAGGGTCCACTAGAGGGGGCACGTGGCAGCCCTTGGCTGCACCACGTGTCTGCCTCTAGTTGGACTATCCCAACCATAAAAAAAATTTGATTTCGGCCACAAAAATTGAAATTTGACCTTGGTGGATAACCATTAAAAAAATTTCACCTTCAAAACTCTCTAGCGAATCCTATAGTGACACTTGTCACAGTGTCATTGGGCGAAATGGAGGAAAACCCAAATTTTTTTTCCTTTGACCTTTTTTGACTACTTCTTTTTACTTCCTATTTGACCCTTTCTTTTTTAAATTCGTCTCTTTGACATGACGATCAATGGGCACTAAATTCCTCGTATGAACCTCATTTTGAGTGAAAGTAATTGTGCCAGATTATTGGTTACAGTCTAGATCCGGTGGTTCTGGTTTGGTGTGATTCTTAACACTGAATTTTTGGAAAAATTTCCCCCCCAATTCATATTTCGATCACTCATTCCCACTGACAGGGTTTTGGACCCATGAAAGCTAGCTATCTGATAAAATATGCATACTGATCTCTTTCCCAAGTTCTATCATCTTGATTCTACTTGGAAAAATCTCCATGACAACCACTTGGGTTCACTGACATGCCTTGCCTTGAAAATGGATTGGTGCTTCAACAAATGTCCTCCTTTTGTTGTTGACCCAATCCAACACTTGCTAGCTACGTGCTGACAGATAAAAAAATTTGTTTTACCAAAGAAATCCCTTGGGGCTTAGAAAATTGACTGATAACCTTCCCCCTCAAAATCATGTTCCTCCTTTGCGCAAACATGAATTTTCTGCAAGCATATCCTTGGAAACCACTTTTTCAAGTCAAGGCCATCTAAGTGAACCACGAGAATGAGCTCCAACATCATCAATTATGAGAAATTATATGACCATTATTTTTACCTCCATGGTTCCAAATTCAACATCTGGAAGAACGCATTCACCATCTCTTTCACTTCTTGGCATCAACACATCAAATGGCCTACAATGGCTGCTAAATTTTGGCCGCAATATTTTGGCATCTTGTCCCTCTTTCTGTCATCCTCCAGTGTTGACATGTTTCTCATTCCATGATTTGAGAATGAAGGGTAAACATGAGGCTCTTGCTCAAGATTGGACCTTCAAAATTCCTACGACATCTTGTCCCAAGCACAACCATCAATCTGAAAAACACATCATGAAAGAAACATAACTTGGCGACATATCCTTTTTCTCATTCAAAGAAAAAAATTTCACATCATGTGAACATAACCATGTACTCTTACATCTCGGTGTACAAACCATAAACCAAACACAATTTGACTAAACATGCCTCCTCAAACAAATGACTCTCAAGGAAAACAAAAGCATTTATAAAATTTCCATATTTTTTGCATCTAAGTGAGTCAACATGCTCCAATTTTACAACATCTTTGTTCATGTGACATGAAGCATAATTTCAAGAGAGAATAAATGGATTCAATTTTTCAAAGAAATGCATCAATCATAAAAATAAATGCAAGGCCTTAATTGGATAAGAAATCTAACCATCTCTTACAAAACCATTTCAATGGTGCTTCTTTCATATATACTTCATCATGCGAATCATCCCAACCCACATTGATTATGGAATCCTTTTTCCATTATTATCAAGATTTATTTCCACCTTCTTCAAATGCCGTGGATGACTTGCTAGATGCAATGTCCAAAAATTTTCTCCAAGAAGTCCTTACTTATGGAAATGAGTGCAAAACTATTGCATCTTTTTTTCAACATGGTTTTCCTTGTCCAGTGGACCTTTGGCTTCTTGTCTATTTTGTTTTGAAATTTTCCTATGCATTTCTATCTTCTTTCAACACCTTCAAACATTATGGTTATTCAATCCACCAAAGGAACATGAAAACTTTTTCCAAATCTTATGTGAAGATTTATCATGTTTATCATAAGAAATTTTTTTTTGATTAAATACAGATTTATACCTTGAACATTCACCTTTATCACCTTCTTGAGGTGCTGAATTTAATGAGGTAGTGGCTCTTTTAGTAATACCAAAAATGACATCCTCTTGTTTTCCATTCTCATTAGTTGCATGCTTATGATAATCCTCTTGCAAAGTGGGTGTAAAATTTTTGGAGTCCTCATCAACACAATCTTCACAAGCTTGAGGTAATAAACATGTCATGAAAGTCCTTATTGGAACACCTTCATGTGCCTCCTTGGCTTTGGAGATTTCTCCATCATTTTTTCCATAATCAACACCCAAATACTTAGGCCTTTCCTCAACAACAGTTGGCTCAACTATGCCTTGTGCATGTTTTCCCAATCCTTTACCTTCATAGCCAATTTTCATCAATAATTTTGACCCTATTCTTGTAGTGTGTCTTTGAAAATAACCTACACATTCATCTTGAGAGGAAATTGAGGATAAAATTGCTTTACATACCTCTTTTTCAAGCACATACTTGGCTAAATTTTATTTGGTATCATCAAGTTGAGTCTTCATCTCATCCAACCTTGCTAGGTTTTCATTTGCAATATGAAGCCGAGTATTCATCTCATGCATATTTTCAAGCAACTCTTGCTTCTCCTCCTCCATGGAAATCAACTTCTCTTGAAGTGTAATTCTCTCCCTCTTATATTCATACATCTCTTGTGCCATATAATTCATGATGTAGAGCTTCCGCAACATCACTTTATCAAATAGTTTTTCTAAGGAAAAATGACTAGAAAAAATGCTTGATGAAGGTGGCATCACACTTGCAATGAAAAAAAAACTTCTTTGCAGTGATTTGAGAACTGATCTCTCAATCGTGACCTTCTCTTCACACACATAAACTTGCACACACTTAAATTATCCTTGCAAAATTCAAAACCAATAGCTAATTCTTCTAGCTAACCTTGGCTAAAACAAGCTAAACTGTGCTTTGATACCAACTTTATTTGATTATGGGAAAAATATATTTTTTGTGCTAGCTCCCTCATCAGTTAAAAATAAATGTGTTTAGGATCATCTCAAATTAACCATTTGTGAAGTGGTTTATGTGTCAAGTTTTTAGAGTTTTTTTATGAGAAATTTATGAATTAATTAGCTCTTAAAAAATCATGTACATAAAATAAAATGCAGATAAATAACACACAATATACACATTACATAATAGCTCATAACATAGTTCACATCTCATGGGCTACATCTCCATGGACCTACTTCAACTATATAATCCCTCTTTGGATTAATGGTCAACTCTTTGATTACATACACCTACAATGTTTAAATCAATTTTAAACCTACTCCATTGGATTCAGAAGACCCAAAAAACTTAAAATAGACTATTTAATCTATAAAAATGGTCTCTAGCTGAGTTAGGCAAGCCCTCCTCTCCCGGTGGCCCTAGGATTATTTAATCTTCAAAGTGGAAAAAACACTTTTAGAAGTGTTTCAATGCCTCCGCAACCTATTCCATCAGGTTCTGAGCATAAAAATAATATAGAAATGACTCTTCTTGACCCAAAATTGGTCGAAATATGTAAAATTTATGCTTTATTCAATTTTTCCCTAGGAATCTCCTCCAAAATTGGAAAATCTCTAGTTAAGGCCACCAAATCTAGAAGTGGCACCCAATTTGGTGGAACCACCAAAACCTCCACCAAATTAAACTGTAGTTAGTTAATTTTAAACTTGATTAACTAACAGATAATCGACAATTAAATGAACTAAGTGTGTTTTAATCTTAATCTCACATTAGCATCTGGATTAGCGCTAAACATAGTGGTTATGGGTAATTAAACCCACACTTAAACATTAATATGTGCAATTAAATTGGAGCCTCCACTCGTGGTTCTGGGCCACAGTGTCATGGAATTCGAATACACAATGTGCGCTATGACTATTAAGTCACAACATAGTGGTATATTTGCAAACCGTTGCGTTCGCTTAGGGGAGGTGGTGGTGTCAAGCACCGGCTTCCACCCTACCATTGGTAATATGTTTTCCCCCCCAAAATATAATAAGGTTTTACCCTTTGGCATAATCATAAAAAATTCTCCCATATAATATAAAGTTCACATCATTGTTATATACAAAAATTTCCACCATATAATATGCGCTCAACCTTTGATAATTAAAATGTGGAACTTGGACTTAATGCAATTTGGACTTTGGATAGGGTCCATCAGAGGGGGCATGTGGTGGCCCCTAGCTGCACCATATTTCCGCCTCTTTTTGGACTGTCCCAACCATAAAAAAATTTCAAATTTGACCTTAGTGGATAGCCATTAAAACAATTTCACATTCAAAACTCTTCAGAGAATCCTGCAGTGACACTTGTCACAGTGTCATAGGGAAAAATGGAGGGAAACCCAATTTTTTAGCCTTTGACACAATTTGATCCCGTTTTTTTTAAATTCTCTTGTTTGAAATGGCGATCAGTGGGCTCTAAATTCCTCATAGGAAGTCTATTTTGAGTTAAACTAATTTCACTGCATTGCTGGTGATGGGATGGATCCAGATGTTTTAATTTGGTGTGATTCTGAGCACTTTGAATTTTTGGAAATTTTTTGCCCCCAATCTAGATTTCGATCAAGAAATCAATAGCATGGCTCATGGAAAGACACTAGAAGAAAGGTTTCTTATGGGGTCAATGTGTGCTCTATGGATTTATAATGCTATTGTTGTGTATATGTTGTGCATGTTGTATATTTAGTGATTGTATCTATGGTGATGTGTAAAGTTGCATATATATTATTTTTTACATATGACGTTGTATGCATGTTGTATATATGGTATTATGTGTATATTGAACATGCAGTTCTAGGTAGGGAATTTTCTATGTGCATATTATATATGTAGTGTTGTGTACATATCATGTTTTGCGCATGTTAGATATGTGGTTTTGTATACCAAGGAGAATTTTAAGAAACACCCCAAATTTATATGTATAATAAATGGGCGAATCCCCATGGAAAATAGAGAACTGTATAGGCTATTTTTTCATTAATATAATATACATATATAATTTCTTGACAAATATTTCACTAAATTAAAAAACAATTTGTCAAATATTGGTGAATTCTTCACTAGATTATAAAGTATTGAAAATTTTTGTTTAATCTTCTAAAAAAATTGAAATTTTTTTAAAATATTAGTGATTCGTTACCAATGTATTGAAAGATAAGTAATAATAAGAAAAATATTTAGTTAAAAGCTATGATATAAAATTTTCCATGTTTTGGAAAAGAAAAATCACGGGTAATGTTGCTCTAGGTTGTTATACATTATTACAAATATATTTTCATGTTTTTAATATGTTTTACCACAAATGTCATATCACATCCCAAGGGGAAATTAATTGGAAAGGCACCCCCAAAGGCATGTGATGTTGAACCAAATAAATTATTTTTCTCAAACTTGGTCTTTATGCATCTAGATGACACTGTCATATTCTATGTAATTCATATTCTATAGGCTTCACATGAAAATAAATTCTATGAGTATGTATATCAAAATCAGGAATATTTACATAAAATTATTTTATTTTCTTACACATCACTTTTCTAAAAGGTAGACACTTGTCCAATTCCTCAAGTTCAAATAAACCAACAGCTTTAAAATATTGTGTTTCATCATAATATGTAGGTTTTTCACCTACTTTTGGATCATAACTATTGTAGTCATTATTGAAATCTATTCTACAGTTAACAAATCTAATAATGTTGACTTGGTAAAAAATTATTTGAGATCACATAAAATAAAAAATGAGAATGAAAGTAAGATGAATATGCATTGAAACTGAATTTCGTACATGATGAAAAAAAAGTTAATAACACAAATTGATTAAAAATATATAATGGGCGAGTTAAAATGTCTAATGCAAATATAAAATAAATTTTATGCATGTTCATTTCTTGGAATAATATGTCACAAAACAATGATCATCAAGTGGTTTTTCACTTTAATAATAGTACTACACTAAACAATCTATCATTCTCAACTAATTACATGCGATGTTTTTTTGTATTGGTATCAAAGTATAATTGCATTACATGAATGCCCTTCTCATGATAATATGTCTTCTATGATGACCACATAGGATCCTAGTGCATAGAACATTTTTTTCTTCACTTAACTAAGAAGAGTTCATTTTGCTCCCTTAACAAACAATAAGTATTTTTAAAGAAAATATAAAATAAAATAGTAGATTCTAAAAGGTGAATATTCTTTTGTGATAGCATAACGTGAGAGGAAAATAAAATAAAATGTATCCTTCAATAATAAAATATATAAAGAAAATAATAATAATTATGGAAAACACATTGAATGCCTAGATAATAAGTGAAGTCATATATTAATCCTAATAACATATCATTCTCAAATGAACATGAAGGAAAAAAAAACAAAATATATTTTTACTCAACAAAGGTCTTTATCTTTCACCAAACCCCTTAAATCAATAAAATAAGATGAAACAAATCATGCCTTGAGAAAAGAATCAATTAAACATCAAATAAAAACTAGAAGAATTTAAGAGATCACAATTTTTAACCAAAATAAACCCAAAATTTTCAAACTTGGAAAAATGATCAAAATGCAACAACCAAACAAACTATTAAGAGTGACCAAGATATTAGAGCTACAAAAAAAAAAGAAACTCATCTAATTGAAATGGACCCATTATTTCTTAGTAAAAGCCTTGTTAAACTACTTATTTCTCCTTTAATTCAAGGACACTACCTATTTGAAAATATAGATCCTCACCTCATAAAATTATTTCTTTATTTTCTATCACATACAAGAAAGGGATAAAGTAATAGTTAATTATCAAGACATCAATCTTAAAAAACATTGCAGCAAGGAAATATGGCTTCAATGTTACAATAAATAATAGAAAGTATATAATATGTTCTTACCTCAAATTCAATGTCAAATTGGAATATAGTATCAGTAATGTTTTTGTGATAAATAATTTAGAGCCTGCACCAAAAATAGAGGAACAACAAATTTAATCAAATAAAAGGTATCACCTCATTTGTACTATTCCATTCGATTTTTTTTACCCAACCTATGGAACATGTATACCAAAATAAATGTCCTTATGGACTTCATATATATTGGAATATATAAAATATTGTGGTATATACATTTTCCCCTTCTCAATTTGGTCCTCGTTTGCTTCATTCTAAACACAGTCTTTTCCACATGAACTGTAATTTTTATCCTCCAAAATAGCATGTTCCATATCAATTTTATTAGAGAATTTTGTTGTATTTTCTTTGCCCCTTATATCACAATATGATCGCCAAAGAGCTATTGCTATTTCAAATGGACAATTTCTAATGTCATACTTTTTTACATATAATTTTAGACATATATCCATATGCTTATCAAGTTTGTTCCTCAAATTTGACTTCAAAAATGATAGTGCACTAAACATCCTCTCATCCTCTAGTGATCACAAAATCATGGTTTGAGAAAAATATTCTAATTCAAAATATTATGATATATTTTCTTGTAAGTATTAGCTAACATCTAAAATATTCCATAATCTTGTTATCACACCATATTCTAGAGGATTCTCCAAAGCATGAAACTGTTTCCACATTGTTTGAAGAAAGCGCATGGCTTGTTGAAAAAATTTTGATGAATCCAAAATACCTTGAATTTAAAAAATAATAATTTAATATTTTAATATTTTTTTGAATCCTTTAATCAGTATATAAATATTTGTCTTCATTGGATTCTTAATAATTTATGCCTCAAATTTCTCCTAAGGTATATTTTATTATTTATATTATTTAAAGATCTTTTTCATTCCTTGGAACCCATTTTATTATTTCATGATTAAATCCTTTCCATTACCTTTATATTATATTTTCATTACTAAACCCACCTCATATTTTTTTTTTTTTTCCTTGATGATGGGTGGAGTGTCCACTCGAAACATTGGACATTTCAAATATTGAAACACAGTTTATTCTAAAAAAAAATCTCAACGATGGTTGAAAATGTTGATGATGAAGTGGCCTATGATAGAAACCATTTGGAAAAGGATAAATATGAGAGGATGTTTGTCAATAGGTTGATTAGGGTATCATGTGAGTCCCCACGAGACATCAAATGAGAAAGTAACATTAGGAATGCTGAAGGAAACTATCTTAATATGAAAATTAATCATGCCAATTTATATGACTTGTAATGATTGGAGTAAGAATTCCTTTATGCATACTTTATATATTCATTTATTTGTTTATTATTGAATGCATGTATGATTAAAAAAAATTGCGTTGTAGGTGGAATGGTCTCAAATATGAAAACAAGTGTAATTCTGTAAGAAATATTAGGTACTACGCCACACAATAGCCAAACACCAGGAGAAGGAATCTCATACTTATGAAATTTATGAATTAGAATTGGAGTTGATAAGCTTTATTATTATGAATATATATATTTTAATGTATGTGTATTGAATATCAAAAGCCTTGAATGAAGGTCATTGCTATTGTTATCACTTTGTAATTTCTCAAGGCTAAAGAAAGAAATCACCGAGGTAACCACAAAACTACTTTGGATTTTAGGATCTAACCCTCCTAAACTCTGAGAGGGCTCTCTCTGTATGATTTAGATTTATTTGAAATAGATATTACACTAGTTAATAAGTACAGAGTTTGTTTTTTTATTACTTTGTTTGGAAATCCAGATGAGGGCCATTGGAAAATGGAGTCAAAGAGGCTTAGGTGATCAATTTGTATAAGTATCAAGCTTAAGTGAAACAAGGAAAGGTAGACATTACTACTGGATCCTTTAGATTTGGATGAAATGTAATAAAAGAATAAGGGAGACTCAATCGAAACTAGGGAGCATTTAAGAATTCCATAATATGGATATATGAATAGAGGTTCAATCAAAACTAGGGAGAAATGAAGAATTCCATAATCTAGATATCAGAAGAAAACATGTAAATTACTAATAGTTAAAGGAAGAGTGTATAATATCAAAAAATTATGCAATAAAACTCCTCTTAGACAATTCAAATTCAAGAAAACAATAAGATTGAAAAAAAATGAAAGCACATATACTGTGAGGAAAACTTCACCAATGGATATGGCACATGAATTCTGAAACAACTCCTCTCTTATTAATGAAAATAATAACTTAAACCTAGTGAACTGCATCACATTGAATGGTGAGGTTCCTGGTTACAAATCCCAACCAACATAAATAATACTTCAAAAGATTAAGTATATATAGAGAAATATTACAAACTAATTACAATTCACACTGTGAAAAATAAACTCTAACAGAGACCAAATAATAGGATTGATAGATTGGATTGATATCCTGGCATTTTTTTGGAGGAAACAGTTGCTGAGTAGGCCTATTGGTAAGGCTTTGCTCTCAGAAATGCTTTGTTTCCTCCTTATTTCAATTTTTCTTGTTTATGGTTGTTTATTGAATTTTCATCATTTTATTATTGTCATAATATATTTTGGAAAAAATATAAATATCCTTTTCGAAAATATTCGATTAAATTCATGAATTAAATTTATAATCGAAAATTTCAACATAAAAACCATCCTATATTTCAAATCAGTGTGTAGTTTTCCCTTTCACCTTTTTTTTGTAATTCCACCTATTAATTCCTTTAATCCCTATAAGAACCAGTGGATAAATTTCCAAACTATGTGTTGTTTTTTTTAGAAACCATGGGTTGTTTTCTCTTCTCATCTTTTAACAAAACCAAGTGTAGTTTTGTAAATCCATGGTTAGTAAAATATTTCATTTTTGACTTTTTTATCCTTGGAAATCAAAAACATATTTCTTCTCTGTCATAACTTATTACATGAAGCTTTGTACATGAACCTATGTCTGCAAACTCTTCATCAAATTTTCTCTTGAAATTTACTTGCATTGGTGAATTCCACTTCACCTATAGCTATAACATCAATTCACCCACTTAGCCTTCCATTTCTTATGAATATCATTTTACTTCATCTCTTTCCATCCATATAATTTTTATTTCAAAGTATTAATAAATTTCATTCCCACCACATTTATAAAATTTAAAACAAAAATAGTTAATGGTTTTTCACGGGGGGCAGTTAGTATGTGGTATTTGGAGGGGGGGTACGAGAGCACATGAAAATGAGAGCTAATAAAACCCGGTAATAATAAACTGCCCATTTCACAACACCCCCTTGGTTAAATGTTGGATGAGATTGCGGTGCAAAACATAATTTAACCATTCATTTATTTCTATGAATCTTGAGGCAAATAAAATGAAGGGGGTTTTATTTCTTAGTGCAGGGTGGGCCATATGTTGACTTTGCAGGGGGAAGAGGTAGTATAGGTTTGTGGGAATAAATTAATATAAAGTACAAAATTTATATTAATCAGGTTTTTTCAAATATAAAGAAACTCATGTAATTTTGGGGAGAAATTAATATAAAGTCAAAAACATTATATTTATAGGGTTTTGTAAATTAAGGGGTAAAAAAGGGATTTAATTAGTATAAAATTTTGGATAGTTTATACTTAGGATAGAATATTTCTCTGCTCTCTTTCTTTATCAAATATTTTGAGTTCTTAATTCGAGATAACCATAATGATTATTTTAGCCATGTTTGTACCTACCCATTTATTTTCATTTCTAATATGGGAATAATTTTTAGAAATGCAAAGTATGCAAAATATTGCATGGTAAAATCATAGCCAATTGAAAATTATGACTCCCTATAATTATAGGACCCTAACAGTGGCTTCACTTGGGGATGGCATCTCGTTGTGAGATGTGGACTAGTGGCCTGATCCATTGGACCGATCGCAAGCCTGTACATGATTTTTTATATAATCTCTGTGACTAAAAATATCAAACTGAAATCACAACCTTTTTTGAAAAATGAAATATCACACATGATGAATTGAAATCTGATATGAAACTAAAAAAGGGTATTGAAACCCTAAAACCAAACTAATAGATCATTAATACTTTAGGGCCTTCTCCTCGGCTTCAAATTTTAATGAATTATCTCAACACCTGCTGAAAAATGGAAACTGAGACTGAAATAAACTTTCCGTTGAAAACAAAATCCAATGAAACTGAAATTCTACCCACTTACTCTAATCAAATGTACATCTTCTAATTAGGTAAATTGAAACAACCATTCAAGCATTATATACATTGATGTATTTTGCTACATTCACTTGTTTTTTATCAAAACTGAAGTTATACAACCCAACAGAAAATTTTCAACAAATATAATTTTGATAAGAAAATATTTAATTTCCTTCGATGAATCTAGAAACTTTTCAAAAGGATCTTCCAAGGCATATGTACTAATGTTCAACTGATCCAATAAATTGTACATTTTTTCTGGATGGCCTCCACACCATGAAACTAAACTATTATTTTTACCTTTATTTTGCTCCAAAATTAACCTATGATTGTCTTGAGATAATTGCAGATTTTTAGATAAATTTTGTGATGATATTTCTACTCGTAGAATTGTCTATCTGATGAGAATTTTATCATCTTGATCCTAAATCTCATAGTTAGTTGATGGAGAATTTTTTTATTACATTCATCATCCAACACATTAGCTATTGGATCATGAAAAGCTTAGAAGGATTGTTGCAACCTATTACATATGGGTTTCAATGGGACTTGATAGATTTCTACAAGATGCTCATCCTTTGCTTTAGATATATTATAAAAAATTCCTTTAAAAACTGAAATGCTTCAAAACATAGTGGTATAAAACTTTCCTCTGTCATTTTATTAGGTATTTCAATGGAATTTGATAACTGTAATTGTGAAACTGAAGAATCATGATCAAGGGTTTCATTACCTTCTTTGTTGTCAATAACAATACCTAAATATTGTTGATTTTTTATGGCATTAAAGTTTTTTCTGATGAACTGAAATGAAGCGAAAAAAAGAGGCAAAGGTCCTTCAATAATTTCCAATTTTTTTGAACATTCTTCTTCACTCCCATAGCTGATATGTATTGGCCAATGACTGTACTCGAGCTACTGAAACTAAATTTCCTCATCCCACAAACTAGCTGTTGATTGCTCTGTAAAGTTAGCTTGAATTTGGAGAACATTTTTATCATCATACTGATCATACTTAGGAAAATCATCAAAAGAAGAAATTCCATCAAAAATACACACTAAATCAACAAATTTATCCTCCTCATATTGATATATAAATCCAATTTCTAATATATCTTAGTTGGGATTAGCAGGAAAATGTTTATGACCAACAACCTCTTCTTTTTCTGCAATAAGTGGGTCATCTTGATCTTGAACAAAAAATCCATCTTTCATGGTGATTCTTTGTATCCTTTCATCTATTTTATTTACCAAAATGTCGAATTTTACCTATGAAGATGTCAGGTGCTCTGCAATGTTGTTCTTCTCTTCTTCTGCTTTCAACTTTTCCCTTCTAATTTGCAGGTTAACTTCTACATATACTGAAATGTTTTGTATCTATTCAAGTGTTGTTGAATTTCTTTCTCTTAGCTGAAAATATATTTCTAGATCAAAGGCCTTTCGATAATGCAAGAGAGCTGAATCAAGAGGAGGTCTAATATTTGCTGGCATTGAATAATAAACTTGATTAAATCTGGCAAAAAAATGTTGTATTGTCTCGTTTGGCTGTCTTTTAAACTAATTATAGTATTTAATGAACATAAAAAGGTTGACTTTGATTATCCATATATTAAGGAAGAACTTGAGAAAATGTTGGAAATTTGAGATGCTTTCCATAGGTACGCTCTTGAACCAACTCTTTACTTTAATTTTCAAAGAAAGATACAAAATTCTTATACTAACATCATCTTCATCAATTTCAAATAGGTCTAGAAAATTGTCAAACCCTTGAATATGTTTTCAGCAGTGATTTTACCATTTTCTCCATCAAACATCGAGAGATATTTTTAATAGTTATCAGGGAAATCATGGAGTATAGGAGGTAATATGAGTGGATTATATCTATCTGGAACTTTACAAGGTATAGGAATATGTACAGGAATTTTAAGATCATTCTTGATTACTTGAGGCTTATCAATTGGAAGATGATCAGCATAAGCTTCAGAAGAAAGCTGCTCAAAGGGATCAGGAGAACTTACATTTACAACCTTCAAAGGAAAGTAATTAAATACTAGTTTAAGATCTTTTCTAAAATACAATATACGTTGAAAAACCTTTTTGATGAGAAATAAAATGATGTCTTCGATTATAATCCAAGTTATAAACATAATCTTCCCATGGTGTTATTTTAGGTTCATTCCTCCCATGGAGTCTTGAATTTGATTTTAAAATTGATTTGGAGTCGCGAGGTGGATGATTTTAACCATTGTGTGTCTGATCACTGTCCACCTTCATAGATCAGATCTGATCCTTGTATAATCTTTCTAAAGAATGTGTTATTCCCCAGTATGGTCGCCACTATGTTATCACTCTGTAATTTCTCAAGGTTAAAGAAAGAAATAACCGAGGTAACCACAAACCTACTTTGGAGTTTAGGATCTAGCCCTCCTAAACTCAGAGAGGGCTCTCTCTATGTGATTTAGCTTTATTTGAAATAGATATTAGGCTAATTAATAAGTACATAGTTGGTTTTTTAATTGGTTTGGTTTGAAATGCAAAGGAAGGCCATTGGGCAATGGAGTAAAAAAGGCTTAGGTGATAAATTTGCAGAAGTATCAATTTTAAGTGAAAAATGGAAAGGTAGACATTACTACTGGATCCTTTAGATTTGGATGAAATGTAATAAAATAATAAGGGAGAATCAATCGAAACAAGGGAGCATTTAAGAATTCCCTAATCTGGATATAAGAATAGTGGTTCAATCGAAACTAGGGAGAAATGAAGAATTCCCTAATCTAGATTTTAGAAGTAAACATGTAAATTACTAATAGTTAAAGTCAGAGTTTATGATCTCAACAAATTTTGCAGTAATACTCCTGTTATACAATTCAGAATTATGAAAATAATAACATGGAAACAAAGGAAAGCACATATACAGTGAATAAAACTTCACCAATGGATATGGCACATGAATCCTGAAATAAATGCTCTTTTATTAATGAAAATAGTCACCTAAACTTAGTGAACTGCATCACACTAAATGGTGAGGTTCCTGGTTACAAATCCCAACCAACTCACATAATACTTCAAATGATGAAGTATATATAGATAAATAATACAAACTGATTACAATTCACGCTGTCTCAATAGACAGTGTATTATTAGCTAAAATTTAAAAAATAAACTCTAACAAAGACCAGATAATAGGCTTGATAGAGTGGACTGATATCCTAGCACTATTTTGGAGGAAACAGTTGCTAAGTAGGCCTATTGGTAAGGCTTTGTTGTCAGAAATGCTTTTTTTATCTCCTTATTTCACTGTATTCTGTTTATGACTATTTATTGACTTTTCATCATTTTATTATTGTCATCATATATTTTGTAAAATATATAAATATCTGTTTCCAAAATATTGGATTAAATTCATGAATGAAATGTATAATTGAAAATTTCAACATAAAAACCATCCTCTATTTCAAATATGTGTGTAGTTTTCCCTTTCAACTTTTCTCTGTAATTCCACTTGTTAATTCCTTTAATCCCTGTAAAAACCTATGGATAAATTTCCAAACAATGGTTTTTTTTCTTAAAACCATGGTTTGTTTTCTCTTCTCATATTTTTACAAAATGAAGTGTAGTTTTGTAAATCCGTGGTTATTAAAATATTTCATTTTGACTTTTTTATCCCTGTAAATAAAAAATATATTTCTTCTCTGCGAAAAATCATTTACCTGTTTTTCCTCATATATGTAAAACTTGCTTACATGAAGCTCTATACATGAACATATTTTTGGAAACTCTTCATCGAATTTTCTCTTGAAATTTACTTGCATCGATGAATTTCGTTTCACCTATAACTATAAAATCAATTCACCCACTTAGCCTTCCATTCCTTATCAATCTCATTTCACTTCATCTCTTTCCATCCATATAAATTTTGTTTCATAGTATTAAGAAATTTCATTGCCGCCACATTTATAAGATTTAAAACCAAAACAGTTTAATGGTTTTCGCACGCGGGGGGGGGTAGTATGTGGTATTTGGAGAGGGGGGGGGGTGGTGGGGGGTGTGCGAGAGCACGTGAAAATGACATCTGGTAAAATCCGGTAATAATAAATTTCCCATTTCACAACCCCCCCACCCTTGGTTAAATTTTGGATGAGATGGGGTTGCGAAATATAATTTTAACCATTCATTTATTTCTACAAATCTCGAGGAAAATAAAATGAATGGGATTTAATTCTTAGTGCAGGGTTGGCCATAGGTTGAATTTGCAGGGAGAAACTAATATAAAGTACAAAATTTATATTAATCAGGTTTTTGCAAATATAAAGAAACTCATGGAATTTTGGGGAGAAATTAATATAAAGTGTAAAAATTTATATTAATAAGGTTTCATGAAGTAAGGGGTAGGAAAGGGATTTAATTAGTATAAAATTTTGGATAGTTTATACTTAGGATAGAATATTTCTCTACTCTTGTTCTTTATTAAACTTTTGGAGATCTTAA
This sequence comes from Pinus albicaulis, assembly GCA_034641835.2. Lineage (NCBI taxonomy): Eukaryota > Viridiplantae > Streptophyta > Pinopsida > Pinales > Pinaceae > Pinus > Pinus albicaulis. Next base: position 921,895,512 of record CM076582.1, read on the forward strand.
TTCAAGATAAGCATAATGATGCTTTTACCCAGGTTTGTACCTACCGATTGCTTTTCATTTCCAATAAGGAATCATTTGAAGAAATGAAAAGTATGCACAATACTACATGGTAAATTAATCACCAATTCAAAATTATGATGCCCTATAATTATAGGACCCTAAGAGTTATGACAAATGAACCTTGTGATTTCCACAAGTTATATGCTACTAGTGGATGTCTAGGAATAAGTTGGTGCTCTCCTTACATGATAAATCCATGAAAATATGGATCACCTAAGGGATTGTTTAGTAGAAAAGGGGACATCTAAGCCTAGAGGGTGAGTGTATAAAGGAGGAGGAAACTTATAAGTTCATGTGGGATGGTGGCTAGAATCTTGAGGGTGTGTTAGAAAATTTCCTATGGAATCCATTATATGGGATAGATGCATATCCATATAGATAAGTATTAAATAAAAAATAAATACATATCTTTGAATAGATTCGTACATCATGGAATTGATAAATATTGTGGATAATATAAGTGTTTCTTGATAATTATAATAATATGTATTCTTACTTGATTACTAACGTAGGCATATGTTGGAATGTTTAATTATGGTGGTATACCAAGATATTTGATAGGATGGCACTACAAATACAACTGAAGAATGAGGAAAATAAGTGTTGTTAATGAGAATACAACATTGAGGATTGTGTTATTCAAAGGGGTATATGCTAGAAGGTCCTAGTATTGAATCACATTGATTAACTATACTTAATTATGATTGAATGTTTGATTTTTTTTGGCATGGATATTTTAGTTAACATGCTTTATTTACACAATGAGGAAAAAATTTCATGGTGATTTGAGTAATATATATATTATTTTTCTTGAATTTAATAAAATAATAGAGATACATGAGGTAGGTGCACATAAAAAGGGGGTTATGATAGCAGGAGATGGCAAAGGTGAGACCTTCCTAGAAGGTTATACATGCCAAAAAATTCTTAGTTTTTCATTTTTCCAAACTTTACTTTGTTTCCTTCATCACCATGTTCCTTACTAAAAATCTAGAAACCTTAACTACCAAACATTGAATGCATGTGGTAGTTGTGGATACGTACACCTTAAATAATTATGAAATTAATTGGATAAGTACCTTCATCATGGGAATTGTTACAGAATTGGTAAAACCTATATTTTCTCACATTTTCTTCGAAAAAATCATGCCCCCACAATAAGGGGGAAAATGAGGTCTCATGGGGTGTTGGTGTCACGATGATTTTTTTTTTATCATTCATGAATCATTATACTCCCCACACATGTGATTGATGTGGAGGGTACAAACTCATGATTGGATGTAGTAAATTTATTTTAGAGAGGAAATCATCCATGCAGTCTTAGAGGCATGTATGTTAATAGTTGTAGGGAAGAGGGAATATTCCATTATTGGTCATTCTTGTACTAAGACAAGTACCATTGTCTAATATAATGCTCACCTAAATGACATAATCAATTTTGGTTCTAAGGTTAATAGTGGAGCCCATTCTGTATTCACATGAATGGTGTGTGACCATTATGATCTCATGCAAAGAACATTGAATATGGATGCATGGGGCTAGACATAGTAGAGAAGGAAAATCAAATGGAAGAGAAATAAGTTAAAAGAGAGAAATAAATAGAGGGAGAGGAAAATTCATTCTCTCTTGGTTGATGCTAGCATCCATGAAAGTAGTTGTAGAGGTATTGGTTCCTACTAGGAGGGTAATCAAGGAATGAGAACTACATAAATATATATAGATTCAGAAAATAGATAAGGAGGAGATTCAAATTGTTAAAAGATAGTTTCTGTGAAAATAAGTGAATGATACAAAGGGATAACATAGATATATTCAAAAATAGGGTTGGAAAGGGATCCAGGAAATATATCAAGCTATGTTATGGAGTATCCATGGAGATAAAATAAGGAGTAAACCATAGCGTGGGTTGAAAAATTAAGTAAGAAAGCCTTTAAGACATGAAACAGGTCAATAACTAAGTAAATGTTGTTGGAGTTAATGGAAAATATCTAGACCCTCTACACACACATAGAGGGAGAGATTAGAGACTTTTGAGGGACTATTGAGTAGATAAGGAAGGAGTTCTCCTTATTCTACATAAGGAAAGAATTGTGTGTCACCAAAATAGTTGTGTTGTTCCAAGAAAAAAAATAGCAATGAGACAATGGGATAGGTAATTCTTATCCTAAGAATGGTTTCCATAAAAATGTTCTAATTTTCCTTAGTGCTATCATAGCTTCAATTAGGGTGGCCTATTATAAAAATAATTAGCGAAATAGAGTCTATGGTTGGGTGGAACATTTCTCTACCCAAGTTAAAGTTGGCCTTCAACTTTCATGTAGATAAGTTCTTCCTTTGGTTTGTTTATGTTTGGTGCACTTTGTTGGAGTATTTTGGTATTTAAATGTTGAATATAGCAACAATTTAACTATTTATTCATAATGGTAAATCAATGTCATATGTGCCAATATAATTCTTGTAAATGTAATTTTATATTATGCTAGAACATTTATACCTAAGTTTCTCAAACCAGAGTACTTTTTACTTTCTTCACACTTTTGTAAAGTACTTTCATCACTAAAGGAAGGCTATATTTAAGGTTATAAGTGATAAAAGTACTTTAAAAAAGTGTGAAGAAAGTAAAAAGTACTCTCGTTTGAGAAAAAGGATAATTCAAAATATTATTGTAAGGTTATTTAGGAGAAAAATAAATTAATTATTCCAATTAACTATTGGAATAAGGAGCTTGACTATTGGGAAGTTAAAATTTAAATAAGATAAGTTTAATTAAAAATCAAGGAAGTAATTAAGGTTACAAAGAAAAAAAAATTAATAAGTGTGCTAAATATATATGAAAAGGGAGTAATTAATATTTTTAAACAAAGAGAGGTATTATAAAAATAATACCTTATAGTACTAAAGCAAACAATATTAAAAGTTTAAAAAGGAATAAGAAAGGAAAAGGTTTGAAATAAAAGGAGGGTGACTTTAAAAGTAAAAAACCTAAGTTATATTAACAAAGAAGAAAAATGGAGTATAAGTCAGAAATGAAATAGAAGAGGTTTTTAGAAACCTTACCCATCGATGATAAAGTGCTATTTAAAATTAAAGGAACTCTCACTGGAAAAGATGTCACTATTGGTATATCACCCGCTGAAGATAAAAATTACATAAACCCTAAACTTGCGAACGATTTGGTGATTTTAGAGTCAAATATAATCGAAAAATTATAATTTTTTGACAAAAAATTACGACATAAAATGTCTAAAACTAAATATTGGGGATTATACTTTTATCTCTGAATTTACCATGAAAACCTTATTTTTTTGACAATAGTGACATTGTGTTAGGTTCACCATGGACGGAAACTCTAGGTTTATTTATCTAAAATACGAAAAGGAAATTTTTGACATTCTCCTACAAAAAGAAGAAAATAACGCTACACAACGTTAACTTGAAGCCAAATTCAGTGACACTTGAAGACATACAAGAAATTTCAGAAGTAATTATTCAAGAAAGTAAAAAGGTGTTTTAAAATACGTAAAAGGAAATTGAAAAAATAACAACTAACAAGAATGAAAAATTTCCTCACCTGAAGGACCACAACGAAAATATACTAATGAAAATTAAGAAGCTGAAGAAAGACAAGAAGCGATTAGAAAACAAGGTGCAACAACTTGTCGAAAAGGAATCATCGAAATCTTCAAATGTAGAAATTCAAGTTGAAGAAAAAATTAACATTGATCTAGTAAATTTCACAACTCAAGAAGAAGAGAAGCAAGTTGCAGAATATGAAAAATTAGATGTTGCAGTTCAGAATGAAGAACATTCTAAGTGAAGGTTCTGTAACCAACTCAATAACATCCTCACCAGAAGAAAATCAAATAAGTCAAACCAAAAAATTTCCCTATCGACATCCAAATCACAGGAGCATACAACTCCCCCAAGCTATGTATTCAAAACAAAAACAACAAGCTGATGTTCCAAAGAATACTAATATCAGTGAAATCTGCTTAATTGATAATTCTGCAAAAGTTTTAAGTCCTCACAAGATTCCAGAGAAGATTGATTTAGGATGGTCCGATCCATTTTCAGTGTGAGAATTTTTTTTGTCACTTAGAGGATCATATCAACTTGTATCAACATGGATGACTATGCCAAGACTAGAATATGTTCGTAGAAAGAAAAGAAATCAAGGCCTTTCATCAACAAGCTTTGAGGACAAAGCTTTTTTAGGAGGAAGACAATGTAATGAATAAAATAATATAAATAATGATTAATTCGTTAATTAGAAATTAGGTTGAAAGGCCATGCTTGATGAGACATGACCTTTCGTGAAGAGGCACCTGCCTAGGTATATAAGGAGGCCTCATTTTTAACTTTCAACCAATTCATTCATCATACTTTCTAATATAATATTTGTATTGCGGATATTCTGATATTTCAAGTCTTCGGGAGTATTTTAACTTGAGAAGGAACTTTGTTCACTTCACTAAGTATCATTACCTCTATTTATTTTTGGTGAGTGTGCCAGTAAACATAGACAGTGTTATAGCTTGTGATGAATATGCTCCATGAATCAATATTATGGTTATAGGATACCATTAGGGAATAATGAACAATGGATGGAGCATACTATTTCTTTGCTAATATTATGGAGCATATTCTTTCTTTGCTAATGTTATGCATGAAACTGGAGGTATATATTATGCCCGTCTACTTAATCATACACATTCACCTTGTAATATTTTTTTATTAAAATAAGAACTCACTTGTTATGTTCCAAACTAGACCTAAAATAAATATAGGCTATTTCCAATAACTTTTTTATTAAAAATAATTTAACAAAAATTTAGATATAAAATGTAATCGTATAAGGGAAAATTCCAAAAGACATAATTCCTCTACTCCCCATGGTTTTGAAAACTAGGCTATCCATGAATATTTTGTTTTATCGAAGTGCTTCTTGATCATTTTAGATAAAATTAAATATGTACAACACCTAAAATTCGTATTGAGAGAAATCATGATTCTCCTTTTGTTTGCATGTATGTTTTCATTAGTGGGATATGAGGATCAATTCTTTAACTAGAAACTTAACTACAGTACTTTCATTAACAACACATTTGTGCACACGTGATCAACTAGATGTACATGTACATGTTTGTATTGGTTTATATTGGATTTCAATCTTGTAGACTAAGTATATACGATTTTTTCAAGGGAGAAAGAAAGTCTTGTAGGTCCAAGGAAAACCTCTTTTACAGTGAAAATTTTGCCTAAAACATTTGCGCACAACAGATTTAATCCCTTTGGAAACCTAATAGATTTTTAATATATATATATATATATATATATATACACACACACACACACACACACACCACATGTAATTTTTCATTGTTTAAACTATATTTTTGAATGTAAAAAATGGATTCAATGTCATCAAAATTTACTTGAGAAGTTGGATTTTCTAAACTACATAGCTTAAACTTGCAATTTGAACACATTTTCTTGATTTGAAACAAAATTGACCAAAACATCTTCTTAAAAAAGGGCCACAATGAGACTACTTAAAATAATTTAGCCATAAACAATATTTCGTATATAGTTTTTGTTAATCATATAAATATATACACATTTAAATGCTTTCCTAAAATTATTTTTCTGTTATTAATATATTTTTTAATACATTTCAATATTAATTAACCCTCTAAATTAAAATATTTTATGGCACCTTGAATATTTTATTGTTAATTATATATTTTTAAATGTTGCATTTTAATTGGATATTAAAAATTAAATAAATTACATATCTCCTTGATCATTTTTACTTTTAACTACTCGTCTTGCGACATTGAATTTTTTTATTATGATCAAGATTAAAATGATTTTTCATTTACACTCTCTCGATATACATATGTATGAAGTTGAGATTGAAATATATTATTGTACATGAATATTAAAAAACATTATTTGAGTCATGCACTAAAATATTTTTAAAGATTTATTTAAGTCATGTACTAAAATATTTTTAGAAAGTATAAGAATTATACAATTTATTATACTCAAAGGTATACCAATTTTTTTTATTCCTTTTAGTTAATTTAATTCTCTATGAAATTGGTATAATATTATGATAGTTTATATGGACATTGAAATATTTTATTTATGGTTAAGAGTAAGAATATAACATATATATTCATGTTTTTTATGTTATAGCACACTTTTTTATTTAAAGTGAAACTTTTAACTAAAAAATTTGAACACAACACATTTAATCCCTCTCAAAACCTAATATATATATATATATTATGTTATGTAGATTATGTAAATTTTCATTGTTTAAATTATATTTTTGAATGTATAAAATGGATTCAATGTCTTCAAAATTTATAGTGAAAAAACTGACTATAAAATTTGCAAATAAGAGATTTAATCTCTATGAAAACATAATAAATATGATTGATATATATTTTACACACACACACACACACACATGCACACACACCACTTGTAATTTTTTAATCTCTTCCATTTTTTTAATGTATTCATAATGTCAAATATCTCTCCTCTTCATGGCTACTAAATATATGAAAAGGATGTTGATAATAATTGATGTCTATGGGAAACCAATAAATAAAATTGCAATGCATATCTAGTCATGTGGATTTCATATAGAATTTCTCAAAATATCTCCTCCATCTTCATCTTGATAATGAAATTCATTTGAAGTAAATAGTTTCAAATTTATTATTCATTTTCTTAAATTATCATTTTAATATAACCTCTTTAGTTTCAATCTTGAAATTTTGGATGATAGTCCTTATTTCAATAATACATCGGTTTTGAATATAGTTGGTTATTTTTTTTTTAAATATGATGTCTTTACGAATCCATTCAATTGTGTTCCATATGAATTTCTTGAAAAACCAACGCCTTACTATTCCAAGAATAACAACAACCACTTTATCAATTTGTGGTAGAAACATAATGGTGAAATTTGTTTTGTAATAGGATGTCTTCTAGAAAACGGTCTTTTGATAGAGTTTTTCAAACTTCCAACACCTTTGTATTCAAATAAAAACCACTAATTTATGATTTCTTTGTAGAAACTTAATTTGAACAAAGTGTACATTGAGAATAAAGGGTAAGTAACAAAATAGACCATGGAATTTAGGTTTTATTGGTATCAGAACACAAGGGATCATGATTTTCGAATGAAATTTTTAATTTTTTTGTAGATTTTGACTTAATGGTGAGTCGAAGTTGAAAAACAAGAATCAGACATAAATTATTTTAATAAGAATGAAAAATAAAAAACCTATTATCTAAATAGTATTTGAAAATGACAAGTATATATCAAAAAATTATAATTGTATATACGAAAAATTCATTATCTAAGGGAAAAGAGAACAAGGTTCTTAACTTCTGTAATGGATACATATAAATAATGATACTTATTTTGTGAATATTTTTAATTTTTTCATATATTTTAACTTAATTATGAGTGAACGTTAAAAATAAAGAATCATATATTAATTATTTTAACAAGATTGAAAAATCAAAAACCTATTATCTAAATAATATTTGAAAATGACAAGTATATATCAGAAAATTATAATTATATATATAAAAATTTCATTATCTAAGGGAAAGGAGAATTAGGTTATCAGGTTCTGTAATGGACACATATATTTAATGATACTTATTTTACTACAAAAACCCAATACATTTTTAAGAAAAAATTATTATGGTTCCCAAAACTGAAAAAAAAAAGGAAGAAGGAAAAGGTAGAGCACTCAAGAGGAATTGCAACCTAGAACAAATACACGGACATACTTGTACCATTGTACGTTGGTTCCTTACTTATGCATTCAAGTTACAGTACTTCACAAACAACCTTGTACCATTGTGTGCTCAATTCTTTACTTCTTAATTCAAATTCTACAACTTTTCGAACAACCATTGTGCATTAGACATGATTTTGACTAAACATACGCAACAAACTTGAAAGATTAAAAGAACACTATTGAATTCTTTAAATAGTCATGAAAATAAGAATCTTCAATTTTTAAATAAAGCTGAATAATTATTTTACTACCATTTTCTCCAAAAAGTGAGGGTCATTTTCTCCAAATTAATACCAATACCATGAAATACGAGTGAATGAAAGAAAGAAACATTTTTTACACCAAATGGGAATGGAGAAATAACTATCATAAATACATATTCTTGTAAATTTGGGTGAATGGAAGGTTGTAACTCTTAATTTCAAGGGATGATTTTTTTTTTACCCTCTCCCTTAAATAAGGTGGGCTAACCTCTAGACCTAAATTTTTAAAGGATAAATTTGGGGCGATTTGAAATATAAATTTATTTTTCTTACCCTCTCCCTTAAAATAAGGTGGGCTAACCTCTAGACCTAATTTTTTTATAAAATAAATTTAAGGTGATTTGAAATAATTTACTATGATAGAAAAAAATTTTCCAATAAAAATTTAAAACCCCTTAATTTTGCCCGAGAGCGAAAATTCGCCCCTAAAATTTTGTATGTTGTATACATATCATGTTGTGCGCATGTTGTAAATGCGGTATTGTGTGCATATGTTTTTGTGTGCATGTTTAATATGTGGTGGTGTGTAGGTAAGGTGCTATGTGCATGTTGAATATGAAGTGTTATGTACATATGGTGTTCTGTGTGTAATGTACATATGGTTCTATGTACATTTGGTGTTGTGTTCATGATTGTACATGAGTTTCTGTTTGTATGTGGTGTTGTGTACATGTTGTACATATGATGTTGTGTGATAGTGGTGTCGTGTACATGTCGTGCATGTGGAGTTGCGTATATGTGGTTTCATGTACATGGATTTCATGTGGAGCTTTGTACATGTGGTATTGTGTACACATTGTAGAGGTGGTGCAATGTACATTTGGCATTGTGTACACATTCTGTAGGTGGTGTCATGTACATGTGATGTTGTGCACACATTGCGTAGGTAGTGTTATGTACAGGTGGTGTTATGTATATGTTGCACATATGGTACTTGTATACATGTGTTATTGTGTACATGTCATGCATTCTATGTTATGATCATGTGGTACTATGTATGTGCATGGTGTAGTCCTAGTATCATGGCATCGGTATGAGTTATGTTGTACACTGGGTATAAGTGTATATATTTTGTTGTGTTGTACACTAGGTGTGGGTGTATATATGGTGTGGTGGTGTATGCCTTTAGTGGATGTATGTGTTTTGATGTAAATTGTGCATATGTGTACATGAGGAGCAAGGGCATTGGGTTCTTGATGGGCATGGCAATCAATCTGATGTGTGTACAAATTGAACAAAGGAAGAAGTAACAATTGATCAAGGATAAGTATAAATATTTTATTTTAGTCTTATTATGCATGTGATCTACGATTATAACTTATGATGGTTACATGTGGTTTATGATTATGGTTTATGGTAATTTCATGCAATTAATGATTTTAATTTATGATGGTTGTGTTTTGAGCTCACCAGATGTGATATGTTTATAAATGATGACTTGATTAAATAATTTATTTGACTTGTGTGAGAGGAAGTGAACGAAACTGTAAGTGTACCTTTTTAACAAGATACCAATGAGGTATTATTTGAATTTATTCGATTTAATGGCAGTTAGGTGCTTGGTATAGGAAGCACAGAAATGTCCGGTTGGGTGGTTGAAACTGACTCCCAGAACTAGCAGTGTCATCAAAATGAATTGGAACATGCAATAGTATGTTGCTAAAGCACTTCAGGATCAGGGTCGTTGTGGGGCACTCGTACCCAATAGTGTCCATTGATTTCCATGAGCATGCTATGACCGATATTATGGTTGAGGAAAGTATATGCCTTGGTCTTTGTATCTTCTGATGTGAGGAAGCTTTATCAAGGGAAGGACTTCCTAGGATGGTGGTGGCAGCGAAACTTGCAAGGTGTGTGACTACACACAACCAATGACAGGATTTCCCAAGGGACTGTGTAGCACAGAAGGGAAGGTCGAGAATGGATTTGTTTTCGTCATTCAAATTTTCAGATAGAATCAGATGCATATTAGGAGTGTACACTAGAACAATGAGCCTAAAAATGTTCAGTGATGGTATAGTAGCACATGATTATAGCACTAGAAATTAGATGTAACTTTGAATTCGGCAATGTATTTTGCATTTCCTGGGAAGGAAGTGAATTCTGGTATTACTTTGAGGGTGGAGGTGTGAGACTCTGGATTTCCTTTTTTTTGATGTAGGAATTGCATCCTTTTATACGATGGTTGAGCATATGTTCATATATGTATATTATTGTAAATATTATATCGAGCTGGTTTATAAAGCTCCACAGAAAGTATGGTAATTTTTTAGTTGAAGCACATGTGCTTAAGTATATATGGTTGTTATTGTAAATAACGTAATTAGTTATGTTATAAATCTCCAGTAAATAGTATGTTTGCTATGTTTTAGCATATGGTCATTGTAAATACTGAAACGAGTTATGATATAAAGCACCATGGGTAGTATGTTTTGTTTTAAGCGATATTAATGGCTATAGGTGTCATTTAACACCAAGGACGGTGTTCCCCAAAGGAGGGGGAGGGGGGGGGTTCTTCAACAGCCCTGGTAAAAATTCATGTAAAAATATATAAGACCACAATCGATGGGACATGCATTATAAGCTGAATGTTGGGACAAGCATCCTGACGGGTGTTCATTTTGGTTTCTTATGGCTAAAAGAAATTGGAAAAGGAAATGGATAAGACTTTAAAAAGGAAAAGTGGCATTTATTGGCATTTTTTAATGAAAATAATGGAAATTATGGGAAAAGGAAAGTGAAAGGTCGCAGGTTGCATGTGAGGAGGAAAATGGAGGAAAACTATGGAAAATGGAGAAAATTAAGGCCTCATTGATAAAAAGGCTTCTAAGGATTAGTGTAAAGGACTTGGTCTATTCATTTTTGGATTTATCATTATTCTCTCTCTATCTTTCTCTCTCTCTCTCTCTCCCTCTATCTCTTGCATACTCTGGATTAGTTAGAGAATTCTTGGAGCACTCTTAAAGAGTGTGGCTATTGTGAAACCAACTCCAAAAATAGAAGAAAAGGGATATCAATGGCTTAGAAATAAGCCACTTTGAGGGGGAAACCTCCAATACATTACATGAATGAAAAATTCTTGGATGATACAAATGACAAAACCTCCTATCTATATATAGGTTTCCATGGGGCCACAATGTGATCCTAGTGGGGCCACAATGTAATCCTAGCCAACCTAACAATAATAATGTAATGGCACAATAATAACAATATGGGGGTTACAGGGGTACAACAATAACAATAAGGGGGGCTACACTAACATTGTAAGGGAATTCACTATTAGTATTTGGAATTAACATGCCCCTCTCCTTAAAACAAGTGTTGTCCTCGACACTTGATTATTTCTTGATGCTTCTGTATAGAATTCTCATCCTCCCATGTGGAATATTCTACAGGAAAGTTCTTCCACTTGATGAGATACTCTAAAATTGATCGTACTTATCGAGTTATTGTTTTTGTGACTGCTTCAGAACTTCTTTTGATGTGATGTTGATCTTCCTATTGTTTCATTAGATTCTGCACCAAATTTAGGTTATCCTTTGAGGGTTCGAGAACTTGCTGTTGATGCTCTATGTCATCTTCCACTAATTTATCATCCATATTAGCTATTATTTGATCCCTCAAACCATCCAAATTAGCCTCCATTTTTTCTTTTAAACCATCTATGTAATCTTCGGTTGCTCTTCGTAAGATCGAAATTTGTTGTACTTGGTACTGTAATTTTGATATTTCATACTGCAATTCTTCCTCTTCATGTGTCATAGTATATCTTTCTGAGGGCTTAATGGGTGTTGAATTCTTTTTAGGAGGCATTTCAGAACCCAATATTGAAATATATGCTGAATAGGCCTTTGGAATCACTTAAAACTGATTTTTCAAACAAGACTTATGCATTTTGAAAAAAAATACACACCTTTTTCTTGATTTTGAGGAGCTTGATATTGAAAGTGAATTATCTCTGTGATTTCAGATCTTCAATATCTGAAATTCGATCTTGACATAGGTCTGACTTGATTTGGATTCTTCGAGACAATTTAATTTCCAATCTCCCACAATGACCTAATTATTGACTGGTTCAGTAGAGCGAACTTGTACGACTTGCCATGTGTCACTGTTTTCTCCTTTCTGTCTGAAATTTATAGATAGGAAACTACATTCCGTGTACTTCCAGTCAATTTTTATAGAATTTCAATTCGATTCTCAGAGAGAGGGTTATGAAGATTTTCCCATGATCACCTCTTTCAGATGAGATTCAGGAACCTGAAAAATACCTAACTTCCATAAATCATATCTCCAAAAATATTACGAACCAAGCTCTGAAATTTTGCGACGATGTTTCTAAGGATTTCAACTTCGCTCTCTGAAATTTTTATCTTTTGAACCTTTGTAGAAAAAACATCATAGCTAACATTCTGTGATGACCTTTTTAAGTGAAATTTAGGAGCCTACAAAAAGACCTAACTTCCACAGATCATATCTCTGAAAATATTGCGAACCAAGCTCTAAAATTTTGTGACGATGTTCCTCAGGATTTCGGCTTCACACTCTAAAAATTTCTGCTTCTAAACCTTCGTAGAAAACAAGGTATAGTGAAAATTCCACGATGACCTGTCTAGAGTAGTGAAACCCTATAATCCAAAGCTTTGATACCAAATGTTGTGAAACCAGCTCCATAAATAGAAGAAAGGAGGTATAAACACTTTAGAAATAAGACACTTCAAGGGGGAAACCTCTAATACATTACATGAATGAACAATTCTTGGATGATACAATTGAAAAAACCTCCTATCTATATATAGTAGTCAATGGGGCCAGAATGTAATCCTAGTGGGGCCACAATGTAATCCTAGCCGACCTAACAATAATAATGTAACGGCACAATAATAACAATATGGGGGTTACAGGGGTACAATACTAACAATAAGGGGGGATACACTAACACAATAATGGACTACAATATTAATATAGGGACTGAATAGTGGCATACTTAGGGATTTGGATCAAGAAAGAAAAAGAAGAGTAAGAAAGCGCAAGAGGACATCAGGATGAGCATCTAAAAGAAGTTCTGAGTGCAGGTGCCAAGTTGCACGTATGAGTTCCTCACTAGTTTCAGAATGCATGGTGTATGCATGTGGAATTTCCTAGACTTTCCATTTCTTAGATAGCCATTGTGTTGTGGGTTTATTTTCATTGATTTTTTTTTTGGTTATTGCAGGAAAAGTTAACCGAAGCTCCTAGGTTGAAATACCTAACTTAGAGGATGGCATGTCATCACAAGGACTCTAATTAGAAATTTCTATGTTTTAAACTAGAAAGTGAGGATTGTAGAACTTACTCGTTTATCCTTTGTTTGTAGTAGATCCCATAGGGTTCAAACCCCCTACAAATCCTTGTGCTCCAAAACTTGAAAATCAGTCAAGAACATGCGTAAAACTAGTTTTATAGCATATATTTCCTCGATGTTAGCAAATTAGCATACATGATCTCATAAAGATAACAAGAAATAAACTATTCAAGAATATTAAGCATGTATAAGAGACACATAAAACATGAACATCATGAATAGGATGGGACTTATTTTACTAATAACATGTACAGAAAATAATAGTGGAGAAATCACCTAAGATCCGTCATGGCGTTGAGCAAAACCATCATCTAGATTCGTCCAGCCCTAGCCTCACAAAGCTTCATCTGTAAATGGTGCACGAAGGATGTCACATAGAATGAGGGTGATCATCACAAGGAAAAAAAGGCTTCCTGAAACCTGGGAAGTGCAGGAGGCTTAGGGGAAATATCAGACTTAATCAGGGCTATAATAAGTTATAATATCAATAATATTCTCTCTCTCCTCACTTAGGCCATTCCCTTGAGGTGTGTTTATACTTCCTCAAATTATTTTTTTCAGTTGGGGAACAGTTAGGCCACGAGCTAGGGTTGATAAGTTACAGGGAAAACTATAAATTGTGCCTCAATAATAGGGAATTTTGTATTTTTTTAATATTTTAAATAGAATACATGGGTAATCTATGGATGTACCCATGTGTGCACATGGTAAAAACTGGGAAGAGTCGCGTATGGTTTTTAAAATATTATTTTTTGAGAAATGTGACCAATTCTGAATGGAAGGGCTACCCAAGGCCAATGCATAAGTCATAAAATAAATAGAGGTGATAAATGATGCTATAATATATTTCCCCTAATATATGAGGTCAAAAGGGGTACATGATGGCCAAAATGTAGTATGTGCATAGAAAGAACCTTGCGAGGACTAGAGAGGACTGCACCAGATTTCAGCCTGCTAAAAAAAAGTGATAGAAATAAGAAATATAGCTCATCTCTAAGGTGGGCATACCCATGCTCAGTGTAAGAAAAGCATGTCTGCATATCAGGTATAGAGTGGATCCAATATGTATACAAGTATACCTGAAATGTAAACTACATAGTGAATCATCTGATTACTGCCCGGAAGTATAAGTCAAAATCACATCCAACTATCACACATAGAAGACTTATCAATGATGTTGCATAGATATCGAATCCCTAAAGTCACAAATGAATCTCCAAGTACCAAATCAAAAGTGGCGGAACAAATGGTACAACACGCAACTTGGGTGCCAACATATAAGATGATGCTGTGATGAAATTGCAATATATAAAGGTGGATAGTGTCACTGGAAGAAAATTGAAGGAGCTTTCAAAGTGAACCAAAGCATGCTGATGCAAAACTGAGGTCTTCGCTAATCACCGGGGCACAATTCTACACAATGGGAATAAATGAGATGAGGTCGACCATGTGAGAAATCGTTTTATTATCGGTCATTAATGTATACCATTAAAAAACAAAAGACAACCCAATGATAATGATAATGAGTGTCAAGGTTCCTAGTATAATCTAACAAGTGCAAATAAATGATTTGGATTCAAACACTTAAGAGAATCTATCGATCATGAGACATTAACATATTCTCACCGTCGATAGCGAAAGAGTCCACCACTGAGGACTGCAAACCCTAAGGTATTGATAGAAGGAATATAGACCTTATTCCGAGAGCAATGAGTTAGAGTCGATGGGAAAATATATACTGGATGGAAGGGATTAAGGCATCCCACATCAGTCCAGTGTGAGTGTAACCTGCAAGCCAAGATTTGGAAGGAATCAGATGAAGCAGAGTGAAGTAACCAACCTGAAGTATGTTTTCGACATGCACAAAATGTAGCTAGCACACAGCAAAAACCCTTTGGACCAACCAATAATGAAATCTAAAAAAGAGGGGAGATATCCATCGATAGGGTAAAATGGAAATCAAAGTATTTCATGATTCCCATGTGTGATAATGTAAGCTAAAGTCAAACACAAGTGATACCACTCAGTCAAAGACCCATGATGTTGATCAAATGGTGAGCACAAGGTCACCTATCAATGATGTAAATAGTGCCAGAGTGTGGCGCTAGGTTTACTCTCACAGAAATATGTCAAAGTCGATAAGAGACAAACCCACCAGCAAGAAGTCAATGGAGACCTTCTCAAACCAACACGAGAAAACAACCAAATAGTTGATGTGATAGAATAAGATACTGACAAAACTGGGATGGCTGAATGAAAAAATGAGTCAAGGGACACCACAGAAAGGCTAACTCAGGTTAACTTCCCTTAAACTAAAGCACGAATCATTTTCACTATGGCATCAAATGATAACTCTATATAATTTTTTCATGTGGGAGGCATAAACAAACCCTCCATATAACTGGAAGAGATAACCAATTGGTGGAGTAGTGACTTGATAACAAGGTTATGGCTTCTCCTAATTCAAAAAATAAAAACGTCCCAAATAGATAAAATATAGCGTTTTTGTGTTTTGTTCAAGGGTGACACAACTGACACTCTGGTTGCCATCAAGTATGGAAGTATTGCCCCATTCCTTCTCTTTTGCAAATATTTAAATTTTTTTTTTATGACAGACATGATCAGGAATAAGCCCTAATTTTTTAGGACATGATGGTCAATTTTTTGTATATTTTGAATAATCTGATCTACATATGTACATATACATAGATATCTTATATGATGTGATTGTCCCTAATGTATAATGATGAATGATGTTTTTTATATTTTTAAAATATTGAATGGTTAATGTGCCAATCAAGTGCTTGATTATATAATGAGTCTAATAACCAATTATCAGATCGAGGAATATGATTGAATGTAATAAATTGCAAGAAATTTGTAACAACCATACCCTAAAAAATAATCGAAGAAAAAATGGGTCTCTAACATGATAAGCGTTGTTTAATTGTGAAACCACCAGTTGTGAATCCAAGTAAACTAATAACGAATCAACACCAAGAGATATTGCCCCCGGGAGTAGGTTGACCACTGCAATGTATTCTGCCACATTGTTTGAAGCAGGACCAATGCATATACCCCTTGATACTAACAACTGACCAGATGGATAGTGAATTACCCAAGTTGTGGAAGCCAGGTTCCGGGTATGTCTACTAGCACCATCGACAAAGACAAAATGACTCATCTCATCCAATAATACCTACCAAATAAGATCAAAATCATCAAAGTCACACCAAAAATCGAAAAACAGACATGTACAAAAATACAATATATACAACAAAGCAAATTCTAGGCCAAAAACTAGGCATAATACTTCTTCAAATAGAACCCATTTCTGGGCTCTGCCAACTTGTTCCCATCAAAATCAACCAAGTCATAAGCTCCCTTTTTTAGGACCTTCTTCACGATGAAGGGGCCATATCACATGTATTTGAAATTTCCTGCCCCTAATGCATCCTTCTCTTGGGCATAAACCTAGACAAGTTCACCTTCAGAGAAAACCCTAGGCTTGACTGTCTTATCGTATTGAACCTTTACTCATTTCTTATGCACCTCATTCATTGTAGGTTCATATCGATGCTACTCATCAATATTTTATAGATGGATAAGGCATTCTTCGAGACTAGAAGTGTCAGGAAGAAGCTTAACTACTAGCTTAAGTGAAGGAATTTCACATTAGAAAAGAAATATAGATTCCAGCCCATAAACTAGTTGAAACGGAGTGAAACCAATTGTAGTCTTGACATACATCCTATATGCCCAAAGTGCAGGGTACAACATGATGTATCAATTGGATATGGCTTTATCAATTATCCATTGAAGAATAGTCTTCAAGGATTTGTTAACAGCTTCAACTTTCCCATTGGCCTAAGATAACAAGGGGACAAATGCTACTTTCGAAAACCCAATTTTAGAGCCAATTCGGCCATCATACTATTATGAAAATTACAGCTAGGGTCATTGATAATCTCTTCAGGGATACCAAAGTGAGAAATTACTTCGTTGAATAGAAACAGAGCTAATGTCTCACCATCATTCCCAAAATTAGGCATAGACTCAACCCACTTCATAAAGTAGTCTACAACTACAATAATGTACTTATGAACCTTAGCGGAAGGTGGGTTACAAGTCGTATAATCAATACCCAAATTTG
The DNA here is from genome assembly GCA_034641835.2 of Pinus albicaulis. Taxonomy (NCBI): domain Eukaryota; kingdom Viridiplantae; phylum Streptophyta; class Pinopsida; order Pinales; family Pinaceae; genus Pinus; species Pinus albicaulis. Next base: position 921,913,164 of record CM076582.1, read on the forward strand.
TGAATGGACCAACAGTGATGACAGTAAAATGAGGAGTTGTATGAGCACACATATTCTAGGTATAAACTTGACAGGGATGACACTTTTTTACCGCCTCAACACAATCTTTGAAAATTGAGGGCCAAGAGTATCTTGCACGCAAATGTTTTTGGGCTGTAGCAAGCCTAGATAAATGCCACCACAAGCTACAATGTGGCAATTATTAAACACAACCTCAAATTAGTCGAGAGTTAAGCATGGTTTAAGGATCGAATTGACCCCGCGATGACATAAAGTCTCACCGATAATGAAATGAATTTTAGCTCAGTGAGACAACTTTCAACGCTCATATTTCGAAAAAGGTAAGGGAAAATTCGCAGTATGGAGATAAACTACGAGATCGCCATACCAAGGATCCTATGAAGAAATGAGAAAAATATGTTCATCAGGAAATGATTCTTCATAAACAATCTCTTCTCCACGGGGCAACTCAAAAATGAAATCCTCAAATACCAATGACCTCTTGGATTTGGAAAATAGAATTTCAACATCAAAATATTGAAAAATAACAATCCATCGATTGTATTTACCCCCAATCACTCACCTACTGAGAACAAATTGAAATGGATTGAATTCCTCCAAAACATAGTTTTGTGAAGGAGGATATAATATCTGAGTCACTCGACACCATAGACAGCTGCCAAAGCTAGTTTCTCAATTAGATAATACCAGAGTTCAAGGCCCACCAAGCCTTGACTAAGGTAGTATATAACATGCTCGCAATGAGAATCATATCCTGAACCAGAACCATACCTATGGTAGATTCTGTTACATCGAGATACAAGAGGAAATCCCTGCTATAATCAGGTGGAATCAGTAATGGAGTAGAGGTCAATGTTTTTTTCAAAGCATCGAATGAGTGTTAAGCAAAGTCATCCCAGAAAAATGGAACTCCTTTCTTTAACAACCTCATAAATATTTTTGTAATCTCGACATAATTCACGATAAATATTTGTAAGAAATTGGATTTTCCTTGTATACTTTGAACTTGATGGATTGATGACGGGGGAGGAAACTGAAGTATTTCCTCAATCTTGAATGGATCTACCTGAATACCTTCTGTAGACTTGATGAATCCCAAAAATAGATTGGATGTGACAACGAAAATGCACTTAGTAGGGTTCAACCAAATGTTATAATACTGACACCATTAAAAAAATTGACGAAGGTATAAAGGATGATCAATTATCTTGCGAGAATGAGAAGCTAAATCATCCAAATACACCTAGATAATATGTTTGATGTCATTGAAGGCATAGGAAATATCCCACTGAAAAGTAGCTCCAACATTTTTAAGACCGAAAGACATATTTTTGTAAGCAAAATTACCCCATCGGCAAATAAAATCATTCTTATGCTGGTCTTCTGGACGAATAGTGATCTGATTATATCCCAAGAAACCATCAATGAAGGAGAAAATCTCATCCCCTTCACACTCATCGATAATATGATCCATAAATGGTGTGGGGTAATTATCTTTGGGACATGCCTTAATCAAATCCCTGAAATCAATGCAAAATCAAATCATTTCTTGTTTCTTTTCCATAGGAACTGGATTCAAGACCCACTTAGTTAAGGGAACGAGGTATATGAAACCCCCATTTAGCAACTTATCAACCTCAACTTTGATAGTTGTAGTCTTCCTAGGGCTGACTGGACAAAGCTTCTGTCAAATAGGCTTATCATTTTTATATGTCTTAATCTCATGTTGGACAATAGATTGATTTATACCAGGCATTTCCTCATAAGACCAAGAAAACACATTCCCCAAATTATCGAAGGAGATCAGTGTAACTTTGAATCTCTTCAGGGGAACATTCAGCTCCAATGAATACAATATTAATAATGTTCGGATCTCTGGAGATTTTCACCAGGGTAGTATCAGAAATAAAATCAATTTTCCCTTCAACAAACACTTGTGCTAGTGCTAAGGGATTCATGACTGGGTGAACATAACCAAAATACTGAAGGCTAGTCAAGCTCGTTTCAACTTCTCACAAGTCTGGTAGAAAATAGGAGCGATGATGCAAATCATCTCGCAGTATCTCTACACCAGTCATTGCTTCAAGGATGGCCTCTTCAGATAGAAGAGTGGTATCAAGGAAATCCTAAGCAAAATATGAACTAAGAGTTCAAGTCAGAGCCACATATCCATCCAATTCCTCTAGTGAAAGAGAAACTGGGATGGAGTCTACAGAGTCAATAATAGATCGATAAGAAAACTTAGCTATAGACATAAGAAATTCCATTCCACCCACTTGGCCTTCCGTTAATGTGGAGTTAGGAGAGGGAAAGGTCCAAGGGTCCGAAAAATAATGAGCTCGAGAGAACTATCTTCGATCAGGAACCTTGCAGGATGAAATAGCATGCATATGAACCTTGTTAGTATGAATATTAATTCCAAGCATATGAAAAAATACCACTTTAGCTTAGCATAACAAACAACCATAACAACAGATATGATTTCTAATATCATTAGATCTGCAGTTAGGTGATCAAGATAAATGCTGCAAAAATCTAGATCTATGCATTAGAAGAAATTAAACAGTAGAAAAAACAAGATTTACTCCATGCATCGAATAGACAAGACAAGAATATATCAAATGAATTTTTTATTAATGACACCTGGGAGGAAAACACAAGAGGGTGTTCCCTGTTCTCCTCAATGGGATGGGTTCTTGTAAGTCCTCGGCACTTCAAATCTATAATTCCTCTCTCTTGTTGGTCTAGAAAACGCAGACAAAAATAGTAGCAAAATATGACTATGATGGTGGATCAATATTTAGACCCAAAGTTGAGATCCAGAGTGATCTTTAGGCAACAAAAGGTGGTAAATGAATGGGAAAACCCTTCTATTTATAACAAAATAATGAGCTAATCTAGATATTGGTGCATAGTTAGAATATTATCAACCAAATAAAGATCCAACTTTTATGGAATATTTTATTATACTTGTTGGAGGGATAAGGAATTTGACTTCGGTCAAATCCCTTTATTTGTAAATAATAAATAAATAAATAATTTATTTATAATTTTAAGTATGTGGTTGAGTAATAATCAAATAAATAATGATTTGTTTAATTATTTAAGGGTGAATAAGTAATATTTAATAAATAATATTATTTAAATAAGGTTTAAATAATTATTCTTAGAAAATAAGAAGATAAATAATTATTTATCTAATTAATTTCCTTGTTTTGGGTTAAATATAACCAAGAATATTAATTAAATTGTTTTTTAACTAATTATTCCTTGGGGAAAACCAAACAAATGTATATTTATTTAATATTTCTCCATGGGGTTTCCTGTTTAGACTATAAAAAACTTAATAAAGGTGATTTACTAAGTTATTTTCATAGTGAAAACAATTTTACTTGGGGTAAAATTGGTCTTACATGGTGTACTTGGGTCCATCTAATGATAACAGGTTAGATGACCAAAAAATGGTGTAACAGATTACCCCCGAGCATGCGAGTGTTAGGAGCTAATCATATGATCGAAATACGTTGTAAGAACTCAATCACTACACATCGAAGGGGAAGTCAAAGAGAGAGAAGTACAAGGTAGACCAAAGTGCTGAAAGAAATGGACCCTGAGGAATCAAGACTTACAAGTGCGACAAGTCTCTTTGATGCGTGAATACATGTGATATAGGCGGCGGGGGAGGCATACGCATGCCGGTTGAGGAAAAGTACAAAAATAAGGCGTCTGGAAAATGACGGGACTGGCCAATATAACACTTGCTGGCATAAACATGAGATAGATAAACAACACAATAATGAATCCCACAGACATATTGTGCCTGGGATTACAACCAAGACTTGTACAATGATATCTGAATATATGAGATATAAATTCAACCCAGATTCCCCTGAAAACAGGAAAGGGCTTTGAAAATATGACTGATACATGCAAACAAAAAGGTGTTGTAAGTGGCTGAGACCGACATCATCAAATGTATGGAGCTACATCGGAGGCTATAATGAAGAGGTCATCCGAGTGTGTGGGGGGGACTTGTAGGGCCACCCCCTCATGAGGGCTGAGACATCCCACACACACTCGGGAATCACCGATGTCAGCTGCTACATCACTGGACCATCGAGTATACAGATCTCGATCATGATGAAAGGAGCTAGAGTTGAGAAACAATCAATTCAAAGGGCAATGAGGAGTCCATTTTCCTGATCCGAGGCACCAAACAAGAGTGGAAGCTATAACCATGGTACACTGCCCTCTAGACCTGTCTTCTGGAATGAATGAGCTGATGTTGACAGAAGGAGGTTCGCCATAGGTGAGGCAATAAGGGATCCTCAACTAACGCACGAGAGAAAATAATAGAGTGACTGACAGACTGACACCAATGATGATGATGAGATGGGGGGGACTGAGTAGCAACAACTGACTTCCCTTGTTAGAGCATAAATGGCATGGATGACCTAGCAGCGATTGACATAATATCATGAGGGATAGGGGATAGTAGGATTGAAGGCCATAGTGTGCAAGACGAGAGAGGGACCAAGCAATTAACGATGGATGACTATAGCGAGATCCAAAGGGACTTAGGATAGACTCCATGAATGCAATGATGACTCAACTCGGATGCTATAAATAAGGGTGACTCGATGGTGCTGTCACACAGAAAAGTTCTAATGGGGGCCATACAAACATGAGTACAAGATGGTCACTCATGATGAAAATCGACATGAGCATGGACCAGTATGGAGGCAAAGTGGTGCCCATAGTATGAGCATTGCAAGTGAAGAAATTCAATTTTGAGGAGGGGTGAAGTGACACTTCATGGAAAAAATGTGTCTTGGAGGAGTATCAAGTCACTAAAAACTAACATATACCCATTTGAGGGCTTGTTGAGATCTTTCCCACGGTATAGACGGTTTGTCAAAGTGAGCTACGGTTTGGCCACAATACGAAAAAGAAAAATTAGGGGTTTTCTTTTAATAAGGCATTTTATTTCCAAAATCACTCATTTGCAAGTAGAGCTATGGTGAATGTAGTGAGGAGATAAGGCCCTAAATCTTGCGGCGATCGTAGCAGAAAAACCGACCATTGGAATTTTAGATTCCTCAGTTGTAGGTAAGATGCCTAATCCTACTCTTTCATTTCAGTGGGTTGAAAGTTCAGTTTAGGTACCCAGAGCTCATGAACAGCCCAGGTCACACTTTTTGGGGTCTGTTCTATGTCCTGGGTAGCAGGTACTGGGCAGAAAAATGCAACCTGTCCTAGGAAATGACCTGAAAAGTGTGACTTGTCATAGAAAGGGGGTTTCAGTGTCGTTTTTGGTGGAGATCTGGGATTTTTATGGTTGAGGGGCATAGGTGCCCCCGAGCATTTTGTGGTCATGCCAAAATGTATTTAGGAAAAGCGGAATCTAAACACATTTTAATGATGTGGTGCGCCATTTGTTTTCGTTATGGTTATGCAGTTTGAGAAAGGGAATGGAGGATTGCCTATCTCTTTTGGTACTACATATTTGAATAAAATGGACTTTAAGTTTCTAGATTGGCATACATGGTGTCACTATCCCAAAGAGAGGATTTGGAGATAATGAACTGGTGCTCTCCCAGAAAACTCATAGGTTGGTCAACAACAATGTCGAAAGGACTGGTTTGTTTATGCAATGTGAAGGAATGATGAGGGGTATCATCCCTAGTGTGATATGAAGTGATATGGGGCTCTAGAGGTTCTTCTAAATGTGGAAGAATAATTGTAATAGAGTCGACACGACCAGATACACTAGGAGAGTTGAGGAGAATTTATTTTCTTTGTCTCTCAAATATGGATGCCCCCTTACCCAAACATTGGGTGTCATTGTGATGGCCACAAGGTGTATGTGGTTAGAATGCATGGGTTCGATGTAATGGGGGATAGATAAAGTCAAGGGTGGTGACTACTTCCATAATGTCATCATCGTAATAGAATATGGGGTGATTGGTGGAAGAAATACCACCTGACGTGATGAAGCTACCTGAATCATCATCATGAGAAGAGAGGTTCACATGTGCATCGTCACAAGTGGTGATAGAAGAGTAATCAGATAAAGGATCTACTGATGTTGAGCCCAGGGTGATCGCTGAACGAAGTTTAGGAGAAACATCAGGGGGAGTCTCGAAGGGGGATTTCACCAAGGGTCTCATGGATGATGATAGGTAGCAAATAGTGGAAAAAGGCTCTGTCATCTCGACATTAGGAGGGGGAATGTCAATGGGAGAATTCGTGTCCTCTAGTTTTTCTAAAGAAAAACACGAAAATAAGAGAGCAGTGGACTCGTTTCGCTTGGCCTCAAATTAGCGTAAGGCTTATAAAGAGAAACGATACTCTTCGAGGCGAGGACTGAGGTGAGTGTAGTGGCCATGGAAATCACAAAAAGCACAAGGGTGATTTCTGCGCAATGGTTTGAGTTTTAGGATTGAATCAGGTATAGTGACATATACCTCTGGGATATTAGATTCTAGAAACGTCTCATTGACCATAGACTTAAGGTGAGGCAACTCCAGACAAGTATGGGTGGCATGGCCGACAACATCACACAAAGCATACTGGATGGTATGCTTTGGAGGCTGAGAAGGGGCAGGTTTTGTAGGGTCAAACTTGTCTTTTGATGCCCCCTTACAAGCTTTTCCCTTTTTACCCGAAGCAGTCACAACGGGAGGTGGTTCCTATTGAGGTGACTGAGGCACTGTTGTAGCAAGAGAAGTCATAGCGACTGGTTAAACCAAGGTCAAAGCAAGATAAGGTTTGGGTTGACCATGTAGGGTAGCGGCTGGAGGATCAAAGTACGAGACGGGAATCCCAAGGGTCAGGTTAGGAAGAGAGAGGGTGGCCATAATAGGTACCATGTAAAATCTTGGTGGGGGAGATAGGAATGGTATCAGACCAGGAGGGTAATGGCCAAGCGGGATGGTTCCAAGATGGTTAAGGCCAAGAGGAACTGTTCTAGGAGGATAAAGAGGGTCATGAGTACCAGCTGAAGCTGAAGGACCAGGAGAAGAAGGTTCAGAAGGCTAATTATAGGACATCATGAGAATCTGGTAATTTGGGGAACCAGATGGGAGAGGTTGAGTGGCCACCTGACCTTCAGGTGGTTGGGTAGCCACAAATCCCTACTGTACATCCACCTACTCCTGAGGGGGCAGTGGCTGCTGTTGCATGGGTTTCAAAGGCAAGGGAGGTGGAGGTGCTAATGTTGGAGAAGTTGGAGCACCAAGCTATAGATACAGATAATAAGGGGGTTCGGTAACAGTGTGGTAAACAGGAGGTTGGGCCAAAAGAGGAGGCATGTCGTATCCTGGATACGTGCTACCGGGAGGGGGAAAAGTGCGGGAGGTGCTGCCCCCTCCCCCAACGAAAAACATAACCTATGGGATGTTGAGCATATGGATGGGAGAAAGCTCCAATGATACCATCAGTGGCATGAGGTGGCCCTGGTGTGTTGGCACCATTAGGTCTAGGAATATCAGGTAGAATGATATAAACATAACCCGTCTGAGCGTCGATCAAGTCATATTTTAACGCCATTTTGAAGGCGGCTTCCTCGGTTTGAGGAAAATGCGACGTGACATCTTTCCCAATAGGAGGCAAGAGAGACCTAAGGAACCAGTCCATGTAGACATGGTCTTCGAAGGTAGGGGATTGACATAGGTTCTTTCTTCTTTGCCATTCCTAGACATGATCGGATAGGTAGGTCACAGCTAATTGACAGAAAGAATTCAAAAGTTCGACACCAGTGTAATAACGAAGGGGAAGTTGGAAGTAAGATAAAAAAATACCAGGCAAGAGTCGCAAAGGTGGTATGAGAGGAAGTGGCTTGATCAACATACCAGTTAGAAGCTTCACCTGTAAGCATTCATTGGAACAACCAAAGATGGACAGAGTCATCGGTAATAGAGTTAGATGAACACCACATGTGGAAATATTGAACATGATTTGAAGGATCTTCTCTAGCAAGGCCTTCAATCTTTAGGATATTGGAAGGGATCTTTGTCAGCATAGCAGGCCAACTAGCGTCATGGTGTATAGGGTCATTTATCAACTGGTCAAAATCAGGGAGGCCGAGGCCTGCCATGAAGAGGAGCAAGGGCGCAGCTGGGGTAGCATCCGTAGCGGTCCCACTAGTGGTATTCTGAGCCTTAGGGCTAGGGTTGCCACCAGCATAAGGTCCTGCACTAGACATGGTGAAGGTATTAGGGGGAGAAACGAAGGTGGAATGAGAAGGAGAACCCAAAGGACTAGAAGAATAGTCAGTGTGCCGACTCGGTGGAGGACTAACTTGAATCCTACGCGGAGGAGTAAGTATTCCTATTGGAAAATGAGGATGAAGGCCAAGAAGTCTCCAGGATAAATGCCTTGGTGGTGCAATGGTGATGACACAAACATGACACAAAGGAAAAAGAGACCAAAAAGGGTAGGGAGGTGTAGGATCAACTGATTATAATGTCGAAACAAGGTAAGAAAGGTGCAGCATCAATTGATTTCAATGTTTAGAGTATTTTCTTGGTGGTGTTAACCAAGCCATTTTTCACTTAGGGTGTGTGTGTAAAAGTGTGAAAATTTTAAATTTTAAGCCCAAACGTTTGTAGAGAGAAAGAAAAAGTGTGTTGTATGGCTATAAATAAACCTGCAAATGATAGTATATAGGCCTGGAAAAATAGAGAATAAACAACTAATAATGCAATAATATAAACCCAAGGAGGCGGGCCTCTTAAAAATTAGTTTATAGGTGAGTAAAAAACTAATCAAAGAACACTAAAAAAGCTAATAGATCTAAGGTCAAGAGGGACAGGGATATAAAAGAAAAAATCTACTGGAAAGTGGTGCAGAAAAAAACAACAAATCAGAGGAAAAATTGTTGTAAAAATGGTGGCAAAAGGCCATCTCTTGAAGGGAAACAGAGTGAACCCTAGAGGAAAACCCAAAATAAGCTAGATGAGGTGATTTGGATGGATAAAAATCCGATCTAAACTGGATCTGAAGGTGAATTCTCAGATCTGAAAAAATGGCTGAAGACTCTGAAATTTCAGACAACCTGCAATAGCAAAAAATCTTCCACAAAAAGTGGAGGGTACTGAAGCCCTAGGGGGCTAGGTTCCCACTTAGTTGAGTGAAACAGAACAATTACAAGTCCAAAATGGGCAGAGATGTAGGTTAGACAACCCTGAATAGAGACTCGAACAAACCCAAAAAATGTTCAAAAAAATCCCTGCAAAAAGTCTAGGTCACAGTTTCTAACTTGTTTTTAGTGGAGGTCATAGATTTTGGGCTGTAAAGTGCGCCATGAAGGTCTAGGTCATAGGTTTTTGGCCAAAAAGTGCGACCTACACTTCCGGCACTCTCGGCGGTAGGTTTCAAAAAAAGTTGTCGTCTCAGTTGTGGCTGATGTCTGTCACCTGCACAATAGGTTTGAAAACACATGGAAGTCAGAATTTCTATTGTTTTAGGGTTTTATAGGTTAAAAAAAACATCAAGAAGAGAAAAAACAAGGGGCTGAAGAGAAATCTTAGGGTTTGAAGTAGCTGGATATGCAAGGATCAGAAAAATGACAACGGTCATAATCGTAAACCTGTGTGGAGTCCCTAGTTGTTAGTATGAATCTTAATTCCAAGCGTACGAAAAAAAATCACTTTCGCTGCACATAACAAACAGCCCTAACAATAGAAATTAATGCTAATATCTTCAGATCTCCAGTTATGTGATCAATATAAATGCTGCAAAAATCTAGATCTATGCATTAGAAGACATTAAACAGTAGAAAAAACAAGATTTACTCCATGCATCCAATAGACAAGATAAGAATATATCAAATGAATTTTCAATTAATGGCACCCAGGAGGAAAACACAAGAGGGTGTTCTCTTTTCTCCTCAATGGGATGGGTTCTTATAAGTCCTCAGCACTTCAGATCTAGAATTCCTCTCTCTTGTTGGTGTAGAAAACCCAGACAAAAATAGTAGCAAAATATGACTATGATGGTGGATCAATAGTCAGACCAAAAGTTGAGATCCAGAGTGATCTTTAGGAAACAAAAGGTGGTAAATGAATGGGAAAACCCTTCTATTTATAACAAAATATTGAGTTAGTCTAGATATTGGTGCATAGTTAAAATATTATTAACCAAATCAAGATCCAACTTTTATGGAATATTTTATTATATTTTTTGGAGGGAAAAGGAATTTGACTTGGGTTAAATCTTTTTATTTGTAAATAATAAATAAATAAATGATTTACTTATCATTTTAAGGATGTGGTTGAGTAATAATCAAATAAATAATGATTTATTTAATTATTTAAGGGTCAATAAGTCATATTTAACAAATAATATTATTTAAACAAGGTTTAAATAATTATTCTTAGAAAATAATAAGATAAATAATGATTTATCTAGTTAATTTCCTTGTTTTGGGTTAAATATAACCAGGAATATTAATTAAACTGTTGTTAAACTAATTATTCCTTGGGGAAAATCAAACAAATGTATGTTTATTTAATATTTCCCCATGGGGTTTCCTATTTAGACCACAAACAACTTAATAAAGGTGGTTTACTAAGTTATTTTCATAGTGAAATCAATTTTACTTGGGGTAAAATTGGTCTTACATGGTGTACTTGGGTCCATCTAATGATAATAGGTTAGATGACCAAAAAATGGTGTAACAATCCTAAGGAGGTGAAAATTCAAAAGTACCCATCAAAGGTGTATACTTTCCAACCCCCAAATTCTCAAAAGGTTGCTTGGTATCATTCACCAAGTGAATAGTCGAGTCAGCAGATTCATTCGGATCTCTAGGAGAATATTCCATCTAATAAACAGTGACAATCCTCTCTTAGTTAGGGAAACATAAAATGTGTAATAATGAGGAAACAATAGCATTCATCTCATAAATCTAGTTTCTCTCCAACAGAAGTCTATAGTCTATATTTGCATCAACTATCTCGACCTCGATATTGACAGTTTTACCCCCAACACAGATGGGTAAAGCTAGTACAATGCCATGTGGCCTATGATAATGACCATCATACATAGTCAGAAGAGTAGAAGAAGGGACAACTGAAGGAGATCCAATAGCCTTCCAACATGAGAGAGACATCACACACATGGAAGCACCCTCATCGATAACAGTTCGAAAGATATTAAACTTCTGATATGTAGACTTAATTTGGAGAGCCATATGATGAGGAGGTATCTTTTTGAAAGTCGACATGTCAATGTGATCATAAGAGAATTTTTTTGATCAATAACCTTGATGGCAGTGAGCAATGCACTCCTTTGTGCAGGACATGACTGGAGTACGTCTAATGCAGCATGGCACAAGGAATTTGAGCCAAATCTTATACAATTGAGTTTTTCTAGGTATCCTTGGTATTAGGATTTATTGTCGCACACTTTTTAGACCATTTCTGTATCAGAGGTATAGGCTCAACTGGATGCCTCTCTATATGGAGTGGCTTAGCATTATTAGGAGCACCTTTATCTTTCAAAGACTTATCTTCACCATAATCATGAGGTATCGTATGGATATCTACATGAGCACTCATCATGTATATGTTTAATGGAATTTCCCCCTCTTGGTTGCCCCTAGAGGGAGCTCCAATATTCGCATTCACGCCAGCAAGAAATTGCTACCCTTAGGGAAAAGGGTTTGTCAGTACAGCCTCAGAACTAGAAGAACCTGCTAAGCTAACAAACACTGAGCATCCTGAATATTTGCGCATAGGTCAGTAAGATGGTATCCAATGCATAACTTGCATAGAAACTTAACCTTATTTTTATTATCCCTCTTACCCCCTCTAACATGATCGTTGGATATTTTCACCTTCCCCTTCCCATCCTTGTCTTTCTTCTTATTATTCTGTCCCTTCTTCTTCCCCTCAGATTTTTGATTTCCATCGGGATTATAAGCCTGAACAACATTAAAATTGAAGGGCCGAGAAGGAGTCGACACTAAAGGCGTAGCCTGAACAAAAGGATAAAATTGTATGGACAAATTTTGCAATTTATTTAGCAGGTTAGCCGTACCACTATTGATCGTATAGATAAGTCCGTTACCATGAGGACTAGGTTTGGTTTTGGCTAAATATAGCTTAGAGTGAGGAGCATTCGACAAGATTTTATTAAGGACCCCAGATTGTGAATAGATCATTTCTAGCTGATGAGCCCTAAAAATAGCCCGCTCTTCATAAAATGCCCATGAAAGAGATACATCCTTTGAGATTTCTAGTTGCAGAGATTTTAGAAACCATTTGAGAAGGAACTCATTCAAAATTTGGTCTTTGATGAGCCTCTTCCTTCTCCTCCATTCCTGAATATCGTCATAAATGTGAGTTTCTTTGTCCTGCTAGAAATTGGCCAAGAGATTAGTCGTGACATCATAACGGATAGGAAACTAAAAATGGTTTAAGAACATAGTAGCCAACTCACCAAAATTAGCAAAACTACCCCTTGTTAGCTCAATGTAACATTTAGTTGCATTAATAGTTAGGTTTCGTTGAGATAACCTCCACCTAATCGAGTCATTGATAAGGGATTTAGATGAACACCATAAGTGGAAAGCTGTAACATGGTCCACTAGATCCACACCAGTATTCCCTTCAAACTTTGGAATGTCTGACGGAAATTTAATGGGCACTGAAGGCTGACCCAGATTATACTGACTAGGATCATTTTTCAATTTCGAAAAATATGGAAATTTTAAAGTTTCCAGGAGTGGTAAGCGCAAATGAGCTTGAGAATTCTATCTCCCATATGAAGGATTCCCAACATTGTGAAAAGAATAGCTTGCATTTGTTGAGGCACCATTTGTTAGATGTTATTCGTAGAAAATGTTGAGCCATAAGAGAAGCCTTGTGACCCAACATTTGGAGAAGGACCCCCTCCCATCATAGGGTTACTATAAATAGGGATATTCCCTCCAATCAAAGTGTTAAAAGAGGACGAAACTTCTTGGTAAGGGTTCCAAGCATTCGCAAATGGAGAAAAACCCTAAGAAGCACCTACCAAAGAGAAAGCAACATTCCCTTGTTGACCAGAGAAAAACTGACTCCCAACTCCTATCATTGTAAAAGAAGGGTTCCATCTAGAAAAAGAATTAGAGCCTAGACCTCCAATGAAAGGATTGAATCCTTGATTTTGAGAGGTGAAAGGAAAATATCCTAAGGGAGGGTTCGAATGAGGAATATGCCCACTCACAAAGGGGAAACCCTAAGATGAAGCTGATCCACTTTCCATAGAAGGCATATGCACGGAGACAGTTGAAGCAGCGGTAAAGGAGATAGAATTAATCACTCTAGAAGGCATTCCAATAGAAAACATGCCAGATTAAGGAGCATATGCATGGGTGCTTCCACTCGAAGACAGAATAGAAGTAGAGCCAAACATAGCAGCACTAGAAGTGATTTTCGAAATGGAAATAGTAGCTCCTCCTTTGACTGAAAGAGGAGTATGAACACTTTCACCATTCATAACCGAAGTTGTTTTCCTACCCGTGGCCATCGAAAGAAAGGGATATGAAGGAAAGGGGCTAGCCGGTCTCTGAGACTTAGGCCCAATGTACAAAAGGACGTCAGGAAAAATATTATTAAGAGAAGATGAAGGAGCCTCAACAGGTTGAGGAACCTCTTCAACTTCAACTTCTTTTGCTGGAAACAAGACTCTAGAGATGAGTGGAGTACTCCTCTCTATAATATCACTAGTACTAGGAACACCCACAGAAACAACAAGCCCAGAGAGAGGATCACTTCGTGTTAATTTTGAAACCATAGGATAAAAATCACCCACTGAATGACTCCTACGCCTTCTTGAAGAAGGCTTGACACTCGTAGGAGAAATCCCATGAAGCCTCCTTGATCAAAAAGGTGATCGATCAGCCACTTTATGAGATTAATTAGACTTAAAAAATATAAGAAGCTAAGCAATCTAGAAGAAAAGAGCACACTCTAAGAAATTCCCTAAGATACAGTCAGTCAAGCGGCCTTTAGGAATTTATGCTCCCAGTGACTAGGACTTGACACCAAAATACAAGAAACTGAATAAGAGAACCTTCCGAAAATATTCTAGGGTAATTATGCCGAAGGCCTATTTGAAAAGGTAACAGAAGCAGTTACGCTGACCTCCTGAAAATATAATTTTTTGGTGCAAGTCCCCAAGCCTCGCAAGGGCACCCTCTAGGAGTATTGATGAAAGTCATGCAACATTTCCTCAGGTACAATGAGCATTCCCCCCCTTGCAGTCACCTGTGTGGTCCCTAGTAGAGGCAAGTAAGGACACCATTCGATATTGCTAGTCGGGTGGAATGGTATTAGGTCAAGATTCAACAAATAGGAGAGGGGGTATCTCTCTTATGTACCTTCACTCTCCCTTGTTCTTAACTCTATGGAGGTATATCTTTCCCGGTCCACTTAACAGAATTGGATTTTTCTCATTAATCAACTTTCTATGTTTGATAATTTTGAGCGGCCTTGGAGAGTTAACTCTCCACTCACCTATTCCAAGGCCCTATGACCTAGCTAGTTTTTGTATGATTATAGTGCTTATTTTTAATTAGGGCACTTGATTTTAAATGGTTCTTACTTAAGTCAAAGGTATATGGAAGTAAAACTGATGGTGTTTATCGACGCATAAGAAATCAACGAAAACCTACTACATGCAAATGCTATATTTTTCTTTCGATGAAAAGAGATTTCTAAATGGGTTCTATGAAACTAAATAAGAAAAAAAATTGTTTTTCATTTCAGTTATCACTATTCACACACTTCAGAAAAATATCAAAAAAGACTAAAATGCTTCAGTGAAACTAATGCAAAAACTACCAATGATATGAAAATTCTAGGACTGTTTACTGAGGAAGCAAAACTAGTTTCTAGGGAGAATCAGTTCAATCACCTTTGACAGAAAAGCAAGGAAAGTTCCAACAAGAACTCCTTTTCATACAAAATTCAAAAATACACTTGTTATAAAAGAGAGAGAAATGTAGAGAAAAAATCCTTTCAATACCAAACAAGCAAACCAAAAAACAAGAAACTAGCAAACTGCTTCAAAATGTATGAAAATAGTAAAAGGGAAACCAAAGAAAAAGAAATGGAAAAAAAGAAATGTTTTTATTTTTCTTTTCAATTTGAAGGAAAAAAAAAATATTTCAAAGAGACAAGCACTAAAAAGTACTCAAGAACCGAAATCAAGAAAATAAGTCACAAGGAGACTTCAAAATGCATAATACAACCATGCTACTTTCGTAGTAGGACTCAGAAAAGAAATAAGAAGAAAAAGACCCAAGAAACTAATTCAGAATAGTAGCACACACTTCCAGCAAACAAGGACTCAAAAAACCAAGAAAAAGGTCACTTCAAGATTCACTAGAAGGCTAGTCCCAAGGAATCAAGAAAACCAAATAATTTGAACGGGAAAAAATCAAAATCGAGGTAATGCATGAGGAAAATGTGAGAAAACAAGTAGAGGCTCACTGTTTTGAATGGTCAGAATATCCAAGAACTCGACGAAGAGGTCTTGGTGCTACAGTCATAATTGAAACTTCACAAAATAGGGAAAACCATAAAATTACTAGGTCTTCACAAGAAAACGAGAGGAACCACCATACAACCAGAAGAAACATGGCATATACACCTAAAATGTACCACAGGAATGAGTTAAAAAAGATAGAAAAGAGTTACAAAGCCTTAAAATTCATATTTTCAAAATTTACTAGGCATACGTGAGTTCGTTGTGTGCAACACACATGTATAGGCAACTATAACCAAAGAAACACCCGTATACGTGGGTTATTTTCGAGAAAATAAAGGTCATACGTGACTATGTATATCCGAAGTAGCATATATAAACTTAAATAAGGAAAAAAAGAAAGACTCGGGACTGATCAAAAGATCAGGGCTTCTTCCTGCTTGGAAAAAAGACTTACTAGACTACAAATGTGATTAAACTATTACGAAACCCACTAGACAGATAAAACAACCCAACCTAGGAATTACACATATGTAATCCAAAATGGAGTCACCAGTTCTATTATAGGAATAGATACCCTAAGGTCTTGGGTTGAAAGACATAACAGAGCGGATGGCATGTCATCACAGGAACATCTTGGGTAGAGACCAATCCATCATGGTTGTGATGTTTGAACTTGAGGTGGAATCACTAGTTGAGGGTTAATGTGATTTTTCCTATGGAAGCCTTGGATTGATTTTGATTGAGGTGTTTGATGAAGTCCAACATTCATGCTTCAAACATTGCATGGGGGTGATTGGTTGAAGTAATATTTGTCTTAGTTAATCTATTGTCGGGTGGAATGTGGAATTTCCATCTGTGGTTGGTTTTTACATTCAGTTATGAACAACTCATTCCTTTGGTATCTGGTATGAAAATGTATTGGTTATTATGGGGATTCTATTGTTGTTGTATCCATGGTACATTAGGGGAATTTTGAGGTCTAAAATGGGCCTCCTAAGAAAAATGTACAACCAAAATAAACTTTATGAGAACCAATAGGATTCAATATTACGATGTAAACCATGGGGGGTGATTCAAAATATTTTAAGTAAAAGGGTAAAAAGATTAAAAAATAATAAATAAATAAAACTAATTTTTCAACTCATATTTTTAACTTATATCCTAATGTTTTTTACTCAAATTTCGAGCGGGATTACTCATTGGATGCAAAATTTAATTCATCATCCAAGGAGTACCCATGTTGCATACTTTCAATGGACCGTGCTACATGAAAAGTGAGAAATACATTTAAAAACATGAATGCAATAATTTGTTTTCATGTATTTCTCATTTTTAGTGTAGCAGGGTCCATCGAAAGTATGCAACATGGGGACTCCTTGGATGAGTAATTAAATTTTGTATCCAACGAGTACTCCCACTCGAAATTTGAGTAAAACCTTTGGGAGATAAGTTGAAAATACGAGTTGAAAAAGTAGTCTTTTCTTTTTTCCCTCTAAAATTTGAGAATGTAATCAAATATTGTTGTATTATTTCCATTATTATTTTATAATTTCCTAACGAGGCCCATTTTGGACCTCAAAAGTCCCCTAATGTTTGTGTTGTTATTATGTTGGTTATAATCATGTATTTTATGAGTGATGATGTATGACTCTCAACATGTTTTTTACTTGTAAATGAATGCACACTGTAGCTATGGTCAAATGGATTGTATTATAGTTAATGATGTAAGGGAGAAATGCTTCTTAGCGATTCTTAGATAAGTAAGAGACCCCTATGGTTAAATATGTTGTGTACACCTGTAGATTCAATGTTTGTGACATGTTTGAAAAAAATCATGTCATGGTTAGGAGGGTTATAGATGAGTTCTTGTTGATGTTATTACTTTAGTATCATTGTTCCAATGTTATTTATCATCCCATAATATTTTATGAAGTTCTAGGCAATGACCGGGGATTTGGGCCTAAAAGGGTGGCTCAAATCCTAGAGTTGGGGGCACAAAACTGAGAAATTGGGGCCTTGGTCACATGCTTGCTATGTTTTGAATGTGGCTATAGCTTCCCAGATGCTACATTATTGTGTTATGCCTATGTTTATGGCTTAAAAGGGTCAAAATGTTAGTGTGACCCAAGGGTAAGAATCCTAAAGAGTTGGGTTGGCTCCCATGGTGTTGTTGATGTTGTAGAAGGTATTTTTGATGTGTTTCCATCGGTTCCACTTCCTTAAGGTCACTTAAGAGATTTAATCTCATTATAGGGCCTCTTGTTGCATGTTTACCCTGGTTGGCCAGTTACTTGGGTAGATGTGGGACAAGGGTGTCATGGGGCTACTAGCTGGGTTTGAGATTTGCTATTTTCAAAGATGCAGCTATTCCTAGCTAGCTAGATCTTTGCATATATGAATTTAAAAATATCCATCCAACCCTATTTGAATCAATTATTTCCTTGGAAATTCCTAACATAATTTTTATTCCTAGACACAAAATTATTTTTCACATAAGTATCCCAATTCGGTATTATTGCTAAGGTAAGGAGAGTCATATTCCATACTTCCTTCATGAAGCTACATTCCAAAAAGACGTGGATAGTATTTTCTCAGTTAAGGAGTAAAGAGATCACCTAGAATGGCCATGAATTCCACACTTGCAAATATCTTCCACAATGAGAATCGTTCAATTTCCAAGAAGCTAGAAAAAAAGTTTATTTTAAGAATGATCTTATGATGCCAAAACATCGATGGATTCGGAATCTCTAATTTCGAGGTCGTTGATGACAAAACAACAAATTTGGGCAGATTGAATTATTTTGTCCTGTATTTTCCCTATTTCCATAGGAATTTCCTAATTGATTGGGATATTTTAATAATAACTACAGATACAACTAATAATTTAGATGGTTGAAAAAAAATATTTGATTAAGACTATTATACCTATTTTGTTTAACTATATGACACCCCACTGTTTGAATTTGTTGTTATTTTAGATAAAATAGGAGTCCATGATGAATGTGGGAAAAATATTAATGCAAAGGGGCATTGAAAAATATTCAAAATCTTACCAATTATCCACTACTTTAAAACCCATCACTCTATTTAGCGAAATAATTGTCTTTATCTATTGTTCTAGTTGTACATTTAGCTCTTATGAGTTAATAAAACCTCCAGATGACTAAACAAACTACATGTACAGAGAACAACATGTAAAAGATGAACACAATAGAACATGTGTACAACACAACATGTATGACATGCACGTAATACCACATGTACAACAGTACCACTTGTACATAACACCACCTGCACAACATGTACACAACACTTCATGTACACATCACCACCTGTGCAACGTGTACACAACACCACATGTACACCACACCACCTACACAGCATGTACATAACACCATATGTACACAGCACCAAATACATCACATGTAAACAACACCTAATGTACAACATGTACACAACACCACATGCACATAACACCATATGTAAAATCATACAAAAAACCACCTGTACATAGAATGATATGTACAACATGCACACCATGCAATATGCGCACAACACCACATATGCAACATGCAAAAAGCACCATATGTACACAACACCGCATATCCAACAAGCGCAAAACACCATATGTATATAATATCGCATATCCAACATGCGTAGAACATCATATCTACACATCACTGCATATCCAACATGCACAAAAAACCATATGCACACAACACATCATAAAAAATATGTACATAACACCATATATAGATAAAATTGCATAAGAAAAATTTACATAACAGCATATATACACAACACCACATGCACACAACACCATACATACATAACACCGCATGCACACAACACCCTATATACACAACACCGCATGCAGACAACGTCACAACTGCAACATGTAAAACATATATACCATAGCAGTATTTCACATCCATAAACCACACATTGATCTACCAATCAACCTTTCTTATAGTATCTTTCCTCCATCTATGCTTTTCTTAGCACATCAATGATCACACTACTTCCATTATGCTGATCTATCCCTCAACATTACATGTCCATAACATAAACATAGGCATAGTACAAGAATATAATATCAATGCATATCCACATGATAGTGACCTTGTAGATCTGTTAGGGTTACTCTTCTCTCTTAATTCCTCATAAACCAAGAACCTCTTCATTCCATTCTCTTGTGCAAGCAATCATTGCTCCACAAGAATGATCCTTGATGACCTTGTGAGACATCAACATATATACATACATATATACATATAAACATCATCATAGAAAAATCATGATCTTTGATGACCCTGTCAGGCATTGGAATACATACATATAAATATCTACATATACATATATATACATATATACACATTAGCATAATCATGATTGAAACAAAATTACCATATATCATAAGGTCAAGGTTGAGATAAAACCCTTTACCCATGCATCACACATAGAACATCGAGAAAAACAAGTCCCAACATAGATGAGGCATCTAATGCCTCAAATCCCTTTACTTTACCTTTCTCACAATTTTCCTGCCACCATCCATTTAAACCAATGGACCCAACCAATCAAACTGGTTGTCACATTATTTCCTTTGGTTTCCCTGTATTCATTCACCAGACTCCATGTAAGTCTTCCATTACATGTTGGGTTCCATCCATCTCTCTCCAATCTCCATTAATTTTCCTCCTTCCCCAACCAATTCCCAATATTGTCAAAACATAAAAGGAGAGACAAAAAAAAAACAAGAATAAAACCATGAAAAATAATAACAATATGACACCACAAATAAAGTGGCATGGCCATGCACTAGACATAAATAAAACTGTAAATCAAGTGCAAACAAATCACAAAAAACTGAAAGCACAAAACTTTCAACATAAACCATGAATCAATATCCATGGTTCCCAACGCTTCCAAGGGAAAGATCAACCTGAGCCTTCTTCAAGATTTCATGGGAGTCCCTTCTACCAGGAAATCGCCTACATCATACTACCATAAACACATAAATGATAGTTTATAAATAAATAAAATAATATACTAGTTAGCTTACCTTGTTGTGCCAAGCACGCTTAGTATAACATAACACATACATATATCATCTCTTAAGGGATTCCAATTGCATGAAAAATCCATCCAAAAATGAAAACCAACAGTTATATGCTCAAAATACTTGTACATTAATCTATCACATATCCACATAATGTCATATAAATTGTAGGTTAAGAAGACTTCTTATATTCATGCTAAGCACTAATTCATTTGGAATTGTGGTTTCCAAAGATAGCTAAAATAACTCTCATCAAACTCCTTTATTTCTTTTAACATCTATCTTTCTGCAATCAAGTCTTACTATATGATTTCACATCACCCAACTATTAGTTATATAAAAAAAACTGCTATTAACTTTTCATGCTAAGTTTCCGTGCAACTCTTCACACATGTGAGTCAAAGATTCCAAATATCAAGAAATTATATTTAATAATTTGAAATAAACATTTACCAAGACTAACATGCATTTCATAATCAACTAATAGTCATAATACATAATTCTACAACTATCAGCTACTTACAATCAAGTACATATCAGTTGTCTCAACACATATTATGTTAGGAAGATCATCATAAAACAAGATCATTTCTTCATGAAATCTTATATACACATAACGTTATCACACAATTAGTCAAACATTCAAACAACCTATAAGCATATCATGTTGATAAACCAAATAGATGACAGAGTCAAACTCATACCTCAATTTATCTCAGGGAAGAATATCACATCTACACAAGCCATGTCAAATTAGTAGAACACAATATCAAAAATATATCAACTCATTCCTTAATATCATAACGATCACAATCTGCATAGGAAAATCCAGGTTAGCATGATACATATAAAATCAATATCTAACCACAGTGACCATAATGATCAGATGTATGACCACAATGCATATAACAAAAAGTTAGCTACCATACATGCTTATCTGAACCATGTGCATATGGTTGCACTTAAAAACTACAATCTATCATGAATGTAGCCACAATTTCAATAGAATAACATGCATGAATATAACCATAATGCATATACCAACCATTAAGCAGATTACATGCATGCCCAAAATACGAACATGTATGACGACCTGTTGTTGCTCCGAGCTATAGTGTTGCAACCTCTCTCTAATGATCTCCATCTCCTGCTCTATCTGAGCCAAGACACCATCATCAAAACATACCAAAAACATCTTAATGACACATACTACATACGATGATCACCATGATGCATATCTAGCCTACCATGCATGCATAACCATAACCATGAAAATTCATGCATAACAACATATAGACATTGATATGCATAACAAATGCATATATAATTGGCATACATTCATGATAAACACATCCCAACATCATCATCAACTTATACATAACCTAATTTTAGCCATGACCATCACCATGCATACATAACAAGTACATATAAAACCTACATGCATGCATGACAACCACATTCCTCCCATCCATTCTAAGTGTTGAACCATGCTATGATTTCACTCTATGGTATAAGATATCACACACAGAGAATGGAAACCAAAAACCACCCTGAATAGAATGAAACCTATTATGATACCACCTTGTAACACCCTCCTCCCACACTTACCCAGGCTTATTGGTCCACTGGGGAAAATGCATGATGAATAGTTACTATGATATTATTCAACTTCCTATATCACCTTAAGGAGGTGGAATCACCAATACAAAACCTTATTGAACTTCCCGAGGTGCTAGAGGAACCCCAAGGGATAAACCACCCTTCCAGTTGTCAAAACCATGAGTTATATTTCCTTTTCATTGATATCAACTCCCATTTTCATGCACAATCATGCATCCATGTAACTATAGGCCTCCAGTCGCATTCGTAACGACTGCAAGGGTGTGATTGTAGTCTTTCTTAGCGATTTTTGTGAATGAGACCATGAAATATGTTCCACATTTTGAGGCTAGACTCTAGGTCACTACCAAAAAATGAATGAATCTTTCCAAAACAATAAATGACACAAAGAAAAAGCTTCTAACAAAATTTTTTATCAAGAACTTCGACTAAGCAAACAAAACCATGATCGACCTTTCATTGAACACATGGAAAACATGTAATCTACATGTCATAACAACATATTTAAACATAGGGATCTTATACTTATCTAAAAATCAACAGGAAGGTATAATTATTTCTCATAATAGCTGCAATAACATCTGTTTGGTCATGCATTCATCAACCATTCATATATTCATCAAACATGTTAAGAGCGATAAACAATATATATCATGTAACCAGCATATAAACAACATATAAACTAACAAAGAACAAAATATAAACCATGGAAACTCAACAATAATATTACCATCATAAAAAATATGTATATATATGAATCAAAATAGAAAATAACTCTTATTAACATATGAAATTCCAACCAAGTTAGGGACTTCCATATACCACCCAAACATAGACTCGAATGTACAAAATATTTATTAATGCCAGTCACCCCCATGCCATATTCCAGACATGAATGTGGGATCTCATGGAATAAACGAAGAAAAAACGAACTAGGGATTCCAGAGGCCAAACCACCTCAAATCTCAACTACTGATTCCACCTCACGCTCAGAAATCACTAACCATCACCAAATTGGTCTCCACCCAAGTCGTCAAGGGATCTAGAGTGTTTGTTCCAACCAAGGATTCCAGGACTAGTAACTCAACCCAGAATTGTTGTCTGGCTCTAGAGCGTTTGTGTAGCCATGGCTTCCAGGACTAGTAAATCAAACCACGAAGGGCTCTAGAGAACTTTTCCAACCATGGTGTCTAGGACTATTAACTCAACCTAAGTTTTTACAGTGATTCTAGAGCATTTGTCCAACCAAGGCTTCTAGGAACTAGTAACTCAACCCACAACCATAAGGGACATGAGTGACCAATTAGAAAAAAAGGGAAAACCCACAAAAACATAGCTATCCAGGAAATGGAAAGCCTAGGTTAAACCAATATCAATCGAGGCAATCATCCATTCGATTGACAGATCATAACCAAGAAACCACATGCATGTGCCATGTATGCCAAGACTAGCAAGAAGATCATACATGCAACTTTAGTACCTGCAAAGAAAACAAGTTGTGCTGACTACTCCCACTGTCCCCTTGTGCTTTCCTTCTTTTCGTTTTACTTTTTATATAAATACAAGTAATCCACACTTCTCTAAGAATGCTGCAAGAAAACTCTAAGTGTCCCAGAGTATGAGAGAGAGAGAGATCCAAGCTAAAATTGTCAAAATCATAGCCAAAGCCAAGCCAAAAGCCATGAACTAATCCTTAGAATCCTTTTTATCATCGAAACCTCTTATTTCTTCATTTTACTTCATTTTTCCTTCAATTTTTGTCTCAAGCACATATGTGATGTTTCACCTTCCTTTTCTCTTATTTATCTTCATTTTCATAAATAAATGCCAATAAATGGCACATCTCCTCTCCAAATACTTTTCCATTTCCTTGTCCAACTTCCTTAGCCTTAATAAACCAAATTAACACCCACTAAGGTGTCTTTCCAACAATTCAACTTGAAATACTTGTCCCACGACCTTGCCTTCTATTTTTTTTACATGGAAATTCAACGAGAGTTTTTACATCCATGATTTGTGTATCTCTATTATAATATTGAACACAATATCAACTGGAACCAGGTTTTTAAGTGTGGTTATTGTGATTAACAAAAGGAATAAACCATTAATAAAACATAAAAAAAGAAGTTAGCACTCATTCAAGGTCCATTTAAAAGTTGAAAGACATTCAAATAGAGATATTATCGTGAAGGCATTATATCATTTGTGCATTGATATTTAAAAATTTCATTAATAATTTAATATTTTAGGGTGAAAATGTGAAGTTTGGTTCCAATTTTTTCACTTTTTTGAGAAAAAAACTTTCATTTTTTTCGATTCTTCAACTTTCTGCAAGCTAAAATAAATTTTCTGTTTAGAATTTCATTTTGCGATAAAAAAATAAGTTGTCAGAAATTTTGTTAACTTTCTATTACTTATTTTTTGGAAATTTTTTATACACATTTGATATGTCAACTTAGTGTTTCTTTGAGTGTGTGGTTTTTAACAATCAATGGATTCATAAGAAGTCATGTTAATACGCAATTGTATTATTTGAAAATTTGTGTTTTTGAGAAACAAAATGTGTTACAAAAATATAGACAGAGTCCACTTCGGTTTCGTCATATTTAGAAAGCCAATGGATACATATCATAATTACTAGAATTTTTTGAACTAGTCCAATATGAAAAACTGCATATTTTGAATATGTTTCACAATGCAAGAAATTTCTTAACATAGAAGTTATAAACTAAAAATCTAAAAGCTACCCATTAGAGACGATGGACCAATATAATGTACCATAATTTTTTCAGTTTTTTTTACAATGTATTTTGGAAGATACAAAATTTTGATTTCACTAAGTCACAATGACCTTCAGAAATTTTTCGCATCCGTTTTATTACAAAATTAATTAAAATTAGTAAATATTTATGAAATTCCATAAAAGTTATATTTCCTGAAAGTAGATTCAATTTGGAAAATGCTTGTCTTAGTTCCGACAATTAATTCATAATGTTTCATGGAGTTTAATCAGTCCAAATTTGTAGAAACGTATTCAGGGCTTGGCTCTGCATAATTGGTGACACCTTAGTTCGGCCGAACTCTTAAACAAAGTTCGACAGAACTGTTTTTTGCGCTGACGGCCCGTTAAGTCAAACGACAAAGTAGTTCGGCCGAACTATTTCTAAAAATTTTAGTCAAACTTTTACCTAACTTTCTGTCAGCTGGAAAGTCCTGTCGATCCCCTCGAAAAAAAAAATTCACAGCAATAGAAATTGCCATGAAATCATTCATTATTTTCGCACGTTTGGTCTAATTTTACAAAATTCTTGATTTGATTTTGCAAAGAATTGTTTTGGGTGTTGGAAATATTGTCATTGATAACAAAGGAAGTGGCAAAGGAAGTGGCAAAGGAATTGGCATCTGAAACAGTAACTAGGAATAGAGAAAAGAAACATAGCAGAGGACAAAGGTCAGCAGAGAAGAACAGAGAAAGAGTGCATCTACAAAGAGCAGTATCAGTCAAGGAAAACATTGGATTCAGTAGGAAGGATATTTGTGGAATTAAATCATGTGTGAAGCTTTTCTTAAATAATTTTGGTATATGTATAAAGGAAATCCTGTGTATGATTGAGTTCTGGTGATACTCTAATGGGTGGAGAATATCGAGAGTATTTGGCTATTGATTGGTTCAATTATTGTACGGAATGACTTGAAACTCTATGTGAAAATTATGTCGCAAGAGAACTACATTTGTTCATTTTTTATTAGAAATCCTTCCAAAGATAGACCGGAGTTAACTAAGTAAGAAGGATAGCGCAAGCCCAAATTAACCCTGGTTAATTATTGTTCAAAACCGTGAGTGGATTGGCAAACCCGGTTTTCCCATATCGTATCGCTTTTGCGGGTTGAGCGGTATTCAAGAGGTTGGCTCTGATTCCATAGAATGGATGACACACATCCCTGTACAACTCCACAAAACCACTTGTCACTATGCACCATTGCACCTTATTGTTCGACACAAGGTGCCCAACGATATTTTTGAGAACCATCGATCTGGAGGGAAGCCATCGGACGGTGGTTGTATGAGGAAGATGCATGAAGGATAACCAAAGTACGGTGGCCATCGCATGTTATTTTCTGCGCGTGTTCGCTGAGCGATATCCGTCCGATCAAATAAGGTGGCGAGATGCGATAACAACCGTCGGATGGAAACGATCGTTAGCGATGGGCCCAGTTTCTAAATTATATTGATTAAGCCATCGATTATGCATGTCGGGCCGGATCCAAAGGTCTATTTAAAAAAAAAAAGGCCATTTAATAAAAGCGTTGATTATTAATATAAAGTTCTATTATATTTTTTAATTAGCAAAGGTTGTGAATAATATTTATTTATCAAATTCCATGAATTTGATAAATAAAATTCAAATAAAATAAAGAAAACCGTTAGCGGCATGTTAATGTTACTTAACCTTGGTTATAGTATTATTTGGCGGAGAAAAAGATTACCTTTCGGACAATTCGTGCATGGAAGAATGAAGATTGGGATTTCAATTTGAATTGGTTCGACTTTTAATATGAATATCATTAGTGGTTGAGTATTTTTCTACTCATGGTATTGATAAAGGAAAAACTATATAAGGAGAAGCACATTATGGTTCAGGGTGTGCATGTTGAAGGGTTGTTAATAAATAAATCTCTTTAAGAGATATCTGCATATATGATGCACCTATGGATATGATCTAGAAATGATAAATCTCTACAATGATTGGAAAAAAGAAATGATGAAGACTTGACGGAAGTCTGATGAAGAAATTGAAGAAATCTGGTAAATCTGAGGCTTGAAGCCTTCTGTATGAAAGTGGAAGTATCCTGCCAGTAAAATATGGTGTTAAAATCAGGGAGTTGAGCTCCCTTCCAGTAGTGGCTGGAGAACAAGAAAAGGTTGTAGCCTTTCTACAGGTGGGTGCCTGCGTTCTGGTATAAGTCTGCGCCAGCATAAATTGTAAGAAGTTTTCTTTATAATAAATATTGAAGACTGAGATAACAACAGTGGTGGTTTTCTCCCGAATTGGATTTCCACCTTAAATACTGTTGTTCATATGTTTTGCTTATGTTTGATGGTTTGTTCTATTATTTGTGTTCATGCTTACTGCTTCCTAAACATCTGATGAATGAATGATGCAATGATCTAAGTAAAGAAATACTAAGATCTCTGGACATACAAGTTGGATTCAGTAATGTAGCATATGGTTTTAAGAGAAAGTAAAACTAAAAAGTTTTCAGTCAGCTCTAAATACTGATTCACCCCCACTCTCAGTATTTTTCCCAACAATTGGTATCAGAGGCAGGTTCTTTTGAAAAAGCTTAGCCGCTAGAAGGCTGATCAAGAAAGATGAGCAATCAAGATGAAACAACATCTATCAGGCCTCCGCTCTTTAACGGAAAAAATTTAATATTCTGGAAAACAAGGATGAGATCCTATATTTAGTCTGTGGGAGCAGATGTATGGCCAATTGTTGAAGGAGGATATCAATATCCAGCTGCAGTACCAACAGATCCGACAGAAAGAAAGAATTATGAAACAAATGCAAAAGCAGTCAATGATCTATTGGGAAGTCTAACTGAATCAGAATTTGTCAAAGTCATGCAGCTAAATACAACAAAGGCAATATGGGACAAAATCATTCTAAGTTATGAAGGTGATGCAAAGGTAAAAAGTGCCAAACTCCAAACTCTCAGAATTCAATATGAGAATCTAAACATGGATAATGAGGAGAGCATTGCAAATTTATTTTTACGTCTTAATGATATTGTAAATCATATGAGAGATCTGGGAGAAACATAACTGAATCTACTCTAGTTGAGAAAATTTTAAGATCACTAACGGAAAAATTTGAGTCAAAAGTTTATGCTCTTGAAGAAAAGAAGGATCTTCAAAATCTTACTGTGGTGCAACTTCATGGCATACTAACTGCATATGAAATGAGAAGAGGAGGACAAAAATACGAAGTCAAAGGGTCTTTGAAACTACTACAAAGAACGTCTATTGAAGGATCGGGGATATCTCGAGAAGAAGATGGAATAAACTTTGTAAGCTTCAACATGGAGACGTTTCGGAAGAGTAGATTCTTTCAATGTTTTTCTTGTGGAAGAGTTGGTCATTATGTTGCTAAGTGTCCTCATAAAGAAACACATGAAAAAGGGAAGGAAGTAGCAAGAAGGAATAAGAATCGGTTTAGCACTAGAAAAAGTTACTATACTCATGAAGACAGTGATGGGTTATCTGATAGTGAGGAAGAATGTGAACAAGATCTTAGACTTCTCATGGCATTTGAAAAGGAATCTAGAGAAGAAAAAGATACTTTTGTGGATGCTCTAGAAGACAGTGATTTTCTTGATGAAAAAAATAAACTCAAAATTTTCTTAGAAGAAAGTAAAATAACCATAGAAACTCTGAAAAATTAGCTTGAAGAAAAAGAGAAACACAATGAGAAATTAGAGTGTGAAGTAGTAAGTCTAAGAAAAGAACTTGAGAAAGGAAAAAATCTGAATCTTAGATTTTCTAAAGGATCTGAAACCTTAGATGAGATTATCAAGGTACAACGTTCTTCCCTTATAAAGACAGGTCTTGGATATATCGGAGAATCTTCTTAGGCTTTAGCACCAAATTATCTAAAAGCAGCTACTGCTGGTATACAACATGCTGCCACTTAGCAAGGGAATAAAGAATCTTTTCAGGTAAAGCATGATCGTCTCAATTCAAAGAACACTATCAAGATATATAAAGCTTCAATCAGCAATGATTCAAGTAGAATGTTCATGATCCTAAATTTCTTCAATGGTATGTTTCTCATGTCACAATTTTGGTTATAAAGTTGTTCAATGTGTTGCATATAAAATCATCATGACAAAGCAGAAAAAAGTTGATGAAACAAAGAAGATACATATATAATTTTCTCCTACTAAATGAAGTTCATCATACTTCTTATGTTTAATATATGAAGAATTTGAATCAGGAGGCGAAGTTATTAAAAATATGTTCACTGAGAAACTCAAAGTAGAAGAAAAATTCTGGTTGGTGGCAACTGCAGCGTTATTTGCAGAAGGAGAAGAAAATCAATGGTACATTGATAGCAAATGCTCAAGACACATGACAGGTGACAAAAACAAACTTCATGAATATAGTGCTCTTGAAAGGGAAAAATATCAAGGTATACCAATGTTCAAAAGCTAGTCCACTAAAAGACGAAAATATTACATTCATGACGACATCTGGACAAACTGCTTACCATATTTCAAATATAAATCAAAATGTATGATCAAGGAACTAAAGTACCAACAATTTCTAAAATGTCATGATACATGATCCAATCCCAGATAAAGAAATTATCAAAGGAAAAAATAACTCCAAACAACACCGTATGTATTGAAAAATTGTAAAGACTCATGCTGCTGATGTCATTAAAAAATACAACTACGTTTTCTCAACAGGAACGTGACTATATTCAAAAATCAAGCAGACCATTTATTGATGATCTTGTGTTGCCAATACAAACATCTATGATCTTTGTTCCAGTATGTTGATCAATTAGCTATGAAGATTAATCAGTAAGCCTCTTGAACTCATTCATACTGACATATGTGGACCTATGAGGAAAAAGTCACTACGTGGTGAAGAATACTATATCTTATTCATTGATGATTTCTCTAGAATGTGTTGGATTGGGTTGATTAAACACAAAGATGAAGCATTTGAGAAATTTAAGATCTTCAAAGCACTGGTTGAAAATGAATTAGATCTAAAAATCAAGTGTCTTAGATCTGATCGAGGAGGAGAATATACATCAGATGAATTCCTTGAATTTTGTGAACAACATGGCATAAAAGACAGTTTTTTGTAGCTGGCACTCCACAACAAAATGGCGTGGCAGAAAGAATGAATAGAACAGTTCAACAAATGGCTAGAGCTATGCTTGATGATTCCATAACACCTGACACATTTTGGGAAGAAACAACACATATAGCAGTAAATATTCTTAACAGGGCACATGTTCGTTTAAATAGTGATAAAACTCCATATTAACTACATTATTAATCCTGCTGCTTGTTTAGAATTTTTTAAACAAATGCTTATGAAAAATAATGATGAAAAAGCTTATGGTTGAACCGAATGAATGAAGAATATGTAGATTCTCCTCACAAAAATTAGAGAACGTATTTAAATAAAAACCAGATATTGTTGAATGTATTGATGTTGTCATTGATGTTTGGTCTCTCTTCCTTCAAAAGAAGAAAAACAAACAACAGATGAAGACGATGATGACATATATCCTTCTAAATCAAATAATAATGATATAGACAGTGAACCAAATGAAGAACCTGAAGATGATTTATCTGAAAAAGCTCCATCCAGATATGTTCAAAATAATCATCGAAAATCTCAAATTTTGGGAGAAAAGGGATCAGGTGTACAAACAAGAAGGCTCTTGTGGGATCTTCTAGCAATTTGGCATTTCTGTCCACTATTGAACCACACAATGTCAATCAAGCTAGAAAAGATGAATGTTGGATTCAAGCCATGAATGAAGAGCTTGATCAAATTGAAAAGAATCACACTTGGGAATTAGTACCAAGACCTCATGACAAAAATGTCATTGGAACTAAATGGATATTAAAAAACAAGTTAAATGAGAATGGGGATGTTATAAGAAATAAAGCTAGACTTGTTTGCAAGGGGTATGCTCAACAAGAAGGTATAGACTTTGAAGAAACTTTTGCTCCTGTAGCTAGACTTGAATCCATAAGAATGTTTCTTGCTTTTTCAAGCTTCCAACAAATCAAAGTTTATCAAATGAATGTTAAATCTGCTTTTCTCAATGGTGATCTAGAAGAAGAAGTTTATATAGAACAACCAGAAGGATTCATTTTGGGAAATGATGAAAAACTTGTTTGTAGACTTAAAAAGGCTCTATATTGTCTCAAACAAGCTCCAAGGGCATGGTACTATCGTCTTGACAAATATCTTCATCAACAAGGATTTTCAAAGGGGTCTGCTGATAGCAACTTATACACAAAAACTTAAAATGACAAACTATTGATTGTGGTTGTGTATGTTGATGATATCATTTTTGGAAGTAATGAAGAGTCTATGAGTCAGAAATTTGCTTCTCATATGAAGCAAGAATTTGAAATGTCTTTACTTGGGGAACTAACATTATTTCTTGGCTTGCAATTACAACAATCAACAAATGGCATATTCTTCTCACAAGAAAAATATCTTAAGCAAATCTGGAAGAAGTATGGCATGGAAGATTGCAAACCTGTAAGTACAACAATGATAACCAGCTGTAATCTCAGTTCTAATGATGATTCCCCCATAGTGAATCAATCAGAATAAAGATCTATGGTGGGAGGTCTTCTTTATCTCACTGGGACAAGACCAGAAATTATGCATGCAGTTGGGATTGTTGGACGATTCCAAGCTAATCCAAAAGAGTCTCACCTTTAGGCTGTGAAAAGAATATTCAAATATCTACAAGGAGCTCAAGACTTTGGACTATGGTATCCAAATAATGCTGATCTTACTCTTCATGCTTACACTGATGCAGATTGGGCTGGAAATATTGATGATCGGAAAAGCACTAGTGGTGGTGCATTCTATATGGGGCCTCGGTTAGTATTTTGGTTTAGCAAGAAGCAAAGCTCTATTGCCTTATCTACAGCAGAAGCAGAATATGTGGCTTCCGCATCATGTTGCACTCAACTTCTCTGGATGATGCAAACCTTACAATACTTTCAAATTACATGTTCACCTCCTATCTCCATTATGTGTGACAATACAAGTGTCATCAGTATCTCAAATGATCCTTTTATGCATTCCAAGACCAAGCACATTCCCATCAAATATCACTTCTTATGTGAACAATTGCTTGAACAAAAGATGAAATTGGAGTATGTTCCCTCCAAAAAACAAGTTGCTGATATATTTACCAAACCTCTACCCAGGGAAGCATTTGAATATCTCAAACAGAAACTGGGATTAGTCTCTGCCATGATCAGATCTACTTAAATACAGAAGATTAAATTGGTTGTGAGGTGTTTTTTGGCATCTCTGAATGCACAGGCTAAGGGGAGCATTGGTCATATGAAAAGGATGCATTGTTGGCATTTATAAGTCATTTTGTTATATTATGTTTGAAGATGCAGCATGATCTCAGGGGCAGTATGGTATTTTCGGTTCAAATGATCTTGATCAACTCTTTGCCATTGATGTCAAAAGGGGGAGGAAAAGCAACAAAGGGCTTCTATAAGACAATCAAAGGAAGAGTATTGCCATCAATGCCAAAGGGGGAGATTGTTGGAAATATTGTCATTGATGGCAAAGGAAGTGGCAAAGGAATTTCCATCTGAAACGGTAACTAGGAACAGAGAAAAGAAACATAGCAGAGGACAAAGGTCAGTAGAGAAGAACAGAGAAAGACTGCATCTACAGAGAGCACTCTCAGTCAAGGAGCACATTGAATTCAGTAGGAAGGATATTTGTGGAATTAAATCATGTGTGAAGCTTTTCTTGAATAAGTTCAGTATATGTATAAAGGAAATCCTGTGTATGATTGAGTTCTAGTGATACTTTGATGGGTGGAGAATATCGAGAGTATTTGGCTATTGATTGGTTCAATTCTCATATAGAATGACCTGAAACTCTGTGTGAAAATCCCGTCGAAAGAGAACTACATTTGTTCGTTTTTTATTATAAATCCTGCCAAAGATAGACCAGATTTAACTAAGTAAGAAGGATAGTGCAAACCCAAATTAAACTTGGTTAATTATTGTTCAAAACTGTGAGTGGATTGGCAAACCCGGTTTGCCCATATTGCACCCCTTTTGTGGGTTGAGCGGTACTCAAGAGGTTGGCTTCGATTCCATAGAACGGATGACACACGTCCCTGTACGACTCCCCAAAACCGCTTGTCACTGCGCACCATCGCGCGTTATTGCTCGACCCAGGGTGCCCAGTGATATTGTTGAGAACCGTCGATCTGGATGGAAGCCATCGGACGGTGGTCGTATGAGGAAGATGCGCGAAGGTGAACCAAAGTACGGCGGCCATCGTACGTTATTTTCCGCGCCTCTTCGCTAAGCGATATCTGTCCAATCAAATGAGGCAACGCGACGCGATAACAACTGTCGGATGGAAACGATCATTAGCGATGGGCCCAGTTTTTAAATTATATTGATTAAGCCGTCGATTATGCATGTGGGGCCGGATCCAAAGGTCTATTTAAAAAAAAAAAATCCATTTAATAAAAGCGCTGATTATTAATATAAATTTCTATTATATTTATTTAATTAGAAAATGTTGTGAATAATATTTATTTATCAAATTCCATGAATTTGATAAATAAAATTCCAATAAAAGAAAGAAAACCATCAGTGGCACGTTAATGTTACTTAACCTTGGATATAGTATTATTTGGAGGAGAAAAATATTACCTTTCGGACAATTCGTGCATGGAAGAACGAAGATTTGGATTTCAATTTGAATTGGTTCGACTTTTAATATGAATACCATTAGTATTTGAGTAGTTTTCTACTCATGGTATTGATAAAGGCAAAACTATATAAGGAGAAGCGCATTATGGTTCAGGGTGTGCATGTTGAAGGGTTGTTAATAAATAAATCTCTTTAAGAGATATATGCATATATGATTCACCTATGGATATGATCTAGAAATGATAAATCTCTACAATGATCAACAAAAAGAAATGATGAAGACCTGAAGGAAGTCTGATGAAGAAATTGAAGAAATATGGTAAATCTAAGGGTTGAAGCCTTCTGTATGAAAGTGGAAGTATCCTTCCAATAAAAGATGGTGTTAAAATCAGGGAGTTGGAGCTCCCTTCCAGTAGTGGCTGGAGAACGAGAAAAGGTTGTAGCCTTTCTGTAGGTGGGTGCCTGCGTGCTGGTATAAGTCTGCGCCAGCATAAATTGTAAGAAGTTTTCTTTATAATAAATATTGAATACTGAGATAAAAACAATTGTGGTTTTCTCCCGAATTGGGTTTCCACCTTAAATACTGGTGTTCATATGTGTTGCTTATGTTTGATGGTTTGTTCTGTTATTTCTGTTCATGCTTACTACTTACTAAACATCTGATGAATGAATGATGAAATGATCTAAGTAAAGACATAATAAAATCTCTGGACATACAAGTTGGATTCAGTAATGTAGCATATGGTTTTAAGAGAAAGGAAAACTAAAAGGTTTTTAGTCAGCTCTAAATACTGATTCACCCCCCCCCCCTCTCAGTATTTTTCCCAACATTGGGTTTAACTAATTTTCTTGGAGGTATATTCAAAGGACTTTTATTTGAGACACATTATTTTCGTACATTTGATCTGATTTTGCAAGGAATTTTTTTGGGTTTAAAGAATTTTCTTGGAGGTACATTCAAAAAACATCTTTGAAGAATTTTCTTGGAGGTACATTCAAAAGACATTACTTGGAGGTATGTGATACATTTTTTTGGATATTTTTTGGGCTTCATTTTCTTTTTAAGTATGGATTTGGGCTTAATTTCGAAAGGACATTTTTGGTTTTGGGTTGAAGTAAATATTTTATAATGATTTTTTAAAATGAGTTATTGTGTAAATTTTTAAATGAATTTTTTTTGTAGGGACTTGGAAGGAAATATTTTTAAACTTCATTTCATTTTTATAAGACATTTTTTCTTGAATTTTTAAATGTAAGCATTTTGGATTGGAGTATGTGTTTTTTGCAAAATTTTTAAAATGAGTTTTTTTTTTTAATTAAATCTTTTGTGATATTTTTTTTAATTGAGTTTTTGTATAAATTTTTAAAGGAATTTTTTTGAACTTTGTACTCTATTATCATGGGAAATCGAAGGAATTGTACGAGAAAATATGATCAAAAAAGAGACCCTGAGGAACATAGAGAAGAGACAAGACAATCTCACAAAAGAAAGATAGAAGCACTCTCAAATATTGAAGGGTAAAATAAACTTCAACTAAAAGTTGAAACAGGTATGTAAATGTAAATATTATGATTTTGATATATGTAAAATTTTCCTAGTGTAAAATGTGAAGCTTAATTTTTATTTGATGAACTAATTTGAAAAATATTTTGCAATGTAAACAAAGAGAGATATTCCTCAAAACATTGATGATGAGATACAAAATTTTGAAATAGAAAGTGAAAGAGATATTGAACCAATGATTGAAGATGGTGAAAATGTTGAAAGAAATTCAAGTGAAGAAATTGAATCAAAAGGTATGTGCATATATATATATATATATATATATATATATATATATATATATATATATATATATATATATATATATATATATATATGTTGAACACATGCACGTATTATTGAAATTATACATATATTTATTAGTTTAGTTATTTATTGAATATGTAAACTTATTATGTACTATTCATTCTAATATGTACAGATGAAATCAATGTCAATGATGAGATGTTAGAAAATGTTGACACTCACACATATGGAGATAAAAAAGCTAACCATTATATACGATATCGTGTTAACCACATTTTTTAGAAGTATTTCATAAAGGAAAAGGTGACAGTTCAAGCCCAAATGTTGAAAGGTCTTCTATCATTAAGGAAATTAAAAGAAGCTACGACTTTATTGGTTA
Organism: Pinus albicaulis; assembly: GCA_034641835.2. NCBI lineage: Eukaryota > Viridiplantae > Streptophyta > Pinopsida > Pinales > Pinaceae > Pinus > Pinus albicaulis. The sequence goes on from CM076582.1 coordinate 921,949,014, forward strand.
TTTGAAAATCAACCAAAGATAAAAAAAAATGAAGGAAAATGTGATACAAAATATAAATAGTGCTATAAATTCAATTAGAAGATCTAGACAGAAAATTGTTTCAGTTGTATGTAGAGCAATACATATGGCAGTGGTTTCATCAAGTACTAAAGAGAATCGCTTGGTAAAATCTATGGCAAAAGCATTAGGAACCTCACGAAAAAACTTGCACAAACATCGGAAATTTCGGTTGCAAATAGATGTAAATGATGAACTCGCTTGTTGGAGAGCTATTTGTAGGAAACCATACAAATATAGACTTGGATAAAATGTTAAGAAAATAATATATGAATATTGGAAGAACAATTCGCGTGTTTCGCCAACTGCAAGGCATGTGATCCAAAGAATAATAACACGAAATCAATATGAAGAACATGAAAAACATTTCTTGAAAACCACTCAGGTAGAGTTGTTGAACAAGTTCAAAGAAGAGAATTGTGATATTCATGTTTTAATCAGTGCTTTTGTTTAACAAAAACCATGGTATGTAAAACCTATCACCGTACGTGACACTTGTTGTTGTCGTTATCATGTGGAATTTGAGTTATATTATGACACATTCCTTGATTTTGGTAGAAAATTTTGGAAAGATTCACCTCCTCCTTCCACTATCCGTGATTTCATATCTCAAATTCTATGTGAAAGAGAAAGCAATGAACTATTTTACCAAAAGAAATGTGTTGGTGGTAAAAAATGAGATGATTGTGGAAATTTGACTAAATTTCAAAACAAATATCATACTGATATAAATGATCAATCATTGTCCAACATGAAAGTGAAATGGAAGAGATATGAATATATCCATACATCGATTCAAGGTGCAAATAGTGTTAAAATAATTGAATTATGAGAAGAAGAAATTTTTGTGATAGAATTTTTTAGAAAGTTTGAGGCATAAATTTACAAATACACCAAACATTCCCATAGAGATCGATGGCAAGACTTGCGATTCAAAAAATCCTGTGAAGTGTTTCGACTGGGGACCATTTTTTCAGTAATCATATTTTGCAGAAAAATACAGATTTTTTCCAAAAAAATAAATTCAGAGTGAATACTATCATTATGACCAAGTCTCCATGCTCGTCCATATTCTATATAGACATGCTTAACAAAACGTCGATCATATAGAAATCACTAGTGAAAATTGACATATTATTAAAGAATATCACTTTTATATTAGTGACGATTGTACACATGATACATATTTTGTACAACGTTGTTTTGGAAAAATTTATGATTCTTTGAAAAAATGTGGAATAACATTCAATGAACATTGGATATGGTCAGAGGGATGCGCAGGTCAATTCAAATCTGCACGATCATTCTTTTGGTTGTGTTTTCTTCATAAAAAAACCTTCATTAAACATTGTTGGAATTTCTTTGAGACTGGCCATGGAAAAGGAGAACATGATGGTGCAGGGGCATGCATAAAATGAGCACTTGTGGATGTGAAAGAAGTTGTTCAATGGTACATCGCTGCTCTAAGCCATCAGATGAACCGATCAAGTGAAGTGAGAAGGTACATTCAATTTAATTTTTATTGGATATCTAACTTTAAATAGTGTACATTTATCACAATGATTATCTTTGATTGTATTTTGATATCATATTTACATTCTTCTTTAAATTTTCCATATAAAGTTTTTTTTGGCATATTGGGATCGAAGACGTAGATAGATCAATTGGAAATGACGTTGAAACAATAAAAGGGACTCGAAAATTGCATTCAATTAAAACAAAGTCATCCAGAAATGTGTTTGCATTGGATAAAATAAAATATTCTTGTTTTTGTGATGTTTTCATAGACAACACAAAATCCAATGACGTTTGTGAAAACAAAATGTATGTAAAAGATTGGAAACATACAGAGCTAAATACAAAGGGAAAAATGTCCATTGCAATTTTTGAAGAAATGCAATCAGAGGAGACTACAATATCATCCGATGGTGATCGAGTTTCTGATCTTGTTAGAGAAGGTAACATTTGAATTGCTTTCTAATGATAAATATCTAGAAATAAATTTGAATATGTATAATTTTGTTAAGTTTGTTTTATTGTGCAGGAGATGTTTTTGTTGTAATTGCACCTACTAACAACGATGAAAATGTGAAGTATTATTTGATGCGTTGCACTGAACGAAAAATGAAATTATTAGAAGACTATAATGATCACGGATTTCCATATGAAAGAGGATCTATTATACTAAAAGGTTATTTTTTCAGACAAACTAATCAAAGTGGGGATTTTGTTTACTTTGAAGACTATGAACCTGATTTCATAAGTTGTCAATATAGTCACTTGGTGTGTGCAGCATGCATAAAGTTGATAGAGGTTAAATCAAAGAAAAAAATGAAAATTAAGAAATGGAAAATGTCAAAATCCGATCATGAACAGATTATTGAAGATGACATTCCATTGGAATTTTTTTGATTGAACTGCCCAACAATTTATTCTCTTTGGATTATATGTTCTAGAACTTCCAGTACTCAATTAAAAATTGAGCTTCCTTGTTATGTTATCTATGCAAGTGTTTGCACATGTACAAATTGTTTTGGTACATGCACACTCTAGTATCAACTGAAAGTAGCTTTTTTATACATGCATTGATGAAAAATGTTGCATACATATTGGATATATATGTATATGTTCTAGAATGCAATTAATTGTTCAAGTAGTTTTACTATGTGCATTGATGAAAAATGTTTCACGTACTCAATATATATGTTATAGAATGCAATTAACTGAAAGTAGTTTTTCTATGTGCATTGATGAAAAATGTTGCATGTACTGGATATATACACGAACTCAATGCATGCCCAGTTTTTCTTGTGGGATTTTTTGGTAAAAATTATCCACAATATAAATAAATAATCCGCAGTATAATTTTGTACGAAGATTCCTTTCAGACAAGAGACTCAGAGCACTTCTTCTACTTTTGGTGGGATTTGACTCACATCTCTATTCCTGATTGAAAATCTAGTATAAAATTTGTCTATCCAATGGTCGAATATGTTCTATGTGCATTGATGAAAAATGTTGTGCACGTATTGGATATATATATATGTGTGTGTGTGTGTGTGTGTGTGTGTGTGTGTGTGTTCTAGAATGCAATTAATTGTTCAAGTAGTTTTCCCATGTGCATTGATGAAAAATGTTTCACGTACTAAATATATATGTTCTAGAATGAAATTAACTGAATGTCATCAATTTACCAATTTATAAATCAACAAGGCTACCTAGTTGAGTGCATTAATGACATTGACCCCAATTCAACAAACATATATCTACTTCTTATATTTCCAATCAAAATTAAAGGGATTTATATGGGAAAGAGGCAGAACATATAGCCCATGAACTACTTTAGTTCATAGGTCAATGAAGGTATCATCATGTGGGAAAATGTTTCAAGAACACTTGATCATACTTAAAATTAATCTTAAGATTGTTTTTGATCTTTACATACTACATACTATTGTTTGAGTGAAAAAAATTCCAATGAAAATAACATATCTTTTCAATCCAACTAACCATATCAATTGAGCTCTATTTCAAAAAAAAGTAAAAAAAACCAAAAAGCCAACAAAATAACATCCTTGGTTGTTATTTTTATTGAAATAACTAAATCATATTAAGGATTCTCTTCATTGAAATTGTTTTTCGATGGAGAATCCTTAAAATATGATTTAGCTATTCCAACAAAAATGACAACCACGAATGTTATTTTGTTGACATGTTTTGTGGCATGTTAACTTTTCTTTACTCTTTTTTCAATTAGAGCTCAATTGATATGGTTAGTTGCATTGAAAAGCTATGTTCTTCCCATTGGAAATTTTTTCACTCAAACAAGAGAAGAGTATGTAGAGATCAAAAGCAATCTTAAGATGCCAAATGTACTTCAACCATCCAAAACTTGAATTTTAAAAACTTTTTGATTATATCAAAACAAATTACTTCACATGTCATGCCAATTGTAGTTCAACTATCCAATAAAAACATTAAACATTTAACATTATATCACATGCCAAATGTAGATTGAAATGATATCCAAAACTTAGTTTTAAAAACTTTTTGATTATATCACAACATTACTTCACATGCCTAATGTACTTCAACCATCCAAAACTTGAGTTTTAAAAACTTTTTGATTATATGTCACAACATTACTTCACATGCCATGCCAATTGTAGTTCAACTATCCAATAAAAACATTTAACATTATATCACATGCCAAATGTAGATTGAAACCATCCAAAACTTAAGTTTTAAAAACTTTTTGATTATATATCACAACATTACTTCACATGCCATGCCAATTATAGTTCAAATATCCAATAAAAACATTTAACATTATATCACATGCCAAATGTAGATTGAAACCATCCAAAACTTAACCTTTAATTTAACAAAAAATTATAGATCACAACATTACTTCACATGCCAAATGTACTTAAACCATCCAAAAATTGAGCTTTAAAAACTTTTTGATTATATCACAACATTACTTCACATGCCATGCCAATTGTAGTTCAACTATCCAATAAAAACATTAAACATTTAACATTATATCACATGCCAAATGTAGATTGAAACCATCTAAAACTTGAGTTTTATTATTTTTTTGATTATATCACAACATTAATTCACATGCCATACCAATTATAGTTCAACTATCCAATAAAAACATTTAACATTATATCACATGCCAAATGTAGATTGAAACCATCAAAAACTTAACTTTTAATTTAACAAAAAATTATAGCTCACAACATTACTTCACATGCCAAATGTACTTCAAGCATCCAAAACTTAAGTTTTAAAAATAAAAAAAATTATAACACATAATTACATAACATGCCAAATGTAGTTCAGAAGAAAAATATTAATTTATAGATGACAACATTACTAGTAGTTCAACTATCCAAAACATGAAAGTTTTAAAAACCAAACAAATTATATAAAAACATTACTTCACATTCACATGCCAAAAGTACTAAAACCATCCAAAACTTAAATTTTTGGAACAAAACAATTTATATTAACACTGTAATAAAATATGTCCAAAACTTGTATATCTCACAAATATCAAGTATCAAGTTATATATATATGACTGTGCATCTATATAATATATAAAAAGGTAAATTTAAGACTAGAAATCTCAATCAAATCTACAGGTCATGTCCATCAAATACAGATGGATGTAGTGTCTTTCCTAGTAGAGTCTCAATCCGCATGCTATCTTGCGAAGCATGGGGAACCTGTACAAAATGCGCATACAAACATTAAAATTTGATGTTTTAAAAATGAGTGAGAATATATAGAACTTCATGTAAAAAAAAAATATAAAAAAAATCATGGAATACCTCATGAGGTTCCCTCTCCATTTGTTCGCCTACTACAACTTTCTTCATGGGAACATATCCAACAATAAACTGTACAATATACATGTACAATTATATATATATATATATATATATATATATATATATATATATATATTAAAAAATTTCGGATGAAAATGCACATGTGTACATATATAAACTTATTTTCAATAATATTAAAAAAAAATTACACAACTTGTTCAAATGGTTGAAATGGTGTGGATGATTTTATCTCCATCGCTAGAGTCCATGGATTAAGGAAATATTCTATAGAAACCTAAAATTCAAAAAATTTAAAATAACTCAAGATATAGATATATATATCTCTATTTTTAATGGAACTTTTTTAGGTGGAATATATATATATATATATATATATATATATATATATATATATATATATATAACTTAAACATAAATTTTAAAAGTGAAAAATTGTCCATACTTGTTGTGGATGTGGGACATCTCCTAAGGAAGTAGAAGGTACATCTCCCAAGGAAGAAGAAGGTACCACCATCCCAAAAACATCGGATGGAATCGGAATTTGTTAAAACATTTTATTATTATATATGTACATGAACATGTGTGCACAATTATTTATTTTAAAAATATAACTTAAAAAACACTAACATTTGTCAACATATCTTGATGGTGAGACCCATCTTCATTGTTTAAACCAGAGGTCCCGAACGTGATATTAACATTTTCGTCATTCATCATGCGTGACAACTGCAAATGTTGTTTTAACATATAATGATACTTTTTTGTTAGATTAATGTACATACAAATAAATGTATACATGTACATACACATGTATTTATTACAAATTGTACACATGTATGTGTTAAAATAATTGAACTCTAAGGTCATTAACACATACCGTTCCCATGCCCTCTTCCTCATGAAGAATTAGGTCTTTCCAACCATTGCGACAATTCTTTGCATATATTCAGGGATCTTCAAAATTCATGTTGTCAATCTCTTCATCTGTACAATACACAAAATTGGCACGTGCATTATCACGTGCTCTTTGTTGATTTAGAAAAACATCGACTCCACCCAATCCACTGTAAACATTGTAGATCATGACATCCCTTGCTTCTCCACTTATTTGATAAGTCTCATCCATCTCTGACCGCATAGTTTCAACCCGAAAAGGTCGACTCACCATTGGAGACTCAGGGCGAGGCAACTCCACATCTCGCTTAGCGCCCCTACGGTAACACAATTGACCTTTCCCTGTACCAAAAAATTCTGATGGAAGGTCATTGTAATTGGGTTTCATTTTCAAAAAAAATTATTCGTAAAACAATTGTGAAAAATAAATAGGAACCTCTTCATTCCATGGGAGCCTTCCATAGGCCACAAGGTGCCTATCATACAAATAGTGAGCTATATCAAGGTGCTTGAAATATTGCACCTTTAGCATTTTTCTTTTTGGCCATTCCTTGAAATTAAACATTGACTTCACCATATCTTTTGAAACTCTTTGTTTTACATCCTCTCATTTATCAGGACCCATTATTGCTTCCTTTCTCTTTCTCATGACTTCTACAAATGTATAAGTCGTTGGCCCAATATTTTTGTACACATTTACTAGTTCACCCAATGAATGTGTAACTATTTCGAGGCATTGTCGACTCTCAACAGGTAGAGTCAAAGCCATGAGATCTCTCTGCAATTTTGCATGAAGTTGTTGACACCTTTCTAAGGTGCATTGCACCATGTTTCTTTCCCATGGTATATCAGAAATGTCGGCTAGATAAGTTGTGGTGGGTAGACAACCTTCTTCTTGAATGTAGTGTTCTGCCCTATGTCTATTTTGACCAATATTTGGAACATTTTTAGCCTTTGCATCAATATATATAAAATTTTGTATATTAGAAAAAACACATGTAAACAATTTTGTACAAATTCAATGAAAAAAATATTGAAATATTGTTTTACATGTTGAATATAAAAGGTTTTTTTCTCTCTCATTGTTTGAGACCATGGATATGAAAATGAAAAACTTCTATTTAGATCTATTCTAGAGATATGGCTAATTTGTGTTTTACATACATTGAATATAAAAGGTTTTTTCTCTCATTGTTTGAGACCATGGATATGAAAATGAAAAAATTCTAGATATTTAAAACTATTCGAGAGATTGATTGAATTGTAGGGGCATTTACTCTTAGGTTAAACCTATGTTTTGTATCAAATCACTTATGGTTTCAAGAGAAAATTTTATGGCTAATTTGTGTTTTACATGTTGAATATAAAAGGTTTTTTCTCTCTCATTGTTTGAGACCATGGATATGAAAATGAAAATCATATACTTGGTTAAAACCTATGTTTTGTATCAAATACTTTTGTTTCTAAATACTATATACATGTTGACCGTAGGGGCATTTACCGTAGGGGCATTTAGATCTATTCCAGACATTGATTATATGGGCATTTACTAGATATGTCACATTTCATAAAATATGAGATCTAGAAGCTACCTGGCCCTTTACAGACTCTGCCTATAGAACTACCATGGATATGAAAATGAAAAAATTCTAATTAGATCTATTCTAGAGATTGAATGTAGGGGTATTTAATCTTAGGTTAAAACCTATATGTTTTTTATCAAATAACTTATGGTTTCAATTGGAAACTTTTATGGTTAATTTGTGTTTTACATGTTGAATATAAAAGGTTTTTTTCTCTCATTGTTTGAGACCATGGATATGAAAACAAAAAAAATCTATTTAGATCTATTCTAGAGACATGGCTAGTTTGTTTTTTATATAGATTGAATATAAAAGGTTTTTTCTCTCATTGTTTGAGACGATGGATATGAAAATGAAAAACTTCTATTTAAAACTATTCTAGAGATTGACTGTATGTGTATTCAATATTAGGGTAAAACCTATGTTTTGTATCAAATCACTTTTTGTTGAAGTGGGAAACCTGTATGGGTAATTTGTGTTTTACATGTTGAATATAAAAGTTTTTTTCTCTCTCATTGTTTGAGACCATGGATATGAAAATGAAAAACTATATACTTGGTTAAAACCTATGTTCTGTATCAAATTACCTTTTGTTTCTAAATACTATATACATGTTGACTGTAGGGGCATTTAGATATATTCTAGAGATTGACTGTAGGGGCATTTACTAGATATGCCACCTTTCATAAAAGATGAGATCCAGAGGCTACCCGGCCCTTTACAGAATCTGCCTATAGAACTACCATGGATATGAAAATGAAAAACTTCTAATTAAATCTATTCTAGAGATTGAATGTAGGGGAATTTACTCTTAGGTTAAAACCTATGTTGTGTATCAAATCACTTATGGTTTCAATGGGAAAATTTTATGGCTAATTTGTGTTTTACATGTTGAATATAAAAGGTTTTTTTCTCCCTCATTCTTCGAGACCATGGATATGAAAATGAAACACTTGTATTTATATTTATTCTAGAGATATGGCTAATTTGTGTTTTACATACATTGAATATAAAAGGTTTTTTCTCTCATTGTTTGAGACCATGGATATGAAAATGAAAAACTTATATTTAAAACTATTCTAGAGATTGACTGTAGGTGCATTTACTCTTAGGTTAATAATGTTCTGTATCAAATTAATTTTTGTTTCTAAATACTATATACATGTTGACTGTAGGGGCATTTACTATAGGGGCATTTAGATCTATTCCAGAGATTGACTGTAGGGGAATTTACTAGATATGTCACCTTTCATAAAAGATGAGATCCAGAGGCTACCTGGCCCTTTACAGACTCTGCCTATAGAACTACCATGGATATGAAAATGAAAAACTTCTAATTAGATATATTCTAGAGATTGAATGTAGGGGCATTTACTCTTAGGTTAAAACCTATGTTTTGTATCAAATCACTTTTGGTTTCAATGGGAAACTTTTATGGCTAATTTGTGTTTTACATGTTGAATATAAAAGGTTTTTTCTCTCTCATTGTTTGAGACCATGGATATGAAAATAAAAAACTATATACTTGGTTAAAACCTATGTTCTGTATCAAATTACTTTTTGTTTCTAAATACTATATACATGTTGACTGTAGAGGCATTTATTGTAGGGGCATTTAGATCTATTCCAGAGATTGAATGTAGGGGCATTTACTAGATATGTCACCTTTCATAAAGATGAGATCCAGAGGCTACCTGGCCCTTTACAGGCTCGGCCTATAAAACTACCATGGATATGAAAATGAAAAACTTCTAATTAGATCTATTCTAGAGATTGAATGTAGGGGAATTTACTAGATTAGGTTAAAACCTATGTTTTGTATCAAATCACTTTTGGTTTCAATGGGAAAATTTTATGGCTAATTTGTGTTTTACATGTTGAATATAAAAGGTTTTTTCTCTCTCATTGTTTGAGACCATGGATATGAAAATGAAAAACTATATACTTGGCTAAAACCTATGTTTTGTATCAAATTACTTTTTGTTTCGAAATTCTATATACATGTTGAATATAATTTTTTTTCTCTCTCTCATTGTTTGAGACCATGGATATGAAAATGAAAAACTTCTATTTAGATCTATTCTGGAGATGTGGCCCTTTTGTGTTTTACATACATTGAATATAAAAGGTTTTTTCTCCCATTGTTTGAGACCATGGATATGAAAATGAAAAAATTCTATTTAGAACTATTCCAGAGATTGATTGTAGGGGCATTTACTCTTAGGTTAAAACCATGTTTTGTATCAAATCACTTATGTTTTCAATGGGAAACTTTTATGGCTAATTCAAGTGTTTTACATGTTGAATATAAAAGGTTTTTTTTCTCTCATTGTTTGAGACCATGGATATGAAAATGAAAAACTTCTATTTAGATCTATTCTAGAGATGTGGCTAATTTGTGTTTTACATACATTGAATATAAAAGGGTTTTTCTCTCATTTTTTGAGACCATGGATATGAAAATGAAAAACTTCTATTTAAAACTTTTCCAGAGATTGACTGTAGGGGCATTTACTCTTAGGTTAAAACCTATGTTTTGTATCAAATCACTTTTGGTTTCAATCGGAAACTTTTATGGCTAATTTTGTATTTACATGTTGAATATGAAACGCTTTTTTCTCTCTCATTGTTTGAGACCATGGATATGAAAATTAAAAACTTATATTTAGATCTATTCTAGAGATATTTCTAATTTGTGTTTTACATACATTGAACATAAAAGGTTTTTTTCTCTCATTATTTGGGACCATGCATATGAAAATGAAAAACTTCTATTTAAAACTATTCCATAGATTAACTGTAGGGGAATCTACTCTTAGGTTAAAACCTATGTTTTGTATCAAATCACTTATGGTTTCAATGAGAAAATTTTATGGCTAATTTGTATTTTACGTCTTGAATATAACATGTTTTTTTCTCTCTCATTGTTTTAGACCATGGATATGAAAATGAAAAATTTCTATTTAGATCTATTCTGGAGATATGGCTAATTTGTGTTTTACATACATTGAATATAAAAGGTTTTTTCTCTCATTATTTGAGACCATGGATATGAAATTGAAAAAATTATATTTAAAACTATTCTAGAGATTGATTGTAGGGGCATTTACTCTTAGGTTAAAACCTATGTTTTGTATCAAATCACTTATGGTTTCAATGAAAATTTTTTACGACTAATTTGTGTTTTACATGTTGAATATAAAAGGTTTTTTTCTCTCTCATTGTTTGAGACCATGGATATGGAAATGAAAAAATTGTATCTAGATCTATTCTAGAGATATGGCTAATTTTTGTTTTACATACATTGAATATAAAAGGTTTTTTCTCTCATTGTTTAAGACCATGGATATGAAAATGAAAAAATTCTATTTAAAACTATTCCAGAGATTGACTGTAGGGGCTTTTACTCTTAGGTTTAAACCTATGTTTTGTATCAAATTAATTTTGGTTTCAATGGGAAACGTTTATGGCTAATTTGTGTTTTAAATGTTGAATATAAAATGTTTTTTTCTCTCTCACATTGTTTGAGAGCATGAATATGAAAGTTAAAAACTTCTATTTAGATATATTCTAGAGATGTGGCTAATTTGTGTTTTACATACATTGAATATAAAGGTTTTTTCTCTCATTGTTTGAGACCATGGATATGAAAATGAAAAAATTCTATATTTAAAACTATTCCAGAGATTGATTGACTGTAGGGGCATTTACTCTTAGGTTGAAACCTATGTTTTGTATCAAATCAGTTTTGGTTTCAATGGGAAACTTTTATGGCTAATTTATGTTTTACATGTTGAATATAATTTTTTTTTTTCTCTCTCATTATTTGAGACCATGGATATGAAAATGAAAAACTTATATTTAGATCTATTCTATAGATGTGGCTAATTTTTGTTTTACATACATTGAATATAAAAGGTTTTTTCTCTCATTGTTTGAGACCATGGATATGAAAATGAAAAAATTCTATTTAAAACTCTTCCAGAGATTGATTGTAGGGGCATTTACTCTTAGGTTAAAACCTATGTTTTGTATCAAATCACTTTTGGTTTCAATGGGAAAATTTTATGGCTAATTTTTGTTTTACATGTTGAATATAAAAGGTTTTTTTCCCTCTCATTGTTTGAGACCATGGATATGAAAATGAAAAACTTATATTTATATCTATTCTAGAGATATGGCTAATTTGTGTTTTACATACATTGAATATAAAAGGTTTTTTCTCTCATTGTTTGAGACCATGGATATGAAAATGAAAAAAAATCTATTTAAATATATTCCAGAGATTGACTGTAGGGGCATTTACTCTTAGGTTAAAACCTATGTTTTGTATCAAATCTCTTATGGTTTCAATGGGAAACTTTTATGGCTTATTTGTGTTTTACATGTTGAATATAAAAGGTTTTTTTCACTCTCTAATTGTTTGAGACCATGGATATGAAAATTAAACACTTCTATTTAGATCTATTTTAGAGATGTGGCTAATTTTTGTTTTACATACAATGAATATAAAAGGTTTTTTCTGTCATTGTTTGAGACCATGGATATGAAAATGGAAAACTTCTATATTTAAAACTATTCCGAAGATTTATTTACTGTAGGGCCATTTACTCTTAGGTTAAAACCTATGTTTTGTATCAAAACACTTTTGGTTTCAATGGGAAACTTTTATGGCTAATTTATGTTTTACATGTTGAATATAAAAGGTTTTTTTCTCTCTCATTGTTTGAGACCATGGATATGAAAATGAAAAAAATTTATTTAGATATATTCTAGAGATGTGGGTAATTTGTGTTTTACATACATCGAATATAAAAGTTTTCTTGTCTCATTGGTGGAGACCATGGATATGAAAATGAAAAACTTCTATTTAAAACTATTCCAGAGATTGACTATAGGAGCATTTACTAAGGTTAAAACCTATGTTTTGTAACAAATCACTTTTTGTTTCAATGGGAAACCTGTATGGCTAATTTGTGTTTTACATGTAGAATATAAAAGGTTTTTTCTCTCTCTCATTTTTTAAGACCATGGATATGAAAATGAAAAACTTCTATTTAGATCTAGATTCCAAAGATTGACTATAGGGGCATTTACTAGATATGTCACCTTTCATAAAATATGAGATCTAGAGGCTACCTGGCCCTTTACAGACTCTGCCTATAGAACTTGTAGAAGTTAATACTACCTATCCCAACTATACCTTATCAAGGTTGTAGAAGACCTGCAGAATCACTCAAACTAGTTTACATAGACATAAGGGTGTATAAGAATTCATAAGAATGCATGTGTTTTACAGTGAATATTTTTCATTTTATTAAGAATATATTTTCAAAACAATTAACTATATACTTGGTTAAAACCTATATGTTTTGTATCAAAATACTTTTTGTCTCTAAATACTATGTTTTTTACATTGAATATTTTTCATTTTATTAAAAATCTATTTGAAACAATTTTAAATTATATAAGGTTAAAACCTATGTTCTGTATCGAATCACTTTCGATTTCAATGCAAAACTTTTATGGCTAATTTGTGTTTTACATGTTTAATATAAAAGGTTTTTTCCCTCTCATTGTTTGAGACCATAGATATGAAAATGAAAAACTTCTATTTAGATCTATTCCAAAGATATGGCTAATTTGTGTTTTACATGTTGAATATAAAAGGTTTTTTCTCTCTAATTTTTTGAGAGGTCATGGATATGAAAATGAAAAAATTCTATTTAAATCTATTCCAGAGATTGACTGTAGGGGCATTTACTCTTAGGTTAAAACCTATGTTTTGTATCAAATCACTTTTCATTTCAATGGGAAACTTTTAAGGCTAATTTTTGTTTTACATGTTGAATATAAAATTTTTCTTCTCTCACATTTTTTGATACCATGGATATGAAAATGAAAAAAATATATTTAGATCTATTCCAGAGATTGACTGTAGGGGAATTTACTAGATATGTCACCTTTCATAAAGGATGAGATCCAAAGGCTACCTGGCCCTTTACAAACTCTTCCTATAGAACTATAAAATCACTTTTGGTTTCAATGGCTTTTTTATTGGCTAATGTGTTTTTATCAAATCAATTGGATGCAATTTATGTGTAGATGATGGATGATTAATGAGGTGATGTTGATCATAACCTTTACATCTATATGATAGAAAGCTTGATATACATAACAAGGTTTAGACTAGATATAATTTTGGAATTTATATTAGTTGGAATATTTCAATATAACAGATTCATCTATTATCAACAAATAGATATTAAGATACAAGCGAAAGATACTACAAACAATGGACTGTAGTACCCAAAAGATGAGAAATTTACGTTGACAACATAGAGAGATTCAACTAGGCTTGCGTGAATGACATGAAAAGTACAAGTGGACAATGTATAATTCTACTTAGAAGAGTCTTTGGTTGCATGGTTAAGCAAGAAAGAGTCATTACTTTCCCTATCTAGAGTAGAAGTGGAATACATAGTTACTTCTTTTAAATGAATATGAAATGAATCTAAAAATGAATATGGAATGAATAATTGTACATTATGATAAATATTGTATTTAAATGACATTTGATCTATGAATTATGGAATGAATCATTGTACATTATGAAGAGTCATGAGATCCAAATTTCCACCATACTATTTGCAAGTTCTATATGAAGATATGTAGTCTAATAACTAATCAGTTATGATATTTGTGTAAATATGAAAATGGTTCTATGATATAAAGGCCAACAAGGGATAAAACTACAATGTTACATTTCATTCCATCACTACTATTCCTCTAAATCCTTTAGCTTTGTATTATGAAAGAAAATTTATATATGATATGCTATATTTGAATGCTAGATTTAAAAGTGTACAAAAGGTGAATGGTTAAAGTATTAAATTAGAAATTGGTTGTAGGTCAAGTATAAAAGATAAAATTCATTTGCAAAAGAAGAATTAACATCACATTCTTCATATCTCTCCAAGAGGACTATATTTATCACAATGTTTTTAGTAGATCATGAAGATAGTAAAAAATATATATATATTTGGAAAAGGAAAATAAAGATCTAAATGCATATGATAGACAATAAGGTACTGCATAAATTCAAGAAAAAAATGAAACAAAGCTGAATTAAATACTAATATTTCAAGTGAATTTCATACATGCAATAAAAAAACTAGAAAAAGAGGGAAACAAAAAATTTCACAATCAGATATCATTGAAAGAGACACCACTAGTACTGATATACTGAATAACTTCATACATTGAACTACTACAAATGTAAATGAAGAAACAAACATCAATAGACTCTAAATGGCCTTTCATACAATTATTTTTTTGATAGAACCCTCTATAGCATCTATTAACTACTACCTTTGTTTAGATATGAAAATGAAAAACTTATATTTAGGCTACCCAACCCTTTACAAACTCTTCCTATAGAACTATCAAATAACTTTTGGTTTTAATGGCTTGTTTATTGGCTAACGTGTTTTTATCAAATCAATTGGATGCAAGTTATGTGCAGATGATGGATGATGAATGAGGTGATGTTGATCATAACCTTTACATATATATGATAGAAAGCTTGATATATATAACAAGGTTTAGACTAGATATAATTTTGGAATTTATATTAGTTGGAATATTTCAGTATAACAAATTCATCTATTATCAACAAACATATATTAAGATACAAGTGAAAGAGACTACAAACAGTGGACTATAGTACCCAAAAGGTGAGAAATATACATTGACAACATAGAGAGATTCAACTAGGCTTGCGTGAATGACATGAAAAGTACAAGTGGACAATGCGTAATTCTACTTAGAAGAGTCTTTGGTTGCATGTTTAAGAAAGAAAGAGTCATTTCTTGGAAAATGTATAATTCTACTTAGAAGAGTCTTTGGTTGCATGGTTAAGCAAGAAAGAGTCATTACTTTCCCTATCTAGAGTAGAAGTGGAATACATAGTTACTTCTTTTAAATGAATATGGAATGAATCTAAAAATGAATATGGAATGAATCATTGTACATTATGATAAATATTGTATTTAAATGACATTTGATCTATGAATAATATGGAATGAATCATTGTACATTATGAAGAGCCATGAGATCCACATTTCCACCATACTATTTGCAAGTTCTATATGAAGATATGTAGTCTAATAACTAATCAGTTATGATATTTGTGTAAATATGAAAATGGTTCTATGATATAAAGGCCAACAAGGGATCAAACTACAATGTTACATTTCATTCCATCACTACTATTCCTCTAAATCCTTTAGCTGTGTATTATGAAAGAAAATTTATATATGATATGCTATATTTGAATGCTAGATTTAAAAGTATACAAAAGGTGAATGGTTAAAGTATTAAAGTAGAAATTGGTTGTAGGTCAAGCATTAAAGATAAACTTCATTTTCAAAAGAAGAATTAACATCACATTCTTCATATCTCTCCAAGAGGACTATATTTATCACAATTTTTTGAGTAGATCATGAGATAAATATATATATATATATATATATATATATATATTTGGAAAAGGAAAATAAAGATCTAAATGTATATGACAGAAAATAAGGTACTGCATAAATTCAAGCAAACAATGAAACAAAGCTCAAATAAATACTAATATTTCAAGGGAATTTCATACATGCAATAAAAAAACTAGAAAAAGAGGGAAACAAAAAATTTCACAATCAGATATCATTGAAAGAGACACCGCTAGTATTGATATATTGAATAACTTGATACATTTAACTACTACAAATTTAAATGAAGAAACAAACATCAATAGACTCTAAATGGCCTTTCATACAATTATTTTTTTGACAGAACCCTCTATAGCCTCTATGAACTACTACCTTTGTTTAGTATTTCACATTAAAGAAATATGGTATATTTTGTTGTCCTACAACATGAGGTCTTTAAGTTACCTGTTACCTTTTAGAGCCAGTCCTACAAAGACCGAAAAATCATACAGATAAGGGAATGCATTGGGATAAACTAGAAGCCACGAACACACAAACAAGTAGCCTCAGATATGTTCATAAAAGCTACTCTAGAAGGTATAGCATCTATTAACTACTACCATTGTTTAGTATTTCACCTTACAGAAATATAGTATATGTTGTTGTCCTAGAACATGAGGTCTTTAAGTTACCTGTTACCTTTTAGAGCCACTCCTACAAAGACCAAAAAAGAAGAAATATTAGGGGATGCATTGGGATAGAGTAGAAGCTAGGAACACACAAACAAGTAGCCTCAGATATGTTCATAAAAGCTACTTGAATTTGCTGGAAGGTATAGCCTCTATTAACTAAGATGATACAAACCATATAAGTACTGTAATGATACAAATAATGTGTAAAGCTTACTGATAGGGTATTCATACTAGTAGTTCGTTTTATTCCATGATCAATGGCATTATATCAAGTAAGTACAAGCTTATCATGTTACTTATGCATATACCTGGGACCTGTGACAGTTAAAGCTCAGATTAGAATAGGTTATTTATTAGGTAAACATAGGTATAATTATGATAGCATAACACGTGATCTGTTATATACCTTATACCTTATAGCTCTCTACTCTTCATATATGTGCTAAGTAAGTCCATGGATATCAATCATCCTGGAATGAGTACAAGTATCACGATAATCTATAAGGTATTATAAGTAGAAATGCCATATAAGATAGTAGTTAGTATAATGCTTATACATATTCATATAAGCCCAATCTCATGCTTCTGCTTAACCTGAACAAGCACATATATATAACAATGGTGTTTAAGCTAATAAATAGTATAGGGTAACAAGGAATCACTTACTAATACTTATGCCCAACTTGTTTGACACATCTGTAACATACCCTTTACACATCTGTAGCACTCTAAGCATATCCCTAATTAAGGTGATAAGATAAATAAAAATTCACACACTATCTGTACTAATTTAGTAACTCTAATCAGTTACGACTATTGAAACACCTTATCTACCTAGTGCAAGTTGTTTCAATTATAACATAGCATGCTTTGTTTACACTATACTAGATTAGAGATGTACGTTATCTATGTAATCAATAAAGGTGATTTCCAATGTGTTTATTGACCATAATGTACTAGTATATAGTAATCAATTACTTGTATTACTATAAGTAAGTATGGGCACCACCAAGTAGTTAGCCACTAGTAAGTATGGAGTTACTATGTTCATTATTACAGTACTCTTTCCCATCTTAAAACACACTGTTCTAAGATTAGGTAGTTAGATCATACCCAAAACAGTAATCAATAAAGGTGATTTCCAATGTGCTTCTTGAGTATAATGTACTGGTATATAGTAATCAGTTACTTGTATTACTATAAGTAAGTATGGGTACCACCAAGTAGTTAGCCACTAGTAAGTATGGAGTTACTATGTTCGTTATTACAGTACTCTTTCCCATCTTAAAACACACTGTTCTAAGATTAGGTAGGTAGATCATACCCAAAAAAGGGAATAGGAAGCCAGGGCTGTGGAATTTGGAGGGCATAGTCAAGCAGTGGAAGAAGTTTCAATCTTAGGGGACAAATAAAGTCGAAGGCCTGGGTTCTGGTATTTTAGTCAGCCTGACAAAGTACCCTTCGTTACACCCTTCGAAGGAGAACCCATAACATATAGGAACTAAGAAGGTATTAGGAAGATATCAATACGAGTTCTCAGTTGTAGAGACATGGCACTCATGAGGGTTCATTATGGCTTGTACATGATCACACAGTAAGCATAACTTGAAAGCATGTACTTAATAAGCATACACATTGACCAAGTAAGTTCAATCCATTGCATTTATACAAATAACCTATTCGAAATCTACAAGGTAAGTTATTATTATAATATTACGAACATGTAAACATCATATTCCATAATAAATCACCTCATATAATTCATTTCATTGTAATATTACGAACATGTAAACAACATATTCCATAATCAATCACCTCAGATAATTCATTTCATGGTTAGGTTACCTGGAAATTTGCTTGCCGCAACTCCTGAGAAGCAATTCGCAAGCGCCAAATCAGCAACAGAGTAGCAAAAACACCACAAAAATGATTCACAGGTGCCAAATCAACAACAGAGCAGCAGCAGTGCCACAAAAATGAAGAGAAACGAAAATCACAGCAGAACCCCACGAAAAACAGATAATGCAAACAAGGACGTGCAAAAATGAAAAAATTTCGTGGGTGATATAATTATAAAATATGAGTTTGGCCAAACTATTTTAAAAGTTTGGCCAATGTTTTAATTCAGCCAAACTAATAGTTCAGTTGAACTATTGTTGCCGGTTTTTCCATTTCTGGCCAATAATCTATTTTCCCACACCGTCAGTATGTCGTCAATCTAAACGTCAGAATGAGTTTGGCCGAACTTCCTTGAAAAGTGTAACCCAACTTCACATTTTCACCCTTTAATGAAACACTATATTTTAGCGTAATATTATCGACATATTTTATTCCATAAGTTGTGTACTTACATTGTTATCATATCATTGTAGTACATCTATAGATATGACTTCTAGGAAAGAAAGATTGGGTGATGATACTAAATTTAGGCCCAACATAGGAGGAATACTCATGAAAGGGGAAGAAAAAAATTAGAAGACTAATAATTTCCTTTAGAAGTAAGTTATATTTAGATACTTAATGAATTGTATTTAATATTGTAATACATTTAATAACTATGAAGATTTATTTTTATAATTCTAATTGTTATAAACCATTTTTTTCTTAAATAGTTAACGAAAAAAAATGGACAATTTATAAAATATTATCATAGTAAGAGATAATCTATAAGGCTTTGGATTGATGATGAATGGGTGAACTATTAAAAAATCCCCTTGCAGTAGGTCCCTAGTTTGAACTCTTATCGGTTAACCAACAAAAAAATAAAGACATTATAAAAGGTTTCAAGACTAACATGAAGTTTAGGTAAATAACTATGATTAAAAAATGATTTTCCATCATTTTTCATGGATTTTAGGGAGTAGATTTAATTACCCATTTAATTGAGTAAATAACTTCCTTAACTGTACTTTTTTTCAGACGAAAAAAATGTTTTTCTATTATGATAGCAACAGTACATGGGGAAAAACATCAGTCAAGTGATATGAAAGCCCACATCCATCAGTGAGCATGCACTCCATATCCAAAAACCATCCAACCTGTAATCCATCCATAGATACATATATGGAAATGATAACATCATCACTCTCATCAACAAAATATATACATGAAGGAAACGAAACATATTACAAGACATAAATCATTGCCCAAATCATGCTAATAGCGAATACCAAAACCTATGAAAACTACAGGCTCGCTTGACAGACTTGTCTGAGGAAGATGCCGATCATTGAAACTTGAAAAAAAATATTCGGTATGATAGATATTCCAACAACACGCTAGACAAGCTCGCTTGAGGATGATGTCAATCATGTAAACATGTAAAAATGTATTTAGCAGGTAAGATATTCTAGCATTCCACACTCATGGCCCGTCTAAAAATTGAAAAAGGATACAATATCAAAATAGGCTCACTTGCACTTAGGTCAGAAGAAAAAAAGTGTCCAAAAAAACTCCTAAAGATTCCTGCGCATTAAAAAATATTAGAGGGAGGGGACCATGAATTTCTGAATGAGAGCCTGGCCATCGTAGTGATCAATATATAAAAAACCAAAAGGAATAGCAAGCCCCTTATTTGATAGAAGATCTGCCCTGGTATTGCATTCCCTGTATATATGGCGCATAGGAAGGTTATTAAGCTTTGAAATGAGGTATTTAATTATGTTAATCCACCCATCCATTCCATTTGGGTGGAGAGAAGCACGTCCTAATAATACATCAATTACCACCTTAGCATCACCATATATATTAACTATGGGAAGTAGTAAATATAAAGCCAGTAGCATACCACCCCACAATGCCAACAATTTAGCCCTCACATTTGATCCACTGACTCCATTCCAATGTAGATTGAACCTATGAGACCATCAATCTTTATCCAAGCTCCACAACCACATACCCCATCCTTTTGAGCCTCATCAAAGAAGAGAGTAGGAAGTGTAATGGGATGGGGCCTGATCCTATGTGAGAGATCCCTGTCTCTAAGAAAATCCAAATTTTGATTGTGAATCCATGACATAATGTTGCCGAAAATGATTCCCATGTCAATATCAGCACCCTCAAATATGTCCCTGTTCTAGGTTAGCCACACTTCTCAGATAAAGAAAAAAGGTAGGTTTTTCAACTTTCCATCGAGAGAAACCCATGTATCAAACGTATTAATAAAGGATTCTGGTTTCCATCCATGCACCACATGAAATTCTGAGAATAATTTCCATACTTCAAGTACAGCCGAACATTCTATAAAAGGGTGGAAGGTCAATTCCTCTTGTGTAAGACAAAACATGCATCTTCTAGGCCCATAGAAACCTTGTTTTCTGAGGTTCTCCCAAGTCATAATCCTATGTTTCCAAGCCATACAACCAAACAACAATACCTTGTACGGGATATTTCTATGCCAATAAATAGAAAAGGAGATCAAGGAGTGAAACCACTGTTTCCATTGATGATATGTGCATAAATTTCCCGTATCGCCAATGCGCCCCTATTTTGTATCCCATCCCATACTATCCCATCACCGCCGATGTAGTATACAAGCGTTCTCAACCTCAACGCGTTAACATACAGATTAATGAGTTGTGATAAGAAATGAAGCCCTTGCGATGTAAAATGTGGTAGAGTCTGTCATCCTGTGGAAACTCTGGATTGAAACCCACTATCCTATCTCCCTCAAAGACGATATTAGCCCCATTTCTGAATTTCCATGCAAGTTAGCCATCTAGTATATCCACAACTTTCATAAATCCCTTCCATATGACCGATTCACTCCTTTTCCCGGGCAGAGTACTAGTGAAAATTTGAGAGATGGGTTCCCCCTCCAAATATTTCATGCTACATATGCCCGACCAAATGCTCGATCCATTTAGTACCCTCCATAAAGATTTGAAAAGGAGGTCCGACAGGGAATATTTAACATGCAACAGCCCCCATCATCCGCTTTCCTTTGGATTGGTCAAATCATCTAGTTTAGAGAGGTGGAATTTTTTCTCCATCGTAGCCCCAACCCAAATAAAATGAGAAATTATTGCATTAATAAGAGATATGATGTGGGCAGGAAGTAAAAAACCATCGCCCCAGTAAACAATGAACTAATCAATATAGCTTGAATAAGAATGTAGCGCCCACCCAGGGACAACCATTTGTCATACCATTTGATTATTCTATGCTTAAACGTGTACACTATCTAGATCCAGTAATCAACTCTATAACCATTCGGTTTTAGTTTAAAACCTAGATAGGAAAGGCCATCAGACATATATTTCTGCTAAAATCCCAGGAACTCTGCAATGAAACTGATCTCTTCCTCGTCACCATCCACATGCATAAGGAATTTTTTTTGTTTTTTTATGGTAAGGCCAGTTGTAGCTCCAAGATGGTTGAAGAGATAATGAAGATAAAACCATTGATTCTTGTTGATCCTGCCAAATACAAGCAGATCATCTACAAACAAAGAGTGAGAGATGTGAATAGTAGGAGAAAAGGAAATACCCTTGAAACAACTAGCCTACATAGCCATCTTCATGAGATTACTATATCCATCCATAACTATTATAAACAGTAAGGGTGAGAGGGCACATCCCTAGCGAAGTCCACGTTCCGCAACAAAAAATTCTGAAGGAAATCCATTTATAATAACTGCATATTTGACCGACATTATGCATGCCATAATCCACCTTATATTAGGGGTCGAAATTCCAATCTTTAGAAAGACCAATCTGATATAAGACTAGTCGATAGAATCGTATGCTTTGAACAAATCCACCTTCATGATAACAACCTCCATTCTCCATGCCCGAATAAAGTGTAAAACCTCTTGCACCGATGCCACATCATCGTGTATGGAGCTTGTAAGAATCCATATTGATCCACAGATATTTTGGATGATAGGATCCCTTTCATCCTTATGGCAATAGTTTTAGAAATAATTTTGTATAACACAATGCATAATGAGATCGACCTGAATCCTTAAATGTAATTATTTGTTTCATGAAGTGAATATTAATGTATCACCCTTGAATGTGGAGAAGATAGTGTATTTAGATAAATATTTTTCTCAAAGGAAGATAGAACTTGTGAATCGAGAGAAAATGAATCTTTACGTGTTAATGTTTCAAAAAATATTGAGTTATATAATGGGGAAGGGAAAGGGGAAAGTGTTTGGGTATATAGATGTGTTAGACCCTATCACCAAGCATTTTTGAAAAGTTTACATAAACATTGGAATTATATTATTCTACTAACAAGGAAAATGCAATGTGGGTCATCTCGAAGGTAGCCAAACACAAGATTTACTGATAAATGCATAATGAAAAAAATAACATTGCAATTCAACTGAAATTTAAATTACTATTCCTTTGTATGCTCACCTTCGTTGTCCTTTAACTTTTTAGCATTTCATTGTCTCTTTGACTTTTGTAATTGTCTTCATCTTCTATAGTCTTCAAAAATTTAGGAAAAAATGAAAAATCGGTAGATGTTAATAAAGAGACGAAAAGATATATTTAAACAATTAAATGTGGTGGAAAAGATCACCAATGAGAGAGCGGTAGAAGGGATGAGCCTTGAGATACCAAACAAATCGTTACAATTTTAGATCCCTTATACTAAGGGAGTACTTAATTATGCATTATTACTTTTAGAGCTTTTTAATTATTGAATTGTTATTTTCAAAACTATTAATGCACAAGGGGCAAAGGATTTATATTTTTAACTTTTATCGACTATATGATATATATACATTTTAGGATTCGTTAATTAATTAAAGTTTTGTCATTTTATTAAGTTTCTGCGTAGTGAAGATGATTAAGTTTCTACGTAGTGATGATGAAGAGTGTAGTGGTGATACATTGATATTGGGACTCATTTTATTATTTGCAAATATTTACACACGGTTGTATTACTAGAGTGCTTATCACATTACTAGAGTGGTTATTACAGGTAGGAAATAATTTAAGGTGAATTTCTATATTTAATGAAAAAATTAGAATTATATTTAATCACTTTAAAATATAGTATGGGGAGATCTTGTGTTAGTAAATAAACATAAATATTACTAGAGTGGCTATTACAAGTAGGAAATAATTTAGGGTGAATTTCTATATTTAATAAAAAATTCAGAATTATATTGAGTCACTTTAAAATATAGTATGAGGAGATGTTGTGTCACTAAATAAATATAATCATTTAAGTAATGAGTTAAGATGATGAAATGTTAAATTATTTGTGAATGATTGTGAACATTTAAATTTATAATTAATTTATAAAGTGAAATGTTAATAATAATGATGTTTATTTAATTCAATTTGTTATATTGTTTTTTTTTTTTAAGAAATAAAATTATAAGGAATGCTTTCTAAAAATATATTGTAATATGACATCACATTAAACGAAATTTAAATAATAATAATTCATGTTGGTAACCATTATATATATATATATATATATATATATATATATATATAATAATGTGAGTTCTTAGATGACTAGTATACCTAATTTATGACTTGAGCAGTTGCAATCTAGGGGTATCCAGGGCAACACATTCACTGTGGATTACACAATATTGGTCTTTAGTATGATTGGCAAGTTTATTGCATAGTTCAGTGTGCTAATTCATGGCAGGAGCTAGCACAAGCATGAGTATTGGAAATACTCAGTGCCTACAGTTCAATGGGAAGAACTATGATTATTGGGCAATCACCATGAGAGCCCTGTTTGCCTCTCAAGAATTATAGGAGCTTGTTGAAGATGGTTTTGAAGAACCAGCAGATGAAAATTCCTTTAATGCCTTAACACAGGTAGAGAAGGATTTTTTGAAGAGCAATAGGAAGAATGACTCAAAATCCCTCTTCTATCTCTATCAAGCAGTACATGAGAGTGTGTTTCCAAGGATAGAAATAGCTAAGAGATCCAAGGATGCATGGGATACCCTCTAGATTGCCTATCAAGGTATGGAGAAGGTGAAGACAACAAAGATACAACTATTGAGGAGAGATTTTGAAACTCTCTGTATGAAAGAGTCTGATAATGTAGACTCATTCTTCACAAACATGTGATTGGGTTGGCTCCCTAGATAAGGTCTCATGGAGAGACACTTGAAGAAATAAGGATAGTGGAGAAAGTGTTGAGGATATTACCCTCAAGGTTTGATGTGATAGTCACAACCCTTGAAGAGACAAAAGATCTCTCAAATTTTTTAGTTGATGAACTTCATGCATCACTAATGACACGTGAAAAAAGATTGGGTAGAAATGCACACTCATCTTTGGAGCATGCCTTCAAGACCCAAATTTCCTTTGGAAGAGGAAGAGGTCAAGGCAAAGGAAACTATAGAGGAAAAGGAAGAGGCAGAAGCCAAAATAGATGAGGAAGAAACAACCCTGCAAGTGGAAGGGGCAGAAATCAAAATCAGAACCAAGGCCAAGGCAGCAGCCGGCAAGGTGGACAAAATCAAGCACATGTACAAAGGTATGATAAATCCCAAGTACAATTCCATTACTCTAAGAAGTATGGTCATTATGCAGATGAATGTAGGAAGAAATAGAGTGACATGGGTAATAGACCCAGTGCTAATTTTACAAAAGAAAATATCAGTCAAGATAAATTTTTTTTAGCATGTAATATGGCAGAGGAAAGGAATGAGGATATATGGTTTCTAGATTCAAGGTGTAGCAACCATATGACTGGAAACATTGCCATTTTTTCTATGTTAGATGAAAATGTAAAGTCTCAAGTTACATTGGGGACAGAAAGTAAGGTCTTTGTCATGGGAAAAGGCAGAGTAGGTGTATTGAAAAGAAAGAAAGAAAAGAAGAGCATATTTGATGTATATTATGTACCAGGTATGAAATGTAATTTGTTAAGAATTGGACAGCTCATTCAAAAGGGCTACAATGTTTTCTTTGAAGATTATGTATGCACCATCATGGATAAACCACCAAGCAAGAAATGTATTGCTGAAGTGAAGATGACAAGGAACATAATGTTCCCTCTCAAAACGAGAGCAGATTTGAAGAAAGGAGAAGAAATGGCAGCAGTAACACGAGAGACATTCCAAAGAGAAGCAAAGGATGAAAACTAGTTATGGCATTTGAGATTTGGACATCTCAATTTTGGAGGTCTGAACTTGTTGCACAGAAAAGGAATGGTAAGGGGATTACCATTGACTGAGAAACCAGACAACCTATGTGAAGGATGTATCTTGGTAAAACAATACAGAGAAAGTTTTCCATTAGGAAAAAGCATAAGGGCAAAGGCACCCTTAGAAATTGTTGTGTAACCAGCTCCAAAAATAGAAGAAAAGAGATATGAACACCTTAGAAATAAGCCACTTCGAGGGGGCAACCTCCAATACATTACATAAATGAACAATTCTTGGATGATACAATTTACAAAACCTCCTTTCTATATATAGGAGTCCATGGGGCCATAATATAATCCTAGTGGGCCACAAAGTAATCCTAGCCGACCTAACAATAATAATTTAAGGGCACAATAATAACAGTATGGGGGTTACAAAGAGATGCAATGTATGATGGGGGGGCTACACTAACATGATAAGGGCTACTAGGCTACATTAAATATAGGGACTTAACATGCCCCTCTCCTTCAAACAAGTGTTGTCCTCAACGCTTGATTATTTATTGATGCTTTTGTATAAAATTATCATCCTCCCATGTGGAATCTTCTACAGGAAAGTTCTTCCACTTGCTAAGATACTCTGAAATTGATCGTACTTGTCGAGTTCTTATTTCTATGATTGCTTCATAACTTCTTTCGATGCAATGTTGATCTTCCTGTTGTTTCATTAGATTCTGCACCAAAGTTAGGTTATCCTTTGAGAGTTGGAGAACTTGTTGTTGATGCTCGATGTGATATTCCACTAATTTATCATCCATATTAGCTATTATTTGATCCTTCAAACGATCCAAATTAGCCTCCCTTTCTGCTTTTAAACCATTTATTTCATCTTCGGTTGCTCTTCGTAAGATCGAAATTTGTTGCACTTGGTACCGTAATTTTGATATCTCATACTGCAATTCTTCCTCTTCATGCGTCATAGTATAGATTTTTGAGGGCTTAATGGGTATGGAATTATTTTTAGGAGGCATTTTAGAACCCAATACTAAAATATATGCTCAATAGGCCCTTGGAATCACTTCAAACTAATTTTTCGAAGCAAGTTGTACGGGTGGTTTTAAGCAATGCCACACCTGTTTCTTGCTTTTGAGGAGCTCGATATTGAAATTGGATTATCTATGTGATTGCAGCACTTCAATATCTGAATTTTAGTACCAATGTAGCCCTTTGAATTATCTTTCGAATACCATAGGTTTGACATAA
Organism: Pinus albicaulis; assembly: GCA_034641835.2. Classification (NCBI taxonomy): domain Eukaryota; kingdom Viridiplantae; phylum Streptophyta; class Pinopsida; order Pinales; family Pinaceae; genus Pinus; species Pinus albicaulis. The sequence continues at coordinate 921,976,425 of CM076582.1, forward strand.
TTTGTATTCTCCAAGACAAAGTTGTGTCCGATCTCCCACAATGACCTAATTATGGATTGGTTCAGTAGAGTGAACTTGTAAAGCTTGCCACATATCACTGTTTCGTCCTTTCTCTCTGAAATTGATAGCCAAGAAACTTCAGTCTGTGTACTTGCGACCACTTTTTACGGCACTTCAATCCGATGCCCAGAGAGAGAGTTATTGAACTTTCCCACGATCACCTCTTTGAGATGCAATTCAGGAGCCTGAAAAAGCACTACCTTCCACAGATCATATCTCCAAAAATATTGCGAACCAAGCTCTGAAATTTTTCAAAGAATTTCTTCAGGATTTCAGCTTCGCACCATATGAATTTCAGATTATGAACCTTCGTAGAAACGTTTTTATAGCGCAAATGCCACGATGACATGTTTAGGAGCCTGAACAAATACCTAACTTCCACAGATCATATCTCCGAAAATATTGCGAACCAAGCTCTGAAAATTTTATACAAACTTCCTCAAGATTTCATCTTCGCACCCTAAAAATTTCAGCTTCTGAAGCTTCGTAGAAAAAATTTATAGCGAAAATGCCACGATGACCTGTTTGGAGCAGCGAAACCCTAGAATCCAGAGCTTCCGTGCAAATGTTGTGTAACCGGCTCAAAAATAGAAGAAAAGAGATATGAACGCCTTATAAATAAGCCACTTCGAGGGGGCAACCTCCAATGCATTACATAAATGAACAATTCTTGGATGATACAATTTACAAAACCTCCTTTCTATATATAGGAGTCCGTGGGGCCATAATGTAATCCTAGTGGGCCACAATGTAATCCTAGCCGACCTAACAATAATAATTTAAGGGCACAATAATAACAAAATGGGGGTTACAAGGGTACAATAATAACAATAAGGGGGGCTACACTAACATAATAAAGGCTACACTATTAATATAGGGACTTAACAGAAATTGTCCATTCAGATTTGTGTGGACCAATGAAAACACCATCACTTGCAAGTAGCCATTACCTGCTGACTTTTATTGATGATTACAGAAGAAAAACATGGGTTTATTTCTTGAAATATAAAATTGAAGTGTTTTATAAATTCTACCACTTTAAAGCACTTGTTGAGAACCAAAGTGGACAACATATTAAAGTTCTTAGAACTGATAGAGGAGGTGAGTATATCTCTAAATAATTTTTTCATTTTTCCAGAGAAAATGGCATACACAAGAAATTTACAGCAAGGTATACACCGCAACAAAATGGAGTTGTTGAAAGGAAAAAAGGAAAAATCATGGATATGGTAAGGAGTATGTTGAAGACAAAACATTTGCCAAATGAATATTGGGCTGAAGTTGTACATTGTGCATCATATGTACTAAATAGATTCCCAACAAAATCAGTGATGAATAGAGTTCCAGAAGAGGCATAGGGTGGGATAAAACAAGATGTCACCCACATGAAAGTTTTTGGTTGTGTGGCTTATGCACACATTCCAGATCAGTTAAGAAAGAAGTTGGACAACAAGGGGGAGAAGTGTATTTTTATTGGATACAGTGAGGAATCCAAAGCTTATAGGTTGTATAATCCATCCACCAAGATATTTATTGTGAGCAGAGATGTGAAGTTTATTGAAGAAGAAGCTTGGGACAGAAACATTGATAAAACAGTCAATGTAAAGAGCTAGTTGTCTCATGATGAAAATTAGGATGAGATGGCTGAAATAAATCCATCATTAGCACCACTACCTCCACCAACACCAGTACAGCAAGGGACACCACAAGTTGGAGTAAGAACACCCTTGAGAAGAAATGAGAGTGCTTCTCCAAGCACACCACAAGAAGCAGATTCGAGTGCTTCTTCAAGCACATGTACACGAAATGAAAGAGGAACAAGATCCAGAAATCTAAATGAGATTTATGAGTAAGGGGCAGCAAATGAAGGTATGAACTCTTTATTTGATTTATATTGCCATGTTGATGATCCTATTCATTTTGAAGAAGCTATAAAATATAAGCAATGGATAGATGTTATGGATGAAGAAATGAATGCAATGGAGAAAAATAAAACATGGGAATTGGTTGATCTCCCAAAAGGTAAGGAAGTCATTGGAGTAAAATGGGTTTATAAAATCAAGAGCAATGCTAAAGGTAAGATTGAAAGGCACAAGGCCAGAATTGTTGTCAAAGGCTATAAGCAGCAACATGGAAGAGATTATGAAGAAAATTTTGCACCAGTTGCAACGATGGAAACAGTGAGAGAAATGTTGTCCATAGTAGCACAACAAAAATAGAAATTTTACCAAATGGATGTAAAATCAGTTTTCCTAAATGGAGTTTTAATTGAAGAGGTTTATGGTGAAAAACCTCTAAACTATGAGAAAAAGGGCCAAGAGAACAAAGTTTTCATATTGAAGAAAGCTCTTTATGGGCTGAAACAAGCAGCAAGAGCATGGTACAGTAGGATATATTCCTATCTACTAGAAAATGGGTTTGAAAAATGTAAAGGAGAACTCACATTATACATCAAAGAGAAAGATGGTAAGATGTTGATTATTGTTTTATATGTTGATGATGTGATCTTTACATGTAATTATGATTACCTTGTTAAGAATTTTAAATCAGTCATGAAGGATGAATTTGAGATGACTGATATGGGATTGCTGAAATACTTCTTAAGAATATAAGTACAGAAAAATGAAAATAAGATTTTTATTTGTCAAGCTAAATATGTAAATGATGTTTTGGAAAGATTTAACATGCAGGATTGCCAGGCAGCAATTAATCCTACAGTAATGGGATTGAAACTCAGCAAAGAGGACAACAACAAGGATTTTGATCCTAGTTTGTACAATAGAATAGTTGGCAGCCTTATGTACTTGACTGTAACTAGGCCTGATATTATTCATGCTATTAGTTTAATTTCCAGATTTATGGAGAGGAGAAAAGAAGCACATTGGCAAGCAACAAAAAGAATTCTGAGGTATGTGAAATGAACTAAGAGGTATGGTATTTTGTATACTACTTCAGAAAATTCTAAGCTAATTGGGTATACTGACAGTGATTGGGCTGGAAGTATTGATGACTGGAAAAGTACATCTGATTATGTTTTTCATATGGGTTCAGGAGCTATTTCATGGGATTCTAAAAAACGGCCAATAGTGGCATTATCTACAGTAGAAGTAGAGTATGTGGCAGCTACAATAGTAACATGTCAAGTAGTGTGGATGAGAAGAATGTTGAGGAATTTATGCCAAAAACAGATAAAAAGAACATTGATATATTATGACAATAGCTCAGCTATAGCATTGTCAAAGAATTTTGTGTTTCATAAAATAGAGAAACACATAGATGCCAAGTTTCACTATATCACGGAGCTAGTGAACAATGGAGAAATTATTTTGAAACATTTCAGAATAGAGGAGCAATTTCCAAACATACTGACAAAACCATTGGGGCAGAAAAGTTTTGAATATTTGAGGAAATGCATGGGTATGACAGATAACCCAATAGTTGAACTTAAGGGGGAGTGTTGAAATGTTAATTTCAACTGTAGATAGGTACACCTACATCAGAGGTTATGCAGAAGCGGTTTACTGCTCTGCAACAGCTGCCTTCTAATTTTGATTTCATGGTTTCTAACAACAACACCAAAATTTCCATTTTGATGAATTGTCCATTTGGGTTTAAAGCCCTTACAGTTTTTTTGGGAAATAGAGTTTTTTGTTTATGCACTAGTCTTTTGAAATTTTTTTGAATAGAGCTGACCCCACTGCCAGCACACCAGCAATGTGGACCAATCGCGGTTTTTCGCGCAGAAATGGAGACAGGCAACTAAACCTCAAATCCGGACCCGAAACCCCTTTATCAATTGCAGTTTATAGTTATCGCTCGCACAATGCGATGACGTCACTGAAACTTTTTGGAACGCGAATTTTTTACCAAACCCGATTCATAAATCATTTGAGTTTCGTGGGCCCCAGCAACCAGCCAATGGGAGGCCAATCGCACAGACTTTGAGTCTGCTGACATATAGGCCAAATGGAACGCGAAAAGGGATTAAAATTCGGTTTATCAGCATTTGAAATCCGAGCTCAAGGTTTTTTTTAAACTTTGGTTATAAAGTGTTTTATGTGTCGAAGAGTATAAGGTTTCCAAACCTTATAATAAAAGTTTTATTGTTATGTTTTATTTTAAAATGCCGAGGATGAAAGTCTTTTGACTTTGCATATATATATATATATATATATATGTATATAAACTTTTAAGTTTATAATATATATATAATTTTCATAATTTTGTTTTTTATATGATGCACCATATAAGTAGATAGCCCGCAGGCTCATTTTATATATATAAGACTGTGTATTGTTTTAAAAGGTATTGAGCACAAAGGAAAAATAAAAAAGACCTGTAAGCGCTATATGTGTGTTTTCAGAAAGACAGAGAGAGTTTCATTCTACAAGCATTGCGTGTTGAAGTAGTCATAAGCGATTTTTGTAATCCCTGTAATAGAGGAAGAAAAGCACCATTTTGTAATACTTGTTATGTTAATGAAATAGAAGTATTTTGTGCCATCTCTGTCTAGCATCCAATGAATTCTTATTTTGAAACTCTGTGTTGTAGAGGAGAATCTATATTCTCCCTGTGTGTTTGGAATATTCAAAAATTCCAACACTTTTCAAGTTGTTTCAAACCAGTGCCTTTTTCACCAAGAAGTGCATTAACCGAACACCTAAAATGCCATAATGACCATCTTATAGCGTGTGACTTGAACCCCAAAACAATTAAAGACACAAAATTCTAAAAAATATAATTCCTACTTATCTTAAAACACGAAAACGTAGAAAATATAATTAGAATTTGCTTTAAAGAAGTGCCATATTTTATAAATAAAAGAATTTGTTGCTATTCTTTTTGAGTAGTTTACATTTACATATTTCCTAGAAATAAAATATTTTCTTAAAAAAGTGATTATAAATAATCTCACTATTTTAAAGCAACACCACGTGTATTTATATGTAAAATAATTTGATTAATAATATGTGTATTTATATGTAAAGCGTACTACGAATAACTCCGTAAAGGCGCAGCGACATACAGAGAGTACAATATATTTTTTTTAATATGTATTTTGTCTGTCCATCCTTCTAATGAGCGGCCAAAGTTAATCTTGCTCAAGTGTTCCTGGACGAGTAACACTGTTAAGAAGAGTTCAATTGTCCATCGTACATTGTCAGCATGGAGAGAATGGGCATCAGAGGAGGTTTGTCAATCGTTTGGTGTAATATGCAGAGGTGATTTTCATTAATAACAAGTTCTTGCTTTCCTTGATACTATCTCACTAAGAATGGCAATCTGACCATTGGAGTGTCTGGTTCTGCAAAGGATTAAGATCAGTTCGTTGGATAGTCCAGATACGCCTGGCCTTACATGCAAGGCCATAGGGGAAGCACGTTCGCCATCGCGATTTCATGTGATATCATGGCAACACATCATAGAGACTGCATTCTTCAGGATATTTCTGTCCTCCATGGTTTAGGAATCATGCTTGTGGTTATTTTAAAACACATGTGAGCAGACAAAAATTGGTTATAAATTGTGTTGTGGCATCATAGAACCGTGTTGAGCCACCTGTGGGAAGCTGCAACATAACGTTTTCTTTCTCATGTTGATTTGAGTTAAATGGGAGTAGATCTCTTATCTAGAGTAGACACTGTGTGAGACTGGTGATCGTATGGCAATTTGTGTGCAGTCTTGTCTTGAAATCTACATGAACTAGCGGCCATAAGTTCTGATCTACAGGAGACTTGTAATTCGTGGAGCTGTTTTTTAAATTACTAATATTTTCCCAAGGAGGGAGACATGGTTCCACACATGTACATGTTTTTATTACCAAATTCGTGGTGATGTAGCTCCAGATTCACAACATTCCTATTCTTGAAATCGCATTCCTAGCGGGCGAAGCAATGGTTCCTACTCCATGAATTGAGGATCTCATATTTCTCAAGGAAATGACCACCATCGTTGCAATAAATTAGAGAGCATTTGTGCAACCCACTTGAGAGGTGTAATTTTCCATTGTATAGGAGGACATGCATGCATTTTCTAGACCATATTTAGAAGAAGATAATCAGACTGTTATGCAGCACACACTTGTTTTAGTGTGCCTTTGTTACGGGAATTTTATATTCCTGCTATACTACAAATTTGTTTCCCATTTATAGAGCCTTATGATTACAACCATCCCTTAAAGTATGATGGAGCATATGGTTTTGGCTCCCAACTGTTTGCTCTCTTTATTCCAGTATCTGTTGAGAGATTTTATTGGTTTCCAACAGAAATTATTCTGTGACATTATTCAGTGACATTGTAGTTGTGTCGGGCCTCAGCAGAATCGAAAATGTAACCTGCAACTCGTCTCGAATGCGAGCCACCAAATTTAATGATCCATCTAAACACAACCAAAAGATCTGGATGAATTTAATTCCTTTGGTTCTACAGCGATTTATTTTGCTAGATGTTGCAGTGCATTGTTCTGTATGAGTGTGTGATGTCGTGGTAAGTCTGATTGTCATTGAAGTGACATTTGTCTCGTGAGTCTCTATCTAAATTAGCCATTCGGACTATAGAAAAGCTTTACCTGTAGGAATTATTGACCACTGGATATTATGGAGGGGGTGACAAAGTTTTGAAAAAAAATTAAATTGAAGGATAGTCATTGGAGTAGCAACAAATATTAAATGTTGGTCGACAAGATTGGGTGGGTGGTTTATAAAATAATAATAAAATATATATATATATATATATATATATATATATATATAATCTTTTATTTTTTATTTTTTTACTTCATCTTTATTAACATGTTTAGAGATTGAGCGTGTGATGAGTGCCATAACCATCTTTCTTAATCAAGACCCTACAAAAAACTCATTATGATATTGTTGTGTGAGTCAAACATTATAAATGCATTTACGTTTATGTTGTTAAATATTATAAATGCATTCAAGTTTATGTTGTTTTGTAGTGGTCTTTATAGAAATTGTAATAGTATTTAGGTGAGTTATCTTAGAACCACTTTAAAAGTGTAAGTTTGTGGTGAGACAAAAACCATTTTGTAGTGGAGGTATGTGGTAAGCTAGAAATTACTTGTGAGTGGGAAGTGAACATGGATTTGTGTGAGCATCGTTTAGGGTAAGTTGATAAAACTCAAAGCATCGTTACAGATAATCCGAGAAAACTAGGGTTGATAATGATGGAGGGGAACTTATAGGTATAGGTATAGGTATGCAGATATATATGTTGATTGAACCATGTATGTGAAGGGACATCCAAGTAGACTGAAATTTGCAGTGGTTAATGACCTATGCATTTTAGTGGATGGTTGTTCATCTATTGTGCTAGGAAACGTGGGTTCATGGACGGGGACATGTAAGTCACTTTTTGAAATAGGGTGTGTGGATTCATCAAGGGTATATATATATTATATAAATCATAATATATATGAGTTTGTATATTTTCCAACTTTAAACAAGAAAAATAAAATATTTATGATTTAAATTTTAAGGATTTAAACATGCACATCATTGAACATTCAACATTCACATTGAAATTTCAAAATTTCTAGTTTGATATCAAGAGAAAATTTGATTTTACATATTAATAATAATCATGATATATTTCCATTATCATACTACATTCAAAATTTGCGTTAAGGCATCTCCAAATATGTTAAGTCCCTATATTAATAGTATAGCCCCTTATTATGTTAGTGTAGCCCCCCTTATTGTTATTATTGTACCCTTGTAACCCCCATATTGTTATTATTGTGCCTTTAAATTATTATTGTTAGGTCGGCTAGGATTACATTGTGGCCCACTAGGATTACATTATGGCCCCATGGACTCCTATATATAGAAAGGAGGTTTTGTAAATTGTATCATCAAAATTGTTCATTTATGTAATGTATTGGAGGTTGCCCCTGGTAAATGTTTCTAAGGCGTTGATATCTCTTTTCTTCTCTTTTTGGGTAGTTTACTTGACATTTGGTATGGGGCTTGGGATTCTGGGGTTTCCCATTTTGCTCGAACGGGTCATCGTGGCATTTTCGATATAACTCTTTTTCTACGAAGTTTCAAAAGTTGAGATTTTTGGGGTGCGAAGCTGAAATCTTGAGGAAGGTTGTCTAAAAATTTCAGATCTTGGTTCGCAATATTTGAGGAGATATCATCTGTGGAAGTTAGGTATTTTTTTCAGGCTCATAAACAGGTCATCGTGGAATTTGCGCTATAAATTTTTTTTTACGAAGGTTCAGAGTCTGAAATTCATATGGTGCGAAGCTGAAATCCTGAGGAAATTTTTCAAAAAATTTCAGAGCTTGGTTCGCAATATTTTTGGAGATATGATCTGTGGAAGGTAGTGCTTTTTCAGGTTCCTGAATTTCATCTCAAAGAGGTGATCGTGGGAAAAGTTCAATAACTCTCTCTCTGGGTAGTGGATTTGAGTGCCGTAAAAAGTGGTTGCAAGTACATGGACCGTAGTTTCTTGGCTATCAATTTCAGAGACAAAGAACGAAACAGTGACACGTGGAAAGTCGTACAAGTTCACTCTACTGAACCAGTCCATAATTAGGTCATTGTGGGAGATTGGACACAACTTTGTTTTGGAGAATCCAAATCAGGTTAGACCTGTGGAATTCAAAAAAGAATTCAGAGGGATAATTTAGTGCTAAATTTCAGATATTGAAGATCTGTAATCGCAGAGATAATCCAATTTCAATATCGAGCTCCTCAAAAGCAAGAAAAAGGTGTGTATTTTTCCGAATTGCATAAGTCTTGTTTGAAGAATCAATTTGAATTGATTACAAGGGCATATTTTACAATTTTTATCAGTATTGGGTTCTATAATGCCTCCAAAAAATAATTCCATACCCATTAATCCCTCAAAAAGCTATACTATGACGCATGAAGAGGAAGAGTTGTAGTATGAGATATCAAAATTAGGATACCAAGTGCAACAAGTTTCAATCTTACGAAGAGAAATTGAAGATGAAATAGATGGTTTAAAAGCAGAAATAGAGGCTAAGTTGGATGGTTTGAAGGATCAAATAATAGCAAATATGGATGATAAATTAATGGAAGATCACATCGAGCATCAACAACAAGTTCTCCAACTCTCAAAGGATAACCCAACTTTGGTGCAGAATCTAATGAAACAACAGGAAGATCAACATCACATCGAAAGAAGTTATGAAGAAATAATAGAAACAAGAACTCGAAAATTACGATCAATTTTAGAGTATCTCAGTGAGTGGAAGAACTTTCCTGTAAAATATTTCACATGGGAGGATGAGAATTTTATACAGAAGCATCAAGAAATAATCAAGCGTTGAGGACAACACTTGTTTGAAGGAGAGGGGCATGTTAAGTCCCTATATTAATAGTATAGCTCCTTATTATGTTAGTGTAGGCCCCCTTATTGTTATTATTGTACCCTTGTAACCCCCATATTTTTATTATTGTGCCCTTAAATTATTGTTGTTAGGTCGGCTAGGATTACATTGTGGCCCACTAGGATTACATTATGGCCACATGGACTCCTATATATAGAAAGAAGGTTTTGTAAATTGTATCATCCAAGAATTGTTCATTTATGTAATGTATTGGAGGTTGCCCCCTCGAAGTGGCTCATTTCTAAGGCGTTGATATCTCTTTTCTTATCTTTTTGGAGCTGGTTACACAACAAAATATGAACTAGGGAATTCCAAAATACTGAACACTAGCTTCCTCAAGCCATGTCATCAACATCACTTAGATCTTCAATTACCATGCTCTCGAGCTACATAGGTGCAATAGTAATGACCTTAACATATCTACAATAGTATTTACATACATCCTACACAATCAATCCATAGTAGCCATCTCTAGGTAAAAACTATAGAAACAAAAATAAAAGGCCAAACTTGAAAACAATTAAAAATAAAATCAGTAAACCAAATTGACCTAATGTTCCCTATTTTTGAGTTCCATGCACCAATTGTGAGGGTTCGGCACACCCAATTAGACAAAAGAACCAAAATTTTGGTTGCGAAGAACCTGATGCTTACTCGAAGAACCTGGATCTTTTGGGGACGAGAACCTAGGACAAGTTCGAGAACCCGACCCCGAGGTTTGCGAACCTATGCTACATATTTTCTCATTTATATGGACATTCAAATATTTTTTAATTATATTTGTAAACATTAGGTTCAAACACAACAAGAATTTGTTGATTTATATCAAGAAAAGTAGTCATTGAGGGGGGAAATTAGAAAATATAGTTCCTACTTGTCATAATTTGGTGTTTTCTAAGTAAAGGTGTATATTCATATCCATTTGTTTAGATCTATAATTTTCCTAGTTTGTTGTCTAGTTGAGATATTTTGTCAACCAAGTCATTGTATTTCCAAGGTAGTTTTCCTATCTTTAGAAAACACCACATGTATTTATATGTAACATTATTTGATTAACAGTATATGTGATTAGTAAATTTTAATACAGAATTGTGCTATACCATTCAAGCTAATTTTCTTCAACATTTTATATCATATCATTAATGAACATAAAAAAAACACTTAATATTAAGTAATAATCTTATATATATATATATATATATGAAAATAATGATTCATAACCATTATATTTTAAATTTAATTTATAGTAATATAAACATTCAATATTTGTTTTTAAAGTTATCTATCTATATTCATGTCGATATAAAAACTTAAATTAAAAAGTTGTAAAACATGTCAAACAAAAATCACTCATTTATATATGTTATTAGTATTTTAATAAAATTAGTGATAATAATACTTTTATATAGAGAGATGTGAAGTTTATATAAATATAAACAAAATTATTAAGAACCATAAATCTATAAAAAATTTCTAAAATTTTGCATTCAAAATGAAGTTTGCATCTTGGTAGTTTTGATCCCTCTCTATGTTTGGTATCTTAGTAGTTTTGATCCCTCTTTATGCTTGGTAGATCCACCAAGAAAAAAGTTTGATTTGTATAATTATTGGGGTTTTATTAAAATTAGAAATACATATATTTCTATATATAGATATTTGAAATTTTTATAAACAAAATTATTATTAGTTTTTAACGTTGATCTTGTTTTCACATTTTTTTTGTTTTTTTGGACTGACTCTCCAAGTGTAAGTATTAGAATTTTCTTGAGCATCTCAACACTATTTATTCATGTTAGATCAAGTTCTGCATACTTATCCTGAAGTTGAACCACAATAGAGGGTTTGAAACATTATCTCAAAAAAACAATTATGTGATCACTCGGAAAGAGCTTTTAACAATCATTATGAATCGCAAAAGTAGTTGAGAAATAAAAATAAATAAAATATTAACAACCATAATAGATCTCCTGAAGTGAAAACCTTTTCTCCAATTTTACACCCAAAATTAGGTTTGGATCTTGATGATTTCGATTCCACTGGATGCTTGGTAATTGGAGAGTTAAAATGGATCTATGTTCATTATGTTTATATATGTATACATTTTTGTTTAGCATGTTATAAAATTATTTAAATATTGAAGCATAAATTATGCAATCTACAACTGTCTGCAAATTTTAATCCACAAAATCTAAATCCACACAACGATTACACTCGAAACTAAAATATAATTCATTTAAGATAAAAGTATTTAGAATATAATATTGGATTCATTATCATTGGCTATTTACTCATACTCCACACCTCTCCCATACTCACACACAAATGTTAAGCATCAAAATGGTTGATTGGAATATGCATCAAGTCAAAAAGTATGATTCTTGTAAATTCATTTGTAATGCTCCACTAAAAATCAAAATAATATTATATCTTGAGAAAAATATATTACAACAAGATAATTTTTTTATTTTCTAGTTCTCCACATACTTACTCATTTATAAAAGTCATTCTACATCTAAAATAATATCAAGACATATAATAAGTGGATATGACCCATTATTTCAGTAACTAAATTGGAAAAATAAAAACTAAGACATTTTTTTCTATCCTAATCCATATTTTTTTATGATAATGTTTCTAGAGTCCAACTAATTATTACAAAATAAAAATACTTACATGAGGAATCCAATTTCCTCATAAAAATAATAATATACAATAAAGTTTATAAAAGTTTGTCGATGATCATGCAGACTCCCGAACAAAAAAATATCCTTGGAATCATTTCGAGAAGATCTTTAACCCTTTTCTATAACTTGTCTTTCGCTGAAATGTTTCATGGTGAATTAAATTTCCTTTGGAATCCCAAGGTTCTCCATTAAACAAATGAAGTATATTTTGGTATTCTCTTGGAAAATTATCTCTCCTAATTATTTTGGCTAATTATTTCGGGAACTTTTTTGGAAGGACCCGAATCTTTACAATTGAAACCATCTTTCCTTCACATGAAACAAAAATCTCAGAATTAATTTGAAAATTTTTCTTTATGGTTCCAATGGTACTTGCTCTGTTGTTTGCTTCCATTTCCTTTCCAAAATATTTTGCATTAAGGATGCCTTCACCTAGAATTTAGAGTTTTTCACACATTAAATTCTCACCAGTGTCCAAAGAAACCTTCTCCTTGAAATTATTTTGTTGTTCATTTATTAACATATCTTCATTCATAACCATTTGTGCATTGATATTCTTTGTTGATCTCAATTTTCTACCATAAAAATTTCATTGATTATTATATTCTCATTTTCATTGAACAATAACACTTGATTAGTGATTAACAATTTCTACCACGGATATTCACAAATTATTTGTTATCCAACATTAACACTTATTAGTGATTGGATCCTTTAATGGTAGAAGTGTATGTAATTTCCCATCTCTATAAAAACTATAAGTGTTTTGGTTACCTTTATGAGTTGCGCCTCTGTGGCATTTCCAAGGACTTCCTAGCACAATATGACAGATGTCCATGGGAAATACATCACGCATAATTTCATCTTTATAGTTTCCAATTTGAAATTCTACCTTAAATTGATCAATAACCAAAACTTGATGACTCTTTTGTAACAAAGAGAGTCGAGATATTATAAGGTGTAGGATGTGGTGCCTTATTAAATTTTAACTTTTATACCTTTTCAACAGAGATTCATTTATCTGTTCTACCACTATCAATCACAAGTTTACAAGAGTTACCTTTGGACTTACACATAGTAGTGAAAAAACTCCTCATTTGATCTGGTTCTTTGGTCTCATTTTATGGTTGGATCAACACTCTTTTTAATATAAAAGATTCACCTTCCTTAGGAGATTTTACAACTGCAACTAGATCTCCATCCCCTCCCTTTGCCTCTGTCACATGAGCACATCATTGTCATTTTTATCTATGGTGAAGACATTCCCAAGACATGTGTCCTAATTATTGAGAATTGAAACATCCAAGTCGATAATCTCTTCCTTGACATAAACCTCTGGAAAATGATCTTCTCCATCAAAAATCACTTTCTCTTGGTGTTTGACAATTAGAAATTTCTTATCCTTCCTTTGGAGATTGAACTCCTTGTCTACTGGTTTGTACTTTATCCTTTACAATAATTCTTTCTCTACTCCTCAGTTTTTGTTTCCAGGAAATCTTATATTCTGCTACCAAAGCTGCTTGATATGCATCTTCCAAATTTTTCAAAGACAACAAGCTAATTTCATCTTGAATTCCAAACCTTAAACCAGTGATGTACTTTGCAACTTTTTCGTCATTCTATTATACATGTCCAACCATAATGTTTAATTTTTAAAATTCCTCAGCGTATTCTTGAACAATCATATTCCTTTGTTTAAGTTTCTAAAATTTCTTAAAAATAACAATACCATAATATCTAGGTAAAAAACTACATTTAAGTTTCACCACCATCCTCTCCCATTCTTTAATTTTGGATTTTCCTTTCCTCCTTCTTTCATCCTGTACCTCATGCCACCATAGGGATATATGTCCTTTAAGTATATTCACTGTATATTTATCTTTCTTATCCTTCTCAGCATCCTGATAATCAAAGAATTTATATATTGGATGTAGTGAATCCATTAACTCGTCAACCTTCAAGTTTCCTTCATATAATGGTACTTAAAATTTTGGCCTAGCAGACACCTTGGCAAACATCTTCAATGTTTTTTCTTCTTATGTCTCTCCTGCTTCTTCCTTGATAGAAGCCTCTTTTTCAACATCACTTACATCTCCAATGCAAGGTACTCTCTTTTGTTCAAATTCCATGGCTTCCATCCTCTCATGAAGTCTCCGCAATTCTACCTGAAAATACATATTTACCGCAGGCCTACCCGCTCGTTCTCCCTGAGTTGGCCCTCTTGTGCTCCTCTTCCATGTTCCATAACTATTGATGTTTCTCTCATACCAAATTGATGTAAGCTGCAACTCCCTACAAATTCTAATCCACAAATTCAAAACCCACATAACAATTACAATCAAAACTCAAATATAATTCATTTATATTTACAATATAACATTGGAATCGTTATCATTAGCCATTTAATCATATTCCAAACCTCTCCCACACTTACATAAAAATTTTACAAATTCAAAACCCACACAAAAATTACACATAACACTCAGATATAGTTCATTTAAGATCAAAATATTTACAATATAACATTGGACTTATTATCATTAGTCATTTACTCAAACTCCACACCTCTTCCTAGGTCACACAATTTTTTTACAGAGAATCAAAATGGTTGCTTGGAATATGCATGAAATAAACAAGTAATTCTTGTGTACATTCATTTGCAATACTCCACAAAAAAAACCAGAATAATATCATATTTTGTAAAAAATATATTATAACAAGATAGTTTTTTTCTTCTCTAGTTTTCCATATACATACTAATTTATAAACATAATTATAAATCTAGAAGAGAATCAAGATCCATAATAAGTGGATAAGACCCATTATTTTAGTAACTAATTTGGAAAAATCAAAATTAAGAATACTTTTCTTTTCATTTATTTTTCTATCATAATTCATAATTTTAGATGATGATGTTTATAGAGTCCAACTAGTTATTACAAAATTAAAATCATTACATGAAGAATCCAACTTCCTCAAAAAAAAAAATATATATA
This sequence comes from Pinus albicaulis, assembly GCA_034641835.2. Classification (NCBI taxonomy): domain Eukaryota; kingdom Viridiplantae; phylum Streptophyta; class Pinopsida; order Pinales; family Pinaceae; genus Pinus; species Pinus albicaulis. The sequence goes on from CM076582.1 coordinate 921,991,544, forward strand.
TATATATATATATATATATATATATAACGTTTACAAAATTTTGTCTATCAATAAATAGTGGCATGTTGATTAAAAATATAATCATTTATTGTTATTTATGATTAAAAAATTAGATGGAAAATTAAAAATATTTAATAAAATTAGAAATATCTAATTATTAATTTAATTTATACTTTACTAAATTATTAATAATTAATAATTTTTGAAACTAAAAATAGCAACATGCATTGTTATTGCGTAGAGAGGTGCGATGGTAACAATACATAGAGAGGTGCGATGGTGGAGAAGTTGTAGTGCTCTTAAATGAGTTGAAACTTTTAAATTTTTGTACAATATGAGCGGAGATGTTATAATGTTAGTAAAATAAAACATTAAATAAAAAAATAATAAAGAAGAATGAATGTCTTTTCAATTAAAAAATGGAGTCTCTTTTAATGTAAAGTTTTGGAGTTTCTTGATTTTCTGGTAGGAATCCCACGAAACAAATTCAGGTGAACTTTTGATTCGTGTTATTTAAACTAGTTTTTTATTGCATATATAGATTCAAAAACCTAGAAAACACCTAAGAAAATTTGATTGTTTAGATTTTACCCATCAAACTTGTGATTTAAATGAATTAATTCCATATTTTGAACAAATTAGATCACAAAAATAAATCTGAAAACTTTTCAAAAAATTATATTATACAAAGTTAGTTAAGAAAAAATAATAATAATAATTAAAAAATAATAAAACTAATGAATAGATTCAATTTAAATTATTTTATTATATTGAAGTTTTTAATTAATAAAATTATAAGCATTTTTTTTCCAAAAATAGATTATAATATGCTTATTACATTCCAACAAATTTAAATTATAATGGTTCATGGTAGTCATGATTATTTGCAAGTTTTCAAAGGATATAATTAATAAACATATAAAATCAATAAATTTAATTAATCAACTAAATAAAAATAAAAATATATAAATTCATATTTAAACATTTTTTTACTAAAGGAATTGATAACTAGTGATTCTTATACATGCATGACACTGTGTCGATTCCAACTTCTACCACTATAAACTCAAGGTGTGTAGTTATGGCCCTTTCACACAAACAAATGAGTAAGGGTATTTGAAAACCTGGCCTCTTCACACATACTACATCATTTACACACCATTGCTAGTTGAACTACCCCTAGGGATCATATTTAAACTTAATTAGTAAGCCTATAAAAACATAATATTTACAATAAACTTTTTCTACAAGTTATATATCTATTTATCTATCTATATCATCAATGTTATTCATAACACATCAAAAAAATTTATAAAGCATGTCAAAAAGAATACATATACACTAGTGTTTTAATAAAATTAAAAGTAATATTATTTAAGCATATAGGGATGTTAAATGTATATAAATATAAATAGAATCATTAAGATCTATAATAAATCTCCAAAAACTGAGAGAAATCAAATATCTTAAATTGTATACTTTTCTTAAATTATACATTTAATATGAGATTTACATCTTGATATATTTAATTTTTATCGGTGCTTATTAGATCTAGAGTTAAAATAAATCTATATTAATTATTAATTAGTTAACATAATTCATAAATAACAATAACCATTAAATTATTAATTATAATATTATTAATTTCATAATAATACAAAAAAGTTTGGCCCTTTAATATCAAATGACACTTATAAACACTTTCCAATATTAATAGAACTCCAGCATAGCTGTATGCTGTTATGGATTTATTTAAAACAATAGCATAAGGTTTAAATAGTATTATATTTGTAGGTTGCAGAAGTGTGTGGCGGTTTACCTCTTGCTCTCACGGTGATTGGAAGTTGTTTGAGTGAGAAACCCTGGCCATTTTGGAGAAGTGCTAAGAAGAAACTCTCAAAGGCAAAACCTATATCATCCTATCACACAGAAAATCTTCTTAATCGCTTGGAAACGAGTACAGGTGCCCTCGATCGCGACTCAAAACAGTTCTTTTTGGACTTGGGGGCATTTCCTAAAGGAAAAAAATTCAGCGTAGAAGCACTATTGGACATATGGGTGTATTTACGTGGCATGGAATGGGATGATGCTTTTGTGGTCTGGTTAGAACTTGCACAAAAAAATCTCCTAAATCTCACTAGTGAAGCAGGGTATGGAAATTATTTACATTTGCTTCGTCGTCTTTACATATATGTTTTCATCATAAATTCGTGTGTTTTTCGCATTCTTTCTTGGAGAATGAATTTTTAATCAAAGAAATTAGGAAGGTAAGGCCGCTTGAGTTTATTTAATACGTGATTTCCAAAAGAGTTAGAAACACAAACCAGGACGCGATCAGATGAATGAATATGTTCACCATTATTGTTTTGGTTTTGATATGTAATAATTAGGAGTGAAGCCATCTCAGATTATGGTTGTGCATCTGGGATCTCTTTTTCTCAACATGACGTAATGCGAGATTTAGCTTTCCGTCTGGCAGACAAGAAGGAGAATAATAAGAAGAAGGATGATAGTACCATTCAATGCAGCCGTCTATTCATGCCAGACAAGGAGGATAGTATTCCTACAAAATGGATATCTCTCAAAAAGCGAACGTCAAAGGCTCAATTTGTTTCAATTCATACAGGTCACCCCTGGAGCATATAATTTTTAGCTGACTAAGAAACTGAATAATTGTTTGCTAATTCACTATTCGTTTAATTTACAACATTTCAACATAGGATCAAAATTTTAACATATATCAATTTCTAATACAATTATGTATTATTTATATAATTTGATTGGATAGTAAACTATATACGTGAATTTGAATGGATCATAAATTTACCTTTAACAAAAAAAATTACCACATTGAATTTCCAAATTAAGTAAAATTTTAAACATATTTACTCTTTACTAAAGTCAATACGATTTCCTAAATCAAAGGAAAAGAGTTAATTCAACACAAACAATCAAAATCCAAAATCTTTTAATATTTCTTTTAATTAAATATTTGTAAAATGAATATATACTTACTCCAGAGGTATGGTAAATAAATAAATAAATATATAAACTAGATATATGGTAAATAAATAAAAATTCTTTTTATATTTATTCCAGAAACCTTTGTATATTTAAAAAAAAAATTAAAAAGAGGTTTTATTTAGATGAAGCCTATGGGACGAATACCATGGGTAAATAAATAAATATAAAAGAGGTATAAACAAGTATGATAAATAAATAAATAAATATAAAATAGATATAAAGAGGTATGGTAAATAAATAAATATAGAAGAGGCATAAAGACATAAGGTAAATAATTAACAATATATCAAATAGGATTATAAATACAAATCTAATTATATAACAAACCTATGGGCCAAATACCATAGTAAAGAAAAGGGGTATGGTAAATAAATATAAATATAAATAAACTAGAGGTATGGTAAGTAAATAAAACCTCTTTTCATATTTACTCCATAATCTGCTTTATATTTACGAATATTTATGTTCATTAGTTTACATAACTAAGAAGAAATAGAGAGAGAGAGTGTGTATGTTTAGGGGTGAGATAAAGAGACAAAGTAAGATGTATGGAAAGAAGGGGGGAGAGAAGAAGTGAGAAGGAGAGAGGGAGGGATATAGTAATGTAGTTGGAGAGAGAGAGGGGTGGAAAGAGAGAGAGAGAAAGAAAGGGATGGGGGAAGAGAGAGGATGAGAGAGAGAGAGAGATATGGGGGAAGAGAGAGGATTGGAGGGAAAAGAGAGAGAGAGAGGTGGGAGAGAAAGGGAGAGAGAGGAAGGATGAAAGAGAGGAGGAGAGTGATGGGGGAAGAGAGAGTATTGGAGAGAGAGAGAGAGATCATGGAAGAGAGAGGGATTTAAGGGAGAGATAGAGAGAGGAAGGATGAGAGAGAGGACTTGAGAGAGAAGAGGAGAGAGGGATCGATAAGAGAGATGGAGTTGGAGGGGGAGAGATATAGGAAATAAGGGAGATAGGAAGGATGAGAGAGGATGTGAGAGAGTGGAGAGAGGGAAAGAGAGGAAGGAAAAGAGAGGATGTGAGAGAGTGGAGAGAGGGAGGGAAAGAGAGATGGACTTGGAGGGGGAGGGGGAGAGAGGTAAGAAGAAAGAAATAGAGAGAGAAAGGTGGAGAGAGAGAGAGAGTGAGTGAGTGATAAGGAAGATGGAAAGAGAGGGAGAGAGGGGGAATATAGAGATATAGATGGAAGGTGAAGAGAGGGAATAAGAGAGAGATGGGGAGAGGAGGGGATTGACAAAGAGATTGATATATATGGATTTCAAGAGTGTGTGTGTTTATGGGGGTGAGATAGAGAGACAGAAAAGAAGAGATGGAGGGGCATATAGATATGGATGGAGGGTGGAGAGAGGGAAGAATATTTCTCACAGTAGATGGATTGATATAAGTGGAGATGGTGATTTATAATCCTATTTGATTATTTGCATTATATGCATCGATTTTAGTGTAGATATTTATTTGTAATGATATTTCATTACTTGCACTAGATGCATTGATTTCAGTGTAGGTGGTGATTTCTAATACAATTTGATTGCTTGCACTGAATTTGTTGATTTCAATTTAGATGTCGATTTATAATTATATTTGATTACTTGCACTAGGTGAATTGGTTTCAATGTAGATGATTTCTAATCCTATTTGATTGTTTGCACTAAATGCATTGATTTCAGTGTAGATGGCGATTTCTAAACCTATTTGATTTATTTGAGTAAATGCATTTATTTCAGTGTAGATGTTGGTTTCTATAGAGAGAGAGAGAGAGAGTGAGTGATAAGGAAGATGGAGAGAGAGGGAGAGAGGAAAAAAGGAGGAAAGAGAGATATTAATGGGGGAGAGGGAGAGAAGGGGAAGATAGAGATATAGATGGAAGGTGAAGAGAGGGAAGAAGAGAGAGATGGGGAGAGGGGTGACTGAAAAATAGATTGATATATATGGAGTATGAGACCGTGTGTGTTTAGGGGGGTGATATAGAGAGACAAAAAGGAATAGATGGAGGGGGATATAGATATGGATGGAGGGTGGAGAGAGGGAGGAATATTTCTCGCACTAGATGGATTGATATAAGTTGGGATGGTGATTTATAATCCTCTTTGATTATTTGCACTAGATGCATTGATTTTAGTGTAGATATTTATTTCTAATTATATTTGATTACTTGCACTAGACGCATTGATTTCAGTGTAGGTGGTGATTTCTAATACAATTTGATTGCTTGCACTGAATGTGTTGATTTGAATTTAGATGTCGATTTATAATTATATTTGATTACTTGCACTAGATGACTTAATTTCAATGTAGATGATCAATCCTAGAATCCATCTTAGGCTGTGTAGAATCCCACGTCACATTGATTTTAGTGTAAGCACAAAAAGTTATTAACAATGTAGATTGATTTTTGTGTTATAGTAATTTAAGCTATTAATATTGGAGAGCAAGAGAGACAAGGTATCATGTTTACTACAACAAATCGAGCTAAAGATTTAAATGGTTTACGATTTAAATTTTCTTTTTCATATAATCGATGAAAAGATAACAAAACTAACAAGGGAGGAAATAAGAATATTAGAAGAAAATAGTTTGAGATTGATTGTAACATGAGTACATTCTTATTATTCACATTTTCTATCTTTCAACACTATTATTGTCACTTTGCATTTAAAAAAAATATTTCATCATTTTTCATCATTATAGTTATTAACAATAATTATCATCTCAACGAACTGAGGTAACTAACAAAATTTAAAATTAAAATGACCAAGTTAATCTAAGAAATATTTAGCATATTTAAAATGATTATATTAATATTTGATATATTTACATATTACTGATAAAATTAATAATATCTTTGATAGATTTTCCTTGGCAGCACACGACTGAAATCGGCCTAGATCCATCTTACATCTCAAAAATATACAAAAAATTTAATAATCTGAAAAATGTGACGTTGATGCCTCCGAATGGAACCAGCCTAGATCCATCTAACTCTGGATCTATCATGTGTCGAGAGGGATCAAATCTCTCGAGGTGCAAACCTTTCCTCAAGTTTTGCACTCAAAAAATAGGTTTGCACCTCGAGAGATTTGATCCCTCTCGGCACATGATAGATCCAGAGTTAGATGGATCTAGGCTGGTATATATGATATATCATGTATATGCATCTTAAATATAATGTCACAAGTATAAGAATACCCCTGATGCATATGTAAATTGAATTAAAAAAAAAAAAAAAAGAACTTGTTGTATTGATCTTGAAATGCCAAAGATGATAAATTGTGCAAATATAGATAACATTGCATTCCATTTAAATAAATGGAATGTTATAAGCATACCCATGATGGATGTGCAATTCCAGTGCAATAAAATATTTTGTGTGTCTATTTTGACATGCCAAAAAATGATAGGATGTATATAATGGCAATGAGACGGGATGTGAAAACTTGCATTGCAAACATATTGGTTTTATACTGTTACATTAAAATGAGACATAAATATTAACATTTCATGAATTTAATCAATGATGATGCTTTCAAATTGTATAGTATATTGAATTTTTATAATTAGATTTGGAAAATGTAATTCTTACTTGTTTTAGTTGTGATTTTTTATGTAAAGGAGTTTGTTCTTATTTTATAGGAGTTTGATATATATATATATATATTTCTAATTTGCTGTGTGGTTGATATATTTTCTTAATTAACTTATTGTGTATCCAAAATAGTTTTCCTATCTTGAAACAACTCTTCTTATATATATGTAACATCACAATTGATCAATAGATATAACATACATGCTCAAAATTTAAATTGGTATCAGGTCTCGTTTGGGCCTGAACATGGCCCCTCCTAGGTTGAGGGAAATAAAAAAATTATGAATATTTGTTTGTCCATCATCCTCTATTAGTTAGGCAGGGAAGTGATCTACCTGTGGGTGTTTTGTTTGACGCTATATCATGCATATGCAGCTTAAATATAATCTGACGAGTATAAAAATACCCATGATGCAAATGTAAATTGAATTAAAAACAAAAGAAAGAACTTGTTGTATTGATCTTGAGATGCCAAAAATGATAAAATGTGCAAATATATATAATATAGCATTCCACTTATATAAATGTAATGTTTGCAGCATACCCATGATGGATATGCAATTCCAGTGGAATAAAATATTTTTTGTGTCTATTTTGACATGCTAAAAAATGATAGGATGTGAATATATATAATGGCAATGAGAGGGGATATGAAACTTGCATTGAAAACATATTGGTTTTACTCTGTTACATTAAAATGAGTCAGACATATCAACATTTCATGACATTTACTCGATGATGACGCTTTCAAATTATATAGTACATTGAATTCTTATAATTAGATTTGGAAAATGTAATTCTTACTTGTTTTAGTTGTGACTTTTTATGTAAAGGAGTTTGTTCTTATTTTATAGGAGTTGGAAATATCTATATATTCCTAATTTGCTGTGTGGTTGACATATTTTCTTAATTAACTGATTGTGCGTTCAATATAGTTTCTTATCTTGAAACAACACTTCTTATATATATATATATATATATATATCTATTGATATATATATATATATATCAATAGATATAACATAATTGCTCAAAATTTAAGTTGGTATTAGATCCCATTTGGGCCTCAACCTGGCCCCTCCTAAGTTGAGGGAAATAATTTTTTTTATGAATGTTTATTTGTCAATCATCCTCTCTTGGTTAGGAAGGGCAGCGATGTACCTGTGGGTGTTTTTTTTATGCTATACTTAGAAAGATCTTTTGGTCACAATACATATGATGAAGATATTGTTGCAGGACCTGAGCACCAACAGAAGTCGCGTGTTGAATCTGATGGAGACTAAGTCCATACGTGAAAACTGGTAGCGATCAATCAGGACATGGCGAGGCCGCTGGACATGGTGCCACCAGGTCTTCTGGAGGTGTTCATTGGAATTTCTGAACAATTCCGAACACATAGAGGAAAATAAAATTCTTGTTCCATAACACATAGATTAAAATAAAATTGCGGACAAAGATGTGATGTAGAACATATATTTCATTAATAAAAAAAACTGGACTCTTACAAACTGAAATTCTTCTTCAGAACTACTGTGTTCTAGATTATACAAAATGAGATACTTCTCTCGGCTGCTACAACAACACAACGCTTCAACAAAAATTGTTTTCTCCTCTCTATGTCTTTGTTTCTACCTTTAGGCAAAATTACAGTACACACTCTTGCTACCTTTTCTCTTCTCGGCATACTCTTTATACAACGCACTCGACATATGTATTTGTTTTACATTTCATTACAATACTTATATATATTGTAAATATAATATATTTACAATCTATATATATATATATATATATATATATATATATATATAATAACATTTATAACCAAAGTTTCAAACATATAAAATATTCTGCGGTAAAAAGAAATTAACGCCAAATTATAACTTTAAAACATAATGCGGCGGATGTATGAAAACAAAATTAAAACATTTAAAAGTTGTTCATTCCATCGATTCAAGATATAATGCAGGGACTCTTTTCATTACCCCCACGGAACTGCTACCATTAGTCAAGAAGAGTATGACGTCACCTCCTCTGGTGGTTCATCACACCTCTTTGCAGCTCAAGCTTGCTACCCCCCGAAATGTGTTGTTGCTTGCACATTAAATGTGGTTTGTCAGTGTTCAATGTGGTAGGTGAGTGGTTAAGGTGGAGGAGACTGTGGTTGCATGAATATCAGAAGTTGTAGATTGTCGTTGCTACTTCTGTCCTTTAGCATTCCCATCAGAGTTAACTTTTCCATCCTGCATCTGCGTGGCAGTTGGAATTAAATTCCAACACTCCCCCTTAATTACAACTGCTATATTTTCTTCCATACCCAGACATTTTCTCAACTAACTAAAACTTTTCTGCCCCAATGGTTTTGTCAATATATCAGCAAGCTGCTCCTCTGTTCTATAGTGCTATAAAAAAATTTCTCCATTGCTCGCTAATTCTCTGAGGTAGTGATACTTGGCATCAATGTGTTTCGTTCTCTTATGAAACACTGAATTCTTTGATAATGCTATTGCTGAGCTATTATCACAATAAATTGTTGTGCCTTTTACCTGTTCATGACACAAACTTCTCAACATTCTTCTCATCCAATCTGCTTGACATGTTGCTACTGTAGCTGCAACATACTTTGCCTCTACTATTGATAAAGCCACAATTGGTTGTTTCTTGGAAGCCCATGAAATTGCTCCTGATCCCGAATGAAACACACATCCAGATGTGCTTTCCTGTCATCTATAATTCCATCCCAATCACTATCAGTATATCCAATTAATTCAAATTTTTTTGAAGTGGTGTATTCAATTCCATACCTCTTTCTTCCTTTCACATACCTCAGAATTATTTTTTCTTCTTACCAATGTGCCTCATTTTGCCTTTCCATAAATCTATAAATTAAACTTATAGCGTGCATAATATGCGGCCTAGTTGTAGTCAAATACATGAGGTTGCCAACTATGATTTTATACAATGTTGGATCGGCATTCTTGTTGTGATCTTCTTTGCTCAATTTTAACCCCATGACAGTTGGAGTTACAGCTGCCTTGTTGCTCAGCATGTTGATTCTTTTCAACACTTCTTCAACATATTTTTCTTGGGAAATAAAAATCCCATTTTCATTTTTCTCTACTTCTATTCAAACAAAATATATCAAAAAACCCAAATTAGTCATTTCAAATTCACTCTTCATGACTACTTTAAAATCAACAATGAGAGAAATTTCATTGCCAGTAAAGATTAAGTCATCTACATATAAAAAAACAATAAGAATTTTACCATCATTTTCTTTTATGTAGAGTGTGGGTTCTCCATCACATTTCTCAAATCCATTTTCAGTTAGGTAAGCAACTATCCTGCTGTACCATGCTCTCGGTGTTTGATTGATCCCATAAATATCTTTCTTCAACTTGCATACTTTGTGCTCTTGGCCTTCAATCTCATAGCCTAGAGGTTGTTCAACATATACCTATTCTTTCAACACTCCATTCAGGAATGCAGATTTCACATCCATTTGGTAAAACATCCACTTGTGTTGTGCTGTTATGGACAGCATTGTTCTCACTGTCTCCATCCTTGCAACCGGTTCAGAGGTTTCTTCATAATCTCTTCCTTGTTGCTGCTTGTAGCCTTTGACAACAAGTCTGGCCTTGTGCCTTTAAATCTAACCTTCAACATTGCTTTTGGTCTTCTAGACCCATTTTACTCCAATGACTTCTTTACCTTTAGGGAGGTCCACTAACTCCCATGTATTACTCTTTTCTATTGCACCAATCTCTTCGTTCATTACTTCAATCCATTTTTCTTCTTTTACAGCTTCTTCAAAGTGAATTGGGTAATCAACATGAAAATACAAAGAAAATAAATAGTTTAGAACAGCATTATTATTTACCTCTCCTTGTTCATAAATCTCACTTATATTTCTGAATCTCGGTCTTCTTGGTGTACTTGGAGTTCCACTTGAACTCAAGGGAGTTTCAGTTCCCTATGGTGTGCTTGAAGAAGAACTTCCTTGATTTCTCAAGGTTGTTCTATTTCCAGCTTGCGGTGTGGTTTGTTGTGCTTGTGGTGGTGGAGGAGGAGCCACCAAGGAGCAATTATTTGTTATTTTCCCTTCCTCTTGTTCTTCGTGAGACACACATGTCTTCACATTCACTATTTTCTATAAGCTTCCATCCCAAGCTTCTTCTTCAATAAACTGCACATATCTACTTGTTATTACTTTCTTGGTGGATGGATTATGGAGTGTTTATGCCTTGGACTCATCACTGTATCCAACAAAGATACACTTCTCCCACTTGCTTTCAAGCTTCTTTCTCAATTGATCTTGGACATGTGCATAAGCCACACATCCAAAAAATTTCATGTGAGTGAAAAACTGCTTTTCTCCACTCCATGCTTCTTCCAGAACTCTAATTATAACAGCTTTGGTTGGGCATCTATTCAAGATATATGCTATACAATTGACAGCTTCAGCCCAATACTCATTTGGAAATTTTTTTGCCTTCAACATAATTCTGACCATGTCCATGATGGTCTTATTCTTCCTTTCCGCAACACCGTTTTTCTGAGGTGTCTACCTTGTGGTAAATTTCTTATGTGTGCCATTCTCCCTACAGAAACGTAGGAACTCTTTGGAGATATATTCTCCGCATCTGTCAGTTCTTAGCACTTTGATGTAGTGCCCACTCTGCTTCTCAACATGATCTTTGAAGTGGCAGAAATGTTCAAACACTTCACTCTTTTGTTTCAAAAAATACACCCATGTCTTTCTGGTGTAATCATCTATGAATGTCAAAACATATTTTCTGCCAGCTAAAAATGGTGTTTGCATTGGTCCACACAAATCAGAATGGAAAATTTCTAACGGTGTCTTTTCCCTTATACTCTTCCCTGCTGGAAATATTTCTCTGTGTTGTTTGCCCAAGATGCGGCCTTCACAAAGGCTATATGGTTTCTTAATCAGTGGTAATCCTTTTACCATTCCTTTTCTATGCAAGAGGTTCAACCCTCCAAAATTGAGATGTCCAAATCTCAAATGCCATAACCAGTTTTTGTCTTTCACTTCTTCTTGAAATACCTCTTGTGTGACTGCTGCTACATTTCTTCTTTCCTTTAAGTCTGTTTTGAGCTTGAGAGGAAACATCATATTGCTTTTCATCTGCACCTATACAATGACTTTATTTCTTGGAGGTATGTCTGTGATTGCGCACACATCATCTTTAAATAATACATTGTAGCCATTGTTTATGAGTTGTCCAATGCTCAAAAGATTACATTTCAAGCCAGGTACATAATATACATCTGGCACAAGCTTTTGTTCTCCTTTTCTTGTCGGGATACTTACTCTTATTTTTCCCACGACAAAGACCTTACTATCAGTCCCTGTTGTTACTTCAGATTTAACATTTTCATCTAGATTGGAAAACATTGTTATGTTTCCAGTCATGTGGTTACTACAACCTGAGTCTAAGAACCATACATCATCTTTTCTATCTTGTGCTACATTACATGTTAACAACACATTATTCTGGTTCTTTTCTTCTTTAGTAAAATTATCATTTTTCCTATTATTCATATCATTTTTCTTTTTCCTACATTCATTTTCATAGTGCCCATATTTATTGCAATAATGACATTGGACTTGGGATTTATCATACCTTTGTCCATGAGCTTGATGTTGGCTTGAGCCTTCATTCTAGGTCTGATTTCTTCCCCTTCCACTCATGCTTGCAGGGTTGTGTCTTCCTCTATTTTAGATTTTTCCTCTTCATCCTTTTTTGATCTTCGTCAACCTCTACCTCGGAAAAAATACATTTGAGTCTTGAAAGCTTGTTCCAATGAATAATTTTTTCCTTTGTTTATTCTGTGTTCATGAGACATCAGGGATGCACTAAGCTCATCCACTGTAAATAGTGAGAGTTCCTTTGTCTCTTCTATTACCACTACTATGGCATCAAATCTTGAGGGTAGACTTCTCAATATTTTCTCCACTATTCTTCTTTCTTCAAGGGCCTCTCCATGAGACGTTATCTGGGTAACCAACCAAATAACATTGGTGAAGAACGAGTCTTGGTGTCAGACTCTTTCATACAAAGAGTTTCAAAATCTCTCCTCAACATTTGTAGCTTTGTTGTCTTCACCTTCTCCATGCCTTGATAGGTTGTTTTGAGAATATCTCACGCCTCCTTAGACTTTGTTGTTGCTGCAAGCCTTAGGAAAATACTCTTGTGCACTTATTGAAAGAGATAGAAGAGGGATTTGGAGTCCTTCTTCCTATTATATCTTAACAAGTCTCTTTTTGTTGTTTTCAAAGCAGCCAACACTGTCGCATTTGTTGGTTCTGGGTAGCCATTCTCAACTAGCTCCCATATGTCCTGTGAAGCAAACAGGGCGCTCATCATGATTTCCCAATATTCATGGTTCTTCCCATTAAAGTGTGGAATTTAGGGATTTGTAACTGCCATTGTAACTATGCAAACACGACAATTTTCTTGACTGTGTTATAAATAAAAGGAAACAATCAAACTCTTTTGACTGTGTAAACAAACAGAAGCTTTCTCTCTGCTAGATAAACCCACTTCAACAACCTTCTTACAACTTCTGCAGTGAAGAGCGATCTCTGCTTCATTCACTAAGCACCTAGACTAGCTCTGATACCATGCTGGAATTTCTAAACAATTCTGAACACATAGAGGAAAATAAAATTCCTCTTCCACAACACAGAGATTAAAAAAAATTGCAGACAGAGATGTGATGCAGAACATATATTTCATTAATTAAAAAAACGAGACTGTCAAAAACTGAAATTCTTCTTCAAAACTACTGTGTTCTAGATTATACAAAATGAGATGCTTCTCTCAGCTGCTACAACAACAAAGCGCTTCAATAAAATTTGTTTTCTACTCTCCCTGTCTTTGTTTCTGCCTTCGGGCAAAAATTAGAATACACAGTCTTGCTACCTTTTCTCTTCTTGTCATACTCTTTGTAAAATGAACTTAGCATATGTATTTGTTTTAAATTTCATTAAAATACATATATATATTGTAAATATAATATATTTACAATATATATATATATATATATATATATATTATATAACATTTATAACCAAATTTTAAAACATAAAAAATATTCCGCAATAAAAAGAAATTAACCCAAAATTATAACTTTAAAACATTTAAAAAAAATCTTTCTTTGGAGTCAAGATATAATGCAGGGACTCTTTTCATTGCTACCATGGAACTGTTGCCATTGGTCAAGAGGAGGGTGACGTCACCTCCTCTAGTGGGTCATCACACCTCTTTGCATCTCAAACATTCTACCCCCCAGAATGTGTTGTTTGGTGCACGTTGAATGTGGTTTGTGAGTGTTCAATGCGGTAGGTGAATGATTAAGACAGAGGAGAGTATGGTTGCATGAATATTAGAAGCTGGAGATTGTCGCCACTGCTTATGTCCTTTAGCTTTCCCATCAGAGTTAAATTTTTCGTCTTGCATATGTGTGGCAGCTGGAACTAAATTCCAATAGTGTCAGAGGAGATGTAAGAGCACACAGAGCTGGTAAGAAAGCAGACTAATAATACCTCTAACAAGACGAGATGGGAGGTCATGGCGAAGGCTGAAGAAAGGAGACTAAATAAAGAGCTAGATGAAGTGATGCATTGCTTCGAGATCAAGAACCAAGATGACATAAGGAGGATGTGGAAGGAAATTGCAGTGCATGCGAGGAAACTCCAACTCCAACGGAAGTCCCGAAAATTGTCTTTGATTCGTCAGATGGCGAACATACCCAAGATAGGAATCAACCTCGGGATCTTCAAGACAGATTTATCTCCTCTTTCCTGCGGGGTTCTTGATCGAGAAGGTGCCCAGGTCGTGTGGAAACATGGTATCATAAATTTTATAAGTCGTGGTATAACTATGAAACAATCCTGTCCAGTAATTTTTTGAAGCTGACCTCACTACATTAAAATCCTAGATCGATCTGATGCTCGTTTGATGCAGTTTTCTGGGTGGATATTTTTTTTGGTGGTGCTTTTAAGTTTGACTTATTTTATCCCTTGAGTTTGAGATCCACTGAGGGATAATTTTAAGAACCCCCCTAAATTTATATATATAAAAAATAGGCGAATCCCCATGATACATAGGAAAAATGGAAGGCGATTTTATTAATAATATAATATGTATATATAATTTTTTGGCGAATCTCTCACGAGAATATATTATCCTGTAAAATCATGGCGAATCACCAGTACAAATGGTGAATCACTACTACAAAATGGTGAATCGTTGTCTAGTGGAGTTCGGAGTGTTGGTTCCAATGAAGATATGGTAATTGAACCAGGAGTAGAAGGAAGAGAACCACCGAGACCAAGCATGGCACATCGTGACTCGTGAGGGAAGTAGTTCTCGTGTAGTTTGGAAAACACGTTCTTCTAGTTCTGCTAAGCGTAGTGTTGTTTGTCATGCTACTACTAGCACTGATATTGAGGTTGGAGAGGAGTTTGAGGAAAGGTAGCAGTGGTGTAGAATTACAAAGAGTACTCCATTTTTCCCTTTCGTATTTGTGCCTGCAAGACCTTCTGTCCATTGAACCAACAATTAGCCGTTCAACCAACAATCAACTTGACTGAGTTGATTAGGTACGAGTCAACTTAGACTAATCTTCAAAACTATGCTTTGCACTATCCCATATTTATCACACTAATGCTACACAACATTGTGCATTTGCACCTAACTCTCAATAATTCTTTTCCAAGAAAAATCTATAATAAGAAAAATATTTTACTATATTCTAAAAGGTGAATATGTCGAAATCATGCCACAAAGTGAAAGGAAATAAAATATCTTTCCTCAAATATCCATTGACTTGTTATGACACAGGTGGTGAAGAAGGTCCAGAATCCAATCAAGTAGCAAGATAACCCAAATCATGCATGCCACCATATCCTCTAATATCCTTCCAGCTCTTCCTGAAGAACTGCTAATCCATTGACATGAATTGTTGCTCTTCATGATTATTAACACCCAACTGCAAAATCTAAGGACTTTATAGCTCAACAATGTAGCTATACTAGACTCAAAATTAACATTTTTGAGTTCAATGATAGATCCATATCCTGCTTCTGAAAAACCTATGGACCAATTTCATCTTTGGGCCAAATGTATACAGCCAAATGCTGAAAACCACCAATCATCATACTAAGTATGGTCCTCTGTTTTTTCTGTCAAATATGGGAACCCAACTCAAGATTTGTGACAATTTCCCTGGGGGATCCATTAAAACTTATGTGGTTACTCTTGATTTCCCAAGCAGAGAAAAACAACAATATTTCTCAGTATTCAGATCTCAATTCTCTTGTCAGATTTCAATCCAAAAGGTTTAATGGTTTTCATATGGGATCAAGTAATTTAGAACCTTGCAACATATATTGTCAAAAATAATTTCACCATGAAGCACAAGTTAGAAAAGAAGCCCCAAAACCTTTACTCTTATATAATTTCTGAAAAAAACATGTAGCAATAGAGTCTATGGTAGTTTCAAGTAGCATAAATATCCTTGTATATGCACAATTCAGTCCTTTTATTGACTCATGGTCCTCTGTTAAAACAAGCTCACTGCTTGACATACTCAATATAGATTGTTAAAAAAAACATCCAAACACATTTTACTATGATACCCCTATACTCAACTGTGTATTGACATATATAATGCATTAAAAAACCCTTCTCTTCCCAATACCAATCCTGATGAGAGAAATTCCAACCATATACATATGAACTCGAACATTGAAACCCATCTATAAGTAAATGTCATAAGTCATAGTTTTCTAGAGTATCCGATCAAATCAGTAGATCAAAAACAACATTTAGATTTTATGGTGCATATGGTTCTGCATACAACAAATTAGTGAAAATATTATGACCATAGTTCAAATTGTTTCATCCCACTCAGCCAAAACATCCCTTACTCAATAGTAGCAATATGTCCTTTATATCTTAGGGAAATCTTTTTAGTAGTTACTCTTGCAATATTTAGTGACTGATCATAGAATAGTATTGTCGAACATGAGTCATTGAAAAAGGGTCATGGGGATCCAAATCACAACCAATCAAATCATACAATGATATGTTATCTATAGTATCATTAAGGGTAGATCAATAAAAGGCACTCAGCGTCACTGTAGCAGAGAAAATAAGCAGAAGCCTCATACTCCAAGGCATCACACTAGAAAACTGCCAAAACCAAGATGTAAATATCTAGCAACTAAAATCATGAAGCCTCCCAATGAAAGCAACACACATTATAGATGGAAATATTTTTTTTGTAAAGAGAATGGGCAATGCCAACTACATAGAATAAGAATAATCTTTTTCATTTGTATTCTTATGCAACATTTCTGTTTGTGATTCAGGAAAACAAAATGATGGTTTCAACCATTTAAGGATTTGGGGCTACTATTTTATCAAAATTGCATGAATATCAACTAAAAACACAAGTCCAAAGCCCATTGATGTCCACTCATTATGAAAACTTAAGACTTGGGTCATATGGAAAAATGGATAAGATTGATCACAAACATAAAATGAAGGAATACACCAGAGAAACAGCTGAGGTGACTGCAATCCCCTGTAGAAGAATTAACCCCTGAAAACTTAAAAAACAATCTCTTAAAAGTACATGCAATGCATAGACATTAACAATGCAATTTCCACAAGGATGAATCTACAGATATTTTTGTTGTAAGGAATATAGGAAAAATATTGTTTTGATTTCATGTCAAGGCCACATTTAAAAACGATGTATCTCCAGTCTGAAAACAAAAGAATGAAATAAATGACTTTAAGTACAGATTTGAGCTGGACAGTATGCCTTTCACATAAAACTCTTGTGCTTCCACTGTATTAGTCCTTAAACGCATTTACAACAAGAACTAACCTAACAAAACTTAAAAATGATCTCTTGGACTACTAGGAATGCATAGATATTGACAATAGAATTTCTGAAAGGTACAATTCATAGACCCATACCTGATAAGGAATATAAGAAATATCATTCGATTGCAAATCAAGGTTAAGTTTAAAGTGTGATGCATCTCCTATCTGAAAAAAGAGTAAAATGAAGCAGACTTCCCTCTTGCAACTACAACATGTTCATCACCCTCCTTCAAAATGCATTGGTTAAATGAGTTCAATTTTAAGCAAAGACAAATTTACTCTACCGCAGAATCCTGGACCTATATGCATGCCATTATCTTTCCCCTTCTGAATAAAATGGTACCAATATCTATGTGCCACACCACAATATGGTACCACCATATGTCCATGTTATCAAAAACATATCCAACATATGTGCCACATTTTAAATCTAAAATGCAAAACACAAGATATTGGGCAAAGAAGCATTTTCATAAGCACTGTGCCACATAACACCATGGTACCACCATATGTCAACGTTATTTAATACACATCAAGTCAAATTTGAATGAAAGTCAAATTTCCAAGATACATCATATACCTAGGAAAACCTACATCTAAGAAGCCTCGACAATTGCATTCTGATCTGCAGTAAATAAAACTTCTTAAACATATAACAAAATATAGAAGTGTCAAACTCATTCTTATGAGACAACATACATTTCAAATTTGTAATGGAAACTGGACAGATGTTTACAAGATGGTACAAAACATGCCTTCTATTTTGATAAAAATAAGGGGTGACTCTTTACTTCTCAACAACAGTAAAAGTTCCGTCAAATGAAAAATGTAGAAATGTGAGCATTTCCCCTTTAGGGTAACTACCATAGAGACACATTTTGTTGAGTGCGATGTTGCTGCTTATATGTGGTTCATGTTCCAGCTTCTCGAATCAAGGCCTGCTCCTCTTTCACATTCCATCATACACTTGTGCTTCAAATTCATTATGCAGTGGTATAACAGTGCATACTCCCTAGACACTTCATCTCATATGTGCTAGCATATATTACTCCATGTTGATTTCTTCCCAATTATTATGATTCCATGTGCTGTTTCCTAGATTAATGGAACACCCAAAAGAGGACCCCCATGTATATTGGGCATATTATGTTTAAACTTTAGGCTACTGAGCCAAGATGTGTTGGGTCTGTGTGCCAATGTGTTTTTAGGTATTTTAGGGGCCAATGGACCTATGCTTATATGTTTTGAGGCTAGAGTGCCTTGTGATTTTACGACAGTGAGCTATCTGCTATCTACTAACATTAGTAATAATACACTATTGCTGCAAACCAAGTCAAACAAGAGAAATGGGGGGCTAGGACACCACAAGTTGGATAGCTATATATTGAGTAGAAGGTTATGTAATGCTTTGTCAAGGATTGTTATTGTATTTGAAACATTGTTTTAGGAGGTCACCCCTTGAAGAGGCAAGTGAAAATAGCTCTTTATTTTTTTAATTAACAAGAGATATTTCTCAGGATATATCTATTTTTTACACTACATTTTATGTGAATGCTCTGAAATTTTCAGGTTAAACACATTGCCTAAGTCCTCTGTTCAAATCTATTTGATATCTAATTAATCGAAAGCATATACTTATAGTTTTGTTGTTGTTTAACTAAACTATGCTCACATTGAAGGTTGATATTTAGAACCTACGATGATGCCACAACATTGATAGTTAAAGGGGTTGGAAGGAATTGTCTAAGTCCAAACAAAGATAAATTAACCTAGTTTGGAAATTGATTCAAAATCCAGATTCAATAGTAAGCCTCCAATTCACAACATTTTTCTCATATGAAATTTTGCAGGACATTAACAAAACTTTCAATTATTTCAAGAGGACTTCCTTACAAGTTCAATTTTCAATTTTCTCCTCATAAGATTTCATTATTTCTCCTGAATTGACTGTGTGAATGTTAAACAACATAGCATCATGATTGCAGTGACATAAACTTTTACAAGAATTGATTCCCCTTAGGTTAAATACAACACCTCTAAATTCCAGAGTGCTATGTTGTCTTAGCAAAAAGAATAATTCTTAGACAGGGTGCAAAGCAATGGAATAAGCAAATGCTCGCTGCTTGGTTTTAGCAACAATACCAGAAACCGCCATGAGAGTATTGTCGATATCTAAAATTCTAGAGCGGTTCGCATCTCTATCATCACAATATTGGAGATTCATTTGACAGACACCACGAAAAATGTCGTTCTTGGCAATCATGATAGGTGTCTCAGTCTTGATATTATAAAAACCAAATTTCATATGTCCAACTTTGAATTGTGGTTATAGAGGATGCTTTCCTTCTCACAGGCCCACTTAACTCGTTATTTAAAATATCAAGAAAACTAAGCTCCAGTGCACCAAAACTGCTTGGAATTGAACCAGATAGTTTGTTGTTTGAAAGATTTAAGGAGTTTACATCAGCAATAGATCCAATAACTAAAATTAATTTTATGTAGTGTATATTATAAATATAGTATACTACTAAATTGAAATGAATAAAAAACATTTATAGAGGAAGAAATCTATCATATGTGATTACCAGTACATGTTTTACATTCTTTGTGCTTGCTGTACTAGTAATCACATATTAGATAAATCATAATACTTAGAATCTTCTGACAGATCTAAGCTCCAGTGAGAATCTTCATCGAATGGGTCTGTACCATGAAGAGTTGAATTCATTTGTGTGATAAAGAGATGATGTGAGAACAAAATGGAGATGGTATGAAGATGTCAGGTTATAACAGAAGGACTTTCATCTAGAGGTCAAGTCCAAGGGAGGAGAGTGCAAGTTGGTCACAGCAAAGGGGAGGAAACCTAACAGCCAGAAATCGAAGGACAGATTTCTGGGTTATGTTACAGGAAACATGCCCTTCATAGGGGATATAAATACTATCATAGGATCTGAGTGTATCCCTTGGCAAATTCAAATCACTGTATTTAATAAAATTTAAAAATTTTTATTTTTGGTTCTTGCAACTCTACCTTTGTTTTTTTACATGTTTTGTAGCAAAATTGATCCAGAGGAACTTGTGAAGAAGATACACACCCACTCTGTAGTAGTGACACTTGTATTGAAACTACTAATAGAAGAGGTGGGACCACTATGGCAAATATGGAGACTAGGGCATTTAGCTAAGTGTGGAATTATCTCCAAATTTGTAAGTCAGTCACCCATGTTGATTTTTTATAATTATTGCAGATGTGTATTTTGCCTTGGATGAGAGGCAGAGGCAGAGTAGAGACATGATTCTCTATTTGTGGATAGAGGTGGATGTACTGTACTTAGATCTAACATGGCAAACAAATATCAGACACCTAGAATTTGTAGACTAGACTTAGGAGGATTTTAAGATGGTTAGATGCCTGAAAGTGTTGAGGCGGAGGATACATATTGTTGCAGACATATGGGGATACCATTCTCTGCAAACAATGAATTTTGGAGATCCCCGACCTGTGTTACTTGTTAGGGCACAAATCAAAGCCTGTGAAGTGAAGGAAAATTTGACATACATATTTATAACTCCTAGTGAATATTTATGGAAATCAAAAACCTTCCATTAAGAGTGATAGTCAAAACCTGAAAGAAAATGCTTTGTCAAAAAAATATGTTTGGAGTCTGATTTTGTGATTGCTATTTGGATGCCAAAGATTTGTAGGCAGTGGATATGTTGATGTGTAAGAGCAAGCACATAATTTTTCTTGAAAAGTAACAAGTGTCTCCCTTAGGGAAGTGAAGAAAAAATGCATGATACCTGATGATGTTAAATGTTGAAGAGGGCGCTGTTGGTGATGACAAGGTGGCGACTACCTATTTAATTGCAATCACTGTGATTACCAGTACAGAAAGCACAAAGAATGTAAAACATACATCGCTAATAACCTTTATCAGTTTCTGTCCAAAGGTCTCTGCGGAATTTGTCGACTTCATGCCTTCGTCTTCTGTCTCTGCAACTTCTGTACATGCAAGCAGACAGACCATAAGGAAAACCATGCACAAATAGAGGAAAAAATCAAACCCCTTACAGCAAAGAAAAATCAATGCAGAGGTCAAGTCCAAGGGAGGAGACTACAGGAAATAATGGTTAGATATGTCAGAAGATTCTAAGTATTATGATTTATCTAATATGTGATTACTAGTACAACAAGCACAAAGAATGTAAAACATGTACTGGTAATCTATGGCATAACATGAGTTTGCATAGGATATTGGGGACAAGACTCTAGAGGAGGGCATTCATTGGGGTGAAGCCAAAGATAAGGTAGTTGAGAATCTCTGGTTTTCCAGTATACATTCATGTGCCTGCGAAGAAGAGGACAAGGCTAGACCCTTCAAGCGAGAAGGGGATATTTGTTGGATATAGAGAGATCTAAAAAGCTTACAAGATTTTTATACTAGTGCAGAGGAAGGCAATTGTGAGCATAGATGTTAAGTTCAAGGAGATCTTGTCATCTAGGAAGGTTTATGAGTTGCTCCTTCGAGTTTTGTCACAAGACAGAGGTGGTTTGAGCAAACATTGAGGGATTCTGAGAAGCATGTTTAGGTCATAGGAGCACATTTAGGGAGAGCGGACATCTAAAGAAGTTTATGAGGTATGTTTCATTGATGACTAACATCATTGATGAGGAAATAGACTAGGAAGTTTGGAGGATTGCAATGCTGAGGGAAGATGCATGAGACATTGTGTTGGGATTGAAGGGAAAGCCGATTCTAGCATAATATGAAGTCAACTGAATCATATATACAGTAAAAAAAATCCTCAGGGTGCTGAATCATATATACAGTAAAAAAAAAACTAATTTAAATCACACAAATCAAAATCAAAATTTCACCTGAAGCTCCAAAAAAAATCTCACTAAGCATAAACACAATTCCTTTCAAAAAAATCTCACTAAACATAAACACAATTCCTTTAAAATATAGTATGGCAATATATATTTCAAAAGCATTCATAACGTACTCAAATGTATCACAGTAAAAGAAGATTTAACAAACTGGTATGTGAAAATCCTTTTTTTTCATTCAGTGTAATTGAGGAAGGATACAAACTTAAGAAAACTGAAAACTTTACATATCATTAACCTTTTACAGGACAAGCTCCCTTCATTGGTTGGGCATCATCTCCTATAATTTCAAGCCATGCAACTACTTCTTGAACTGTGGGTCTTTTAAATTGGTTTTGATTAGTACACATGCAAGCAACATCAAGTACCTGCAACATTTGATCCTCATATCCTTTGCCCTGGATCAAAGGATCAAAGACCTCCTCCTGCTTACCTTCGGACCTCATTTGCTGCACCCATGTCACCAAATCACTGCTTATTATGGACTTGGAGACTTCAACTGGCCGCCTTCTAGTGAGCAGCTCCAAAATAACAACCCCCAAACTGTAGACATCACCTCTGAGAGTAGCTACCCATGCTTGTCCATACTCGGGGAATGTATCCCAGAGTGCCTACTAATTCTGTGGTCACATGTGTATCAAATGGCAAAATCAACCTTGAAAGGCCAAAATCAGCAACATAAGCTTCAAATTGCTCATCTAAGAGAATATTACTAGACTTAATATCTCGATGTACAATGTGAGGATCACATACCCTATGCAAATATGCCAACCCCCTGCTTGCTCCTTGAGCTATTCTTAGTCGAGTAGGCCAGTCCAACATTGGGCTTCCATCATGCCTTTCATGCAACCAATAATCCAAACTCCCATTTTCCATGTAAGAGTAAATAAGCAACCTGCAATTGCCAATTCTGCAATACCCTTGCAACGATACAAGATTCTTATGTTGAGCTCTTGACAAAGCTTCCACTTCTGCTGTGAATTCACGCTCCATCTGACCACAATCTCCTGTTAATATTTTGATAGCTACTTTTGTACCATTCCCCAAGGTGGCTTTATATACCAATCCAAATCCTCCACATCCAATGATGTTGGCCTGATCAAAATTATTGGTGGCTTTCAGGATATCAGCCATAGTCAGGTCCTTGATATCATGATTTTGGAATAGAAGCACCAAGGAAGATCCTAAAGCATCAGAGATTCTATGAGACATGCTGCACTGTATCTCATTTACATCTGCCTCAGTTTTAATGGGTTTTCTTGATAGGCTCCACAGCAATGCACCTAGCAAAAGAGCAATACCAACTCCAACACTAACTGCTATACCTAAGATGCCATTCCCGTTCAATCTCCGAGTCTTGACTTCGAAACCCATGTAATCATAACCTGGCTTTAAAATACTGGAATTGCAGGGAGAAAGAGGCGGTCCATATAGACCAGGGTTGCCTTCAAAACTAGATTTTGGAAAAGTATCGAACTGCTTTCCTGAAGGAATAAGTCCTTCCAAATGGTTATTGGATACATTGAATTTTGAAAAAAATGTGAGTTCCTGAAGAGATGTGGGTATTATTCCAGTCAGACTATTGTCTGAGAGATCTAAACTCTCCAAGTTTGTCAAATGAGAGAGCTCATCTGGTATGTTCCCTGTTAAACTGTTGCTCCTTAATTCCAAAATGTGAAGCATTTTCATGCACCCGAATTCTGGCCATATACTTCCATTTAGTTTATTGTTGCTTAAGTATATCGCAGGAGGAAACTTGGACAGCTGCTTGTATTGCAGTCCAGATGCATTTTCATTGTGCTTAACAATTAGTGGCAATTCAAAGGAAGTTTGATCCATATCAGTGTAATTTTTCTTAGATATTAGGCTAGGCAGCTTTGTGAGTTCAAGGGGAATCGATCCAGAGAAGGAATTGTTTGCAATATCCAAGTAAAAAAGAGACTGGAAACTGCCAATCCAATGTAGAATGCTTCCAGTGAGGTTATTCCAGGAAAGGTCCAATACCTGCAACTTTGAACAATTCCTCAACCAGCTGGGAAACTTCCCTGAAAGAGCACAATTTCCAAGGGCAAGAATATGAAGCCCTTCAGAGCCCGTGATGCCTTGCGGAATGGACTCCTGATGGAAGTTCTTAAACAGAATAAAAATGTTGAGGTTCCTGAAGTCCTGAAAAACATGAAGGGCTCTTGTAATATTTCTTAGGCTATTGTTTGAGATGGAGAAAAAGGTGAGAGACTTAAGAGATGTCATGCTCTCTGGGATTTGACCTTCAAGTTTGTTTCTTGACAAGCTTAATGACTTGATCTTTATGCAGGTCGATAAAGTAGGTGGAAGCTGACCGGATAACTGATTGGAAGCAAGATCAAGTGAAATCAGGTCAGGAAATCTTCTGAAATCAAGATGGATCTCTCCACTCAGAGAATTGTTCCTCAGGTTGATGACTTGCAATTTGTTACACTGAGATAAAGATGTTGGCAGGCCTCCACTGAACTGATTGCTATAGAGAACGAGTTGTTCCAACTTCTCAAGCTTTCCAAGCTGCTTGGGAAGATTTCCTGTGAAATTGTTGCCATAGAGAGACAAAATGGTGAGATTTGATAGGTACCCAATATCAGAATTCAAAGCCCCAGAAAGCCTGTTGACGGGTGCAGAGAACCTTATCAAAGATGATATATTATATAGATCCTTCGGGAGAATTCCCACGAGGTTGTTGAAACCCACTTCGAACTCCTCAAGTACCTTACATTCTTGCAGCCCTTCATCAAGGCGTCCCTCAAATCTATTCATCGAGAAATCAAGGATCCTGATTGAGCTCAAATTCCTGCAAATAACTGTTGGAATTGGACCAGTGAAGGAATTGTTACTAACATTAAGGGCAATCAGATTTGAAAGAAAGCCGAGGAGGTGAAGCCTATCTGAAAAGGAATTGCTTGAAACGTTGATGGATTGAATCTCCAAGTCTCTGCTATATACGAACTATGGGAGGCCCTAATGGAGTCCGGACCAGAGAGAGTCGGCCAGGCCCTAACGGACCATGATGGGATTCCTGTGACTGTTTTTTTCCGACTCGGTCTCGCTCAGCCAGCAAGAAATTAGAAGATCGATGTGCAAAAAGCCCAGCCACCTCTCTGAAAGGGCGAATGCCATGTAAATCTAGAAAATCGATTGAAAAAATGGAGCGAATGCCATAGAAATCTGGAAAATCGGGGGCGAATATCATGTTTCTACTTTTGTGCGCCCTTTTTTTGGTGGGCTAGTATTAAATAATTAATTATTTTTAAAATATTTTTTGGGCTAATTTTATTAAACTATAAAAATTGGGTTTTATATAAAAAATTCGCCCTAATAAAATTTAAAATCCCTTAAAATTCGCCTTTGGGCTAAAATTCGCCCCTAAAATTTTCCCTGGATCCACTTCTTTGTCGATTTCACTTAAGATCCTATGTGGTAGCGATTCTACCCCATTTTTTTTGTCGCTACAATCCGCATGTCAGTGGACATGAGATGGAGACCATATGGTTTCTTTGGACTGCATTACAAATTCATTTTTTAGGAAGAAATTACTGTAGTCTATGTTTATGAACTTCATATTACAACAATATTTGCATCGATTATGTGTTCACTGTATTAATTATATGGTTTCATGCACCAAAGCCGATAGATTTATATAAAAATAAATTATGACTACTTATTTTGGAAGTAGAGGTTCTAGTGGATCTGTTGAGAATTTCATTATTAAAATAAGTTTTGATGCATATGCCACCTGTCTCATTTAATTAACTTAGTATAATTTTCATTGTGAAATTCCTGATAGGATCGCTCGAAGCACTATAACTTGTGTGTTTCTACGAAAACTCATATGGTAGGTTCGAGGTGTACATGGACCACAGTTGGGTTCGAGGTGTACATGGATCATAGTTGGGTTCGAGTCCCTTGAGTAATCCTTTGCTATGGTAAAATGTGGTATTTATAATTTTTGTGGAATTAGAAGCATTGAGCCTAGCTAATTCAATGGAGTGGTTTTGTCAGAATTAGCTACTCTAAGAAATCGTACACGTGAATCCATGACAACAAATAAACTATAAAAAGAAATAGGATGCAAAGATACTCGTGGGGGATAATAAGTTTGAAGTGCAACAAATATTGTTTTATGCAAAAGCAACACTGAAAATTAGGTTATGGTGGAAAATCAAGTTTTTGTGAGGTTGTGGAATAAATACTCCTCATAATGTTGCTATATGAGTTTTACATGTATTAGTAAGAAAGTGTAATATCCCCAACCGTTTAACTGGTTGGACCAAATCACAATAGTTGAAGACTAATAAATAAAGTAGTGAACAAGTGGCAATGACCCATGGTATTTCTTGTTGGTATTGACCCATGGTATTTCTTGTATTTGCCCATGGTTTTTCCTTTTGGTTGTTTTGACCCCAGGTATTTGCCCATGGTTTTTCTAAGCAGCCCATCTATAAAAGGAGGAGGAGGAATGAGAGCAACTCATGGAAAAACAAATTGGGATCTTTCTTTGTGATATTTTTGAGGGCTCAGGCGAGTTTTCAAGAGAGGATTTTAAGTGATCCTCAAGCTTCCTTCGGTGAGATTTGAGAATCTCACCCTAGTAAGAAAACCTAACTTCGGTGGTTTCTCTGATCACCCTAGCTGGTTTAGTTTATTTTATTTCTTTAGTAAAAGGAGAATTGTGCATCATTTTAATTTTCTATGTTAATACCGTGCCAAGCTCACGATTCCACTTGACCGTGTGATTGCCCACCCTTCACGCATGGTCAAACTACCTTCGGCTGAATATTAATAAAGTGTTCTCTTGAAGTCCATTTATATTTATTTAAATGGAGATTCATAATACATCGTATGGACCTTTATGCTTATGGATTTTATGGATATTTTAATCATGCACCTGTATGGATTTTATGGATATGGGTATTATAATCAAGTTTATGCTCATATTATTTTATGGCATTCTTTCCATATATTAAGAAGTATGTTACTCTAGTTTGTCATTTTATCAAGCATCATTACAAAAGGGTGTCATTTCTTTACTGAAGTATATTACAGTGGTATTAGAGCCTCATCTTGGCCAACTGTGGGATGCCAAGGAAGCATAAACAGAAGGGTATTACTATTAATTAGGAAGGAAAAATAGCTAGGAGTCAAGGGAAAAATGAAGGGGAAGAAATACCAATGGGTTGACCAATGCCCTTGCAACATTCCAGTCATGTATGCACCATATATTCAATAAGAAACTGCGTAAATTTGTTTTGGTCTTCTTCAATGACATCCTGATTTTCAGTAAAACATGGGAGGAGCATCTGTAGCACCTGGACGAGGTCTTGGAAATATTGGAGGCACAACAATTTTATGCCAAAATCTCTAAATGTGAGTTTGGGATGACATGAATGCTATATCTGGGTCACATCATCGGGGGGGGGGCAGGGTGTTAAGGTCCACCAAGAGAAGATTGAGGCCATTCTCAATTAGCCAAATCCCAAAAATGTAACAGATTTAAGGAGATTCTTGGGTATTTTCACTTATTACAAAAAATTTGTAAAGGGATATTCACAACTAGCAGCCCCCCTTACTGACTTGACAAAAAGAGGAGCCTTTGTATGGACAGAAACAATCCAGGAGAATTTTGAGCGGATGAAGGAAGTCATGAGTTCATGTCCAGTTCTAGCCTTGCCAAACTTCTCTCAACCCTTTGTATTGGACTGTGACGCTTCTGGGGAAGGAATCAAGGCTTTCCTAACATAGAACCATCATCCCATTGCTTTTGAGAGTAGAAAATTGCGTAATTATGAATGCTCTTACTCCATTTATGAAAAATAAATGTTGCCTATTATGCATGCATTGGCCAACTTTAGTCCATATCTAGTGGGGAATCGGTTCAAAGTCAAAATGGATCACAATAGTCTCATATACTTCCTCGATCAGAAGGGATTAAATGAAAGGCAATGAAAATGGGTCAGTAAGATCCAAGCCTGTGATTTTGACATTGAATATGTCAAAGGTAAAAATAATGCAGTTGCAGATGCCTTGTCAAGGAGACCAGCTACCTTCTCTCTCATAGATATTGTAGATGACTGGAAGTCCCATATTTTGGTGGATTACTAAAAAAATCAATCAGCTTGTGAGATCCTTGACAGACAATCATCAGACATCCGTTATAGAGTTTTCAATGATATTATCTATTATAAGGATTGAATCTATCTAGTACTTGAGTCTCAAATTAAGATGAAGATTCTACAAGTAGCCCATGACTCCCCTTTAACCGGACATCCAGGCTTTCTAAAGACTTATAGGACCATCAGGGAAAGGTTCACATGAAAAGGACTCAAGAAGGACATTATCAAATATGTTCAAGAATGTGGTACTGTCAAAGTAATAAGGTTGAACATACACACCCGACAGGTTTATTACAACCACTGCCTATTCCGAAACAAAAATGGGAGAGTATATCCATGGATTTCATTACAGGGCTACCTTTTTCACAAGGCAAAGATTGTATTTTTGTGGTGGTGGATCGTCCCACCAAGTACGCTCACTTCTTTGCAATCCCCTCCAAAATTTCTGCATCTCAAATAGCAGAAATATTTTTCCAAGGGGTATTCCGTTTACATGGTTTGCCCAAAACCATTGTGAGTGACCATGACAGTAGATTTATGGGAGCATTTTGGCAAGAATTATTCAGGTTGGCTAGAACAGAACTTAGTCCTACTACCAGTTATCACCCGCAGATAGATGGACAAACAAAAGCAGTGAATAAATGGGTGGAAGGTTACTTACGAGATTATGTCACAGGACAACAACGAGCATGGACCAAGTGGTTGTACTTAGGAGAATACTGCTATAACACCACTTATCACATGTCCATAGATATGTCACCTTTCTGAGCCTTATATGGATATGAGGCACTATCTTTTGCAGATACAATATTTGGAGATAGTAGAGCACCTTTGGAAAAGGATTGGATCCAGGGGTGTCAAGATATTCTGAGAGCCCTCCAAGACAATCTACAGATGGCATAGAATCAAAAAAAGTTATATGTATATCATCAAAGGATAGAGAGGAGTTTCGAAGTAGGAGATATAGTTTATCTCCGGCTTCAGTTGTACAGGCAGTCTACTTTGAAGGAGAAGGGGGCAGAAAAATTAAAGCGACAATTTTATGGGCCCTATCGAGCTATCCAGAAAATAGGAGAAGTGGCATATGAGTTAGAGCTTCTCGCAGAGAGTAGAATTCATAACATCTTTCATGTCTCCTGTTTGAAGAAAGCATTAGTATCAAACATAAAATCATCACCAGAATTACCGCCATTAGATGAAGAGGGCCATCTTCAACTGGTTCCTGAGGAGGTGTTGGAGGTTCAAGAAAGGAAGCTTTGAAGCAGAATCATCCACGAATATTTGGTACGATGGAAAGGTATTCCCGTTGAGGATGCCACTTGGGAAAGAGAACACATATTGCAACATCCAACATTGAAATTGCTTGAGGGCAAGAAATTTTGGGCAGGGGGGACTGTAATATCCCCAACCATTTAACTGGTTGGACCAAATCATAATAGTAGAAGACTAATAAATAAAGTAATGAATAAGTGGCAATGACCCATGGTATTTCTTGTTGGTATTGACTCATGGTATTGACCCATGGTATTTATTGTATTTGCCCATGGTTTTTCCTTTTGGTTGTTTTGACCCCAGGTATTTGCCCATGGTTTTTCTAAGTAGCCCGTCTATAAAAAGAGGAGGAGGAATGACAACAACTCATGGAAAAACAAATTGGGATCTTTCTTTGTGATATTTTTTAGGGCTCAGGCGAGTTTTCAAGAGAGGATTTCAAGTGAGATCCTCAAGCTTCCTTCGGTGAGATTTGACAATCTCACCCTAGTAAGCAAACCCAACTTCGGTGGTTTCTCTGATCACCCTAGCTGGTTTAGTTTATTTTAGTTCTTTAGTAAAAGGAGAATTGTGCATCATTTTAATTTTCTGTGTTAATATCGTGCCAAGCTCATGATTCCACTTTACCGTGTGATTTCCCACCCTTCACGCATGGTCAAACTACCTTGGGATGAATAGTAATAAAGTGTTCTCTTGAATTCCATTTATGTGTATTTAAATGGAGATTCATAATACATCGTCTGCACATTTATGCTTATGGATTTTATGGATATGGGTAGTATAATAAAGTTTATGCTCATATTATTTTATGGCATTCTTTCCATATATTAAGAAGTATGTGACTCTAGTTTGTCATTTTATCAAGCATCATTACAAAAGGGTGTCATTTCTTTACTTAAGTATATTACAGAAAGTCTAAGATGTTTTCTAGAGGTCTTTGGAAATTATGTGCCTCTTTACTCTAAGAGTTGGAGTGTAATGTAATCTTGATGAGGCATATGTATCCCCTTAAATTTCGTGGTAATCCTAAAATCACTTTGTATTTGAAGTGTCAATTTGTAGTAATCCAGAAACCATGTGTGAGAGAGAAGTGGTTACGGATTCCTGTAGGCATGGTTTAGGGTCAACCGACAAAATCCTTGACATGGTTGAGAGTGAGGTGAGAAAACCCTGAGCTTGGTTAAGTTATGTCTGTGGTGAGCGTTGGTGGTTGAATTGAGTGCCTTGATGGCAAAGTTGAGCCTTTGTAGCTCTGTTGAGCCTTCATGGCTTAAGTGACTGCATTGGTGGTAGAGTTGAGCTTTCGTGGCTATGTTGAGCCTTAGTGGTTGAAGTGAGTGCCTTGGTGGCAGTGTTGAGCCTTGGTTGTTGAGTTGATCCTTGGTGGCTGAGAGCCCTTGTTGACATGGTTGATATTAATCTGATAAAACCCAAAGCATGGCTATGGGTAATCCGATAAAACCCATGATGATGATGTTGGAAGGGGATTTGCAAGTACAGACCAAAGTCAGTGTCTTGGTGGAAGTGTTGAGCCTTGGGTGTTGAGTTGAGCCTTGGTGGCTGAGAGCCCTTGTTGGCATGGTTGAGGGTAATCTGATAAAATAGAAACCATGGTTATGGGTAATCCTCTTAAACCTATGATGATGATGTTGGAAGGGGATTTGCAGGTGGAGGCCGAAGTGATACCTTGGTGACAGTGTTGGGCCTTGGGTGTTGAGTTGAGCCTTGGTGGCTAAGAGCCCTTGTTGGCATGGTTGATGGTAATATGATAAAATCAAAAGCATGGGTATGGATAATCCGATAAAACACATGATGATGATGTTGGAAGGGGATTTGCAGTTACAGGTACGTGTATGTAGTTATAATGATTGACTGAACCATATATGCAAAGGACATCCTAGTAGACTAGCGGTTGTAGCAGTTGGGAACCCATGCTGTCTAGTAGATGGTTGTCCCTTTATATGGACATCGACATATGCTTTTTTCTTTATTAGACCACACTTAGAATTTGTACATTGATATCCATACAAGTAGTCATTAAGGCGGTGACTTGGAAAATCTAATTCCTACTTGTCTTAGTTGTTACTTTTTACGTAAAGGGGTTTGTTTCTATTCTATAGGAGATAACTATATATATATGTTCTTAGTTTGGTGTGTGGTTGAGATATTAGCTTGAGACAACACTTCTTGTATATATGCAATATCATATTTGATCGATAGATATAGCGTGCATGCTCAAAATTTAAGTGAAAATCATTATCAAAGTATGCAAATTTCAACACCATAAATTTTTATTCCACCAGTGTATTTCAACATGATTAATAAATATAATCTAGAAGCTATTGATAAATTTCCTAATTAATTTTGATTTTAATTTTCATAAATTTATTTTTAAACTAATAAATTTAGAATCCCTTGAAAAAAATCATCAAACAACATAATGTACTTTGTTGTATCTAAATTTAAGATCACTAATAGTATCACTTGATTAAACTATAGCAGATATAGAAAGCATGTGTTTATAGCTTGACTAGATTTTTTATTTTTATTTTTATTAGAAAAACCTCCCATATCAATTTTAAAATAAAATATTTAAAATAAAATATTTAAAATATTTATGCAAGCTCGAATAACCAAGAACAAAAAATGCTAGCAAATATAAAAAAAATAAAAATATATAATCATAAAAAAAAAAAAAAAAAATTATCATTCATTTCCTTAAAAAATACAAGTACATTACAAACAAGTAAAGATGTAAGGTTATATTAGGCAAACAATTAAGAGAGTGATATAGTTTAAGTGGATCTGATCATATAATTTAAGTGAATTTAATAATTAGAAATGTGTTTTCTTTAAAATAATAATAGTAATAATAATAATAATTTGAAATTAAAAAAAAAAAAAAACTAAAAATCAAATTAACAAAACTTAGAATCTTAAAATTAAATTATAATTCAGAGAATTTGATACTCAATTAAATATAAATCATGAAAAGATTTGATACTCAATTAACTACAAATCATGAAAAGAAAATTAACATTTATTGATACTATTTATTTAAAACCATTTATAGAAAAGATAAAGGTTAAACCTTAAGTTTAAGGGAGAATTACCCTGAGTCACTGCAGTATCACATTTTGGTTAAAAAATCATAGTTCACGAGTGTACAAAGTCAAGGGCAAGGGACGATATTTCGATATCAAAGCTATGTGTGTTGGACCCGGCGAGAGAAGATATTTCTGTAAAAATTAGTGTTTGTCTATCCTTGAAGGGATAAGATTCCAAATAAGTAATCTTCATTCCGACGGCATGATTAAACTAAACACAGTAAATTGGAAGGAACTGTGGATAGAACTACATTCTTGAAATCATTCATAATTTAAGAATTTTAAGATTTTTGTGATTCATAGATAGAAATATCTTCGTATTAATCATATCATTAAAATTAAATCAAATCATATCATTAAAGTTAGATTCATCTTGATAACCTGATTAATCCTAAGGACATTCCTATCTGTATCATCCATGAAGTGATTGAACAATGACTATCTCAATAATTGATTCTCATTTTCACTTTTCAAAGAAGAAGGCTATCGATATCAGGAAATAGGGTTTCCATATGGTGCCAAACTTCTTCCAGATTGAGCAATTTAGTATCGTAATAATCGATTGTCTTTTTTACCTTTTAAAGAGCGAGGTTATTGATATCAGAAAACAGGCTTTCCATCCAACCTAGGTTATATGATCCCAAACCTCTTCCCTTTAAACCACCGTAATTGACACAATCTATTTAGTGTTGTTATCGATATTCATGTAAACCATACAGTTAACTTTTCCTTTAGAATTTTGCGAAAAGATACCTTCCGTCACACCAATATTATTTTCGAACGTTTTCTAATCTAATTTTATTCTTGAAATGGTGGATAAATGTGCATTTTCTTCTTGTCCTTGAGGTTGAGGCTGAAAAGCAACCTGTACAGTCTCCTAACATTGATGCTGTGTCTTTAATAGAATGTGGCTGGTAATTGAGAGGAGAGATAGCAATTGGTAAGCAATAACGTCAGTCCAATAATCTAATTGGCTTATTGTCTTTTTATTTTTTTTAAAGTTGGATTGAAATAATGTGATATTGGAAAAACAAGATAGAAAAGCAATAAATTTATTATTAATTTATTATATAAAATATAAATAAATTTCACACCAATATAATTGATAACTTATTTTGTAACAATTTTTTTTAACATTTTCAAGTTTGCTAATTTATTACTGTCATATTGTTGGAATGGCCATTGAACAGATATATATATGGTGGTTGCCAGTGACATTATTTATCTTCAACATTAAGACCAGTCCACATGTTGGATGGACCAAAGCAGGGTTGGAATTTCAAAAGAGTCTCACTCCTCGTATAACAATCCACATGTTAGATTGAGGAAAGAAAGGTTGGAGTTTCAAAGCAGTGTCCCCTCAAATTTGAGGGTGTACACAAAGAGATTTATTTTCACAGTTTCAAAGAACAATTTTGATGGCATTGTAATTTTTTTAATGGTAATGGAAAAATCATTCAGTGATCTATCAAATTTTATTTCAGAAGGAAATAAGATCTAATCTGAAATTATGAATAATTAGTGATAATCAATATTTGTAAAGTTATAGTTTTATTTATGCATTGGAACAGTATATGCTACTCATTAAATTTAATGCTTAGTTAAATCTAATAAATAAATAATATATTACTGCACTACATTAATAAAACTATAACGCCACAAATATTAATAATCATAACCTGTGTCACACAAAGTGTGAGTTGTGTTAACTTTCATGGATAGTCTTTAATAGAGGCACAACATGTCCACACAGTGATTCTAAATCAAGAACTATGCAAAATCATAAAATAATAATTGCGGACAGCTGCTCCACGCGACCTTCTCCCGGCTTCAATTACTAAATTTTAACAACTGTAAACAAAATTCTAACCAAATCTTTACCTTATTTTTTAAAAATTATTACCTAATTCTTGGCCATTTCGCTGCCTTTTTAGACTACCGCGTTGATTAACTGGCTGTTTGATCGACTGCAACACTCAATATTCCCTGTCTGTCTTCATTTAATTGTCCGGTCAGCATTCTATAAATAACTAATTATTAGGCTAGGTTGATTTAATAATCTTTGTAAAATTATAGTTTTATGAATGTATTGAGAGAATATATATTACTAATTAAATTTAACCAAATACAAAATCTAATTGATAACATAAACTACTTATATATTAATAAATTATACCTCCACAAATATTGAATCAATTGGCTGCATTCACTTTTTCTATTAAAGTGCCCATTGGATGACAGAGAAAGCTGGATACATAGCATTCATATTGTCATTCTGGTTTGGACGAGTATTTTGGATTTTGAGGATG
The DNA here is from genome assembly GCA_034641835.2 of Pinus albicaulis. Classification (NCBI taxonomy): domain Eukaryota; kingdom Viridiplantae; phylum Streptophyta; class Pinopsida; order Pinales; family Pinaceae; genus Pinus; species Pinus albicaulis. Next base: position 922,026,796 of record CM076582.1, read on the forward strand.
AGAAACCGTTGAAATTGAATCAATTTATTTTAAAGACATAATTCTTCATATTGTAATTTAAAGTTCATGGGTGGGCCAGGATAAGAAAGAAAGAAAAAAATAACTCTGAGAAGAGAAATGCTTTACACGCCTGTAATGGCAGGCCATATGGGTTTGATTATTAATTTATCATGATAAAATTTAACGTTAATATAAAAAAATGTTTATTTATTTTTAAGTATTAAATTAAATATTGTTATTATTTTTGACTTATTTATAAAATGTTTATTTATATATAAGATTATATAAGATTATATTAAGTAATAGTTTTTGTTTAATGATAAATTTTATAATTAAATATTTTATAAAAAGATTGTATTAAGAAATATTTCCAATATAAGTGAAGAAAGATATCTGTAATATATTTTGGTAATTTTTTTTTTTTTGGTAAATAAGACTAATTCTATTAAGAGATTATATGGTATAAAAAGAGATTACAATCAAGAGAGATGAGAAGCTGCAATAGGAAATGATAAATAATCAGAAGGGTGAACATGAAACAAACAAACGAACAACTAGGAAACAAAAGAAGAGAGAAGCAAGGTTCTACCTAGAGTGGGCAACGTCCTCCTAGCAATATTTTTTCCCTTTCGTTTTGTTGACTTTTACCCTTCCAGCTTGGTGCCGATAGGTTGAAACCATTTGGAGATTGTTGTTGACTATGAGATGAGTCTCCTTGTTTGAGTTAGAAGAGGAGGGTTCATGGGTGCGTTTTTGAGAGGTCATCGTGATAGGGGATCCCTCTGGGACAATGGGGGATGAGTCTCTTCTCCGTGTTGTCTACTTCGTTTCTGCTTGCCCCATTTTTGCGTCAATCTCCTCCTCATCTGAGCTTGAGGTGTCCTTTTCATCCACGGGAGGTGGGTGAAAATGTGTCCATCTTTTGGGTTTTGAGTTGGGGTTGTTTTGCTTTTTCTAGGTCAGGAACTTGGCACAGGAGTTCTGAAGGTGCCCTGTATAGTGACAGTGGTGGCAGCGAAAGGCGGTGTTCTCATAATCCAGAGACTGTGTCCACAAGTACTTGCCAATATTGAGATTGATTTGATTTGGCAGACCTTTTCTTATGTCAACTTCGACACATATTCTGCCTTATGTCTATAGCCCTTGGTACTCCCGAAAGATATCTGATGTCAAGTAGCAGCCCAGGGAGTTTCCTATGCCTTAAAAGATTGATAGGCGCCATAAATGAGTGGGTAAATTAGGAAGCCTGACCCAGACTAGAACCTTGGTGATGGTTGTTGTAGAGGCGTTGAAATCTGGGAACTAGGGGGTGAGGAAGAGGCTTACTCGTCCCCAAAACCATGGACCTTCTGTTATGGCCCTCTGGTAATCTTGTCATGGTCAAACACAAAAATGAAGAAGCCTTTTGAGTAGAAAATAATTGTGCAGTTGTGGGTCCAGTTGGCATAGATCCATTCGTAGAGATCCTTTGTGCGTGACCAAAGTCCATTGAATCTGCAAATGATGGCAGTTTTTGCATATTTTTTAACCTGCTCTGCCAGATTTGGATGGGAGATCTCTATGGAGGGAACTTCCTCCAACTTATCAACCAGAAAGGGCTTGGGGGCCACTAGGGAAGGATGTTATTTTTTGGGTTGTGCATGGACAACATCCTTGTAGGATAAAGCTGGTGTAGATGAAGAGTGCCCTCCAGCCCCCCCTCTTAAGCAAAGGGTTAAGACTACAATGGAATCTCTCTCAATGTTATATAATGAAAGGGGAAAAGAGACATCAAGTTATTTACCTCAGTATAAAATCCTTTGAAGAGATGAGGAGATCCCCAGCCTGTGTTCCAGGGCTTGCAGGAGTTTTTGTACTTTGTCTGTTGAGCGAACCCATATCATCATGGATCTGCCCGTGAGGAGTGAGATCTAGATTTGAAAGGCCTGAGATGATGAATCTATGGAGACCTGGCTGTCAGGAGGCGTTGTGGAGCCCACCTTGAAGACCCCTTTTCGATCGCTGCAGTCCTCTTCCTTTGCTGAGAACTTGTCGCATTCATTTGAGTGCACGCTGCCATTGGGGGTTTTATTTTTTTCCCCGTCTTCAAGACAGATCGGGGACTTCAGGCGAGGTTTTCCGTGGGGAGCTTCATCATCAGTGTTTTTTGTCGGGCTCCAAAGACATGAGCATAGCCCGTGTGCCGGCGGCTATCCACATGCAAGTAAGTTTGCTGGAGCAATCTAGGGCGTCTGCACAGCTGAAGTTCTTTGGTCTTTCAGATCTAGCTTGCTCTGCATTTTCTTAACGGCGACTGAGGGATGGAGGATCCTCGCAGGTGCGCGCCCTCCTGCTTTGCCATCATAAACCTGAGCAGAGATTAATTTGGCTTTAGTGCTCAATGCATGGATTCTTTAGCTTTTCAACAGCATAGTTGTGAATCTTTCTGGGCGCAAGTTGATTCGGGGTCATGCCATATCCCTGGGGCCCGTGCTCCGCAAGCTTGTACTAGGGCTTGGGAGTGGTGGCTGAGAGCTGGAAGCCGCGAGCAGGAGACTTAAGCTTCCTCATTCTTTTTCTTTAAAGTCTTTAACAGTTTACCATAATATATTTTGGCATTTATTAACATTTATCAATTTTTTTTTTAATATAAATACATAAAATTACAAATTAAAAAAAAAAAAATTTGTTTTTTATATATAATGAAATTATAGAATATTAATTCACATAAGATTATAATTTAAATATAGTTATCAACTATTTTTTTTATTCTTATTATAAAATTATTAATTTTATATAGTTTTCTGATTTATCTAACACTAATAAATAAGAGCATGATATAAATAAATAAAATTTTAAATTAATAAATTATAATTCCACTGAGAAATAATTTAAAAAAAATAGCTATATATATATTAAAATTCGAATAAAATATTTAAATTGAAAATCTCTTAAATAATACATAAAGAATAAATAGATTTTTTTTATTAATTTAATACATTTCAGAAAATATAAACACATGAATTAAAATTTTTGAAATAATATATATTATAACACAGTAATTTGAAACCATGTAAATAAAAAAACTATAATATTATAATAATAATATATTTAAAATCACCTTGGGTTACATATAATAATATGTGTTTTGAATTTTTCTTTAATTTAAAAAATCAAATTATATATGTCTATAGTTATTATAACAATTATTCTTATCATCATTTCAATCCAAGTGAATCGAATCTAGATTTTGAAAAAAAAAAAAAAAAATTTAAATAATGTTAGTTTTAAAGATAAAAGTGTAATTTTATTTCTTACCTTTATAATACATTTCTTTTAATTTTTTCTAAATTTTTCATAAAACACATTATGATCTAATTTTTTTTAATAATAAACCATTTATTTTTATATAAATTGTTTTTGTTTGTTTCTTTTGTTTTTTGTTTTTGTTTTTGTTTTTTTTTTTTTTTAATTTATAGTTATGATGATCATAATGATAATGATGACTAACTTTTAGGGTTTGGAGTATGTCCTAAAACCCAGAGACATTTGGTAGGAATTAAAGCTTGCCCCCTTACGGACCACCAAAGGGGTTTGACAACTGAGTTATGATAGGTTTTCCAACGATGTAAATAAAAATTAAAACAAAAATTGATGATTAACCTCCATTGAGATTGAGTATAATTTATAGACCTTAAGAAATTAAGAAATTACTTCAAATTCTCTATAATTTAAAGTATGTTGGAAAAGCATTAAGTCAAACTTTCCAAGATCACCAAAAATTTGGTATGTTAAAATTTGAAGAAGATGCAATGTGACAAATATTATAAAATTTAGATTTAATCTTAGTATATATTGGATGGTTTAAGAGAAAGTGATTTTCATCTTCAAATCTACTAGTCTCACAAACGTGAATGCCTAATTTCAACATGAAACTAGTGATTTTTTTTAGTGTAATAATCTTTATTTGATTATTTTCATTAGTCAATATAAAAAGATATCTTTTATTCTAGAGATCTGGGTTGATCACCTCCCTATAATATCGTAATTTCCTCTTCTCCCTCCAAATCTTTATGAGGCCACAACTTCCACTTCAACTTTGAGGTAATAATATTTTTATTACTGTAATTGCTCTAAAAAATGGTCTTTCCTTTTATTTACTAATGGTTTTTCCTCTCATATGACTCTAAGGTAGTTTTGGCAAGAGTTTCAAGCACTTTTTGGAATCTTTTTGTCTTTTATGTTGTTTGATCTTTTGTTATATTTATATATAACTAGTAATATTCATGTTCTAAATGGGAAAAGATTCCTTCAATGAGGAAGATATATATATATATATATATATATATATTCCAAATACTCTTTTAACTTATTGATGTATATATGCAAAAGTATATATGCAAAATGTGATAGGGAACAAAGGACACTCTTGCTTGACTCTAATATTGCAATTATTTTTTTTCAGCTAGCTTCCAATGGTCTCCAAATTGGCAATAACATTCTCATACAATATTGTCACAATAGATTAACTTTGTCACAACAACCATCAACTCCAAAGGAACGTTTGTCTCTTTAAACCTCTTACAAATATTTACCTTATAAAGAATACAATATATTTTTTAAAGTCAATGAAACAACACAAGAGAATGGTTTTATTATTGTGGCACTCCTCTACAAAATTCTTAAAGAGAACAAGGTCATTTACAGTGGAATGATGTCACCTAAACTTACCACCCTTAGCTCTTTTTTTGGCTTTCTAATCATAGTCTTATCTTTCTTTTCAAAAATAATTCTATATAGCTTGGTTAAAATGGGGCTAATCACAACGGTCCTATAATTATATGGAATGCTTTTATCTCCACTTTTAAAAATATATACACTCATGAACCTTCTCATTTAGGATTTAGTGAAATGTTGCTTCATTACCAAATTAAAAGTAGTATATACTAACGATGAACATATGCCTTTCAATTTCTAGAAATTTAGCTTGGTGGCCTTCACCTTATATTTCCTAATTGCCCAGTTCTTAACTATAAACTCAATATCTTCTAGAAAATAGATTACATCTTCAATTGAAATGTTCAAAATAACATCCATGACATCCAAAAATTCATAATTTTTTTTGAAAACAAATCATATTATTTTCTTTATTTTTTTTCAATAACCACTCTTACTTTTTATTTATATAATACTTTTTCCCCTCTTACTTTTTATTTATATAATACCTTTTCTTATTTAGAATGGATGCTAACTAAATAGACTAGTTATAGATTGTTTATAAGACATTAATAGCATAGCTATAACAGGACATGGAGTATTTATTACATAGAGTTATAGTTTTCCATGAAAAAAGTATACATAGGTAGCCTATGGAGAAAGTGAGATCTGTTTATCCTGCCCAGTAATGGATGTCTTGGCTGTATGATCGTTAACGGTGGCTTTGTATCTGTACCAACGAGCAATGATGACGAAATACACCAAATTGAGAGTCCCATATCCCGCTATTAGCCAGTAAAAGTTATCGAGCTTGGCCATGTTCAGGTTCTGCGCCAGCCAATTATGGTGACCGGGGCCACCTGTGGTGTTATGCACAATGCTCACAATGAGACTGCTGACATAATTACCCAGAGCCATGGACAAGAAGAAGAGTGCACCCGCTATACTCCTCATGTTTTCGGGGAATTGACTGTACAGAAATTCGATCTGTCCGATTGCATTGAACGCCTCTGCCACACCGGCGACCGAAAACTGAGGAACCAGCCACAGTGCTGACATCTCTATACCGTCCCTCGGTGTGTCCATGAAACCGTGGCTTACCGCCAAGTTCCGCCGCTTTCTTTCAGCAGTCGCCGCGAAGGCCATCGATATGACGGCGAGGGCCATTCCAATCCCCATTCTCTGTAAAAGTGTTATGCCGTTGCCATCCTTCGTCATTCGCCTGGTGAATGGCACGATCAATCTGTCGTAGATGGGCAAGAACAAGGTGAGCGTTAACATAGTGAAGATTCCAAATGATCCTGCAGGGATCTGGAAGTGCCTTCCCACGTGTCTGTCCATCATCTCTGCCTGCAAAACCGAGAATGTGTTGAGCTGTGCTAGACACACAAAGATGCTGATTGTGCTTGACCATATGGGCGCTATTCTTATAACTGATTTCAGCTCTTCCACTTGCTGTAGACTGCAGAGTCTCCATGGAAAGGCCACGGACCCATCTTCTTTAAAATCTTGTGGCATTTTTATAGAAGCTTTGTTCAGAAACCTGAAAAATACGTACGCAATATCCATCAATTGAACCATTGATACTGAAGAAAAGGGATTAGTGTTATATTATGTTTTATATATTTTCAGTTCAAAAAAATTATAGCTACCGCAAACAGTTGACATATAGGTGAGCTTACATGAATTGGTCCGTAAGAGGCATCCTTGATTTGAGGACTCCAATCTGTGGTGGGTCATAGTAGTCGGATGTCTGCGAAGGCAACACTAAATGGCGTTTTCTTACTGCGCCAACCAATACTTGAAGGAAGCTGGTGAGTGAGCTTCCTTCTGGTCTAACACGGATGTAGAGATTTCGTCCCAGAAGGAAGCTTGTGACAGAAAGAAACATCATAACCGTGGGGATACCCAAACCCCAACTCCAGCTTACATTATCTTGAATGTATACAATGATTGTGAGTGCCACCATCATCGATATGGTGTATGAAAAGTAATACCAGTTGAAGAAGCTCTGTATACTTCTCTTCCCCTTTTCGCTTGTGTAATCGAACTGATCTGCTCCAAAGGCTACAGAACACGGTCTGATACCACCTGCTCCTATGGCCATCACTGTAAAGGAGGAATACAGCAAGGCATTTTGAGCTCCTGTTGCAAGTCTACACGGGGTTCCTGCATTGACGTTGCATGGAGGCGGCCTGAACTGTGGAAATATGGCTGTAAGTGATAGAAGACCCATTCCCTTCACAAAAAAAAAAGCAGATCAGATGGTTGTGTGAGGAACACATTTTCCCCTTCATGCCACACAGCCAGAGTAACTGCCTGCAGGTTCAGCTTGCCTTTTACACAAACAAGTTAAAACATTTATGTCAAATTACCCATATTGGTTAGAATGGATTTCTTGACTTCACGCATCTTTAAATGTTTTTTTATGCTAGAGTGTAATACAGTGATCCATAGAGAGAGCAACATACGATGAAAGATGCTATGCAGCCAAGAGAAATAGTCCAGTATCGGCCAATATTAGAATCTGAGAGAAAAGCCCCTAGAAGCGGGGTAAGGTTCGTCGATCCCGACCACACGTTAATAACGTATGAAGCTGTCACATTTGGCATGTGGAATTTGCTTGTTAAGTAGATGATCAAATTTGAGGACAAACCCAGAGTTGCTAATTTCTCACAAGCTTCGTTTCCTGCCATCATGTCAACACGAACAAATCCAACGCTTAACATAAAAGATACCGCGAAATTTCTTCTGAAAAAAAAAAGATACCGCGAAATTAAAGGCATACACGGAAAAGAAACTCTGTAACTATGAGAAAAAAAAAAACAACATGACCATCCTTGTCCGAGGATGAACCATGCTCTTCACAAGGAAATTGAGAGGTATAACAATGGAATAATTTGAGGGGCTAAAACTGATAAAGTTAAACAAAGTAATACCCTGAAAAACGCAAATATTGAACTGGTGTCGTTTTGTTATCTTTGTTCTACTGAAGTAAAACAATTATAGAAAATTGGGCTGCCAGGAATCTAACGTTCGGGACCATGAAATGTAAAAGGCCGAGGAGGAATAGAAACTAGAAAAACTAGTCAGAATACACCAATTATATCGAAACGAAACCGCGCTAAAAATGTTGCCAATTATCGTAAAATCTTTAGCAGCAGAAAGAGAAGACTACTCATACCTAGCTACCAGTTAGCTATTGTGGATTAGCTGCATGTGGAAATAACTTTGTAGAGGGCAGGGAATGTCTACTAACACTTTATCCTACTTATTGTAGATTAATTGCCTCTGGAAATAACTCTGTAGAGTGTAGTGAATGTTTACTAACGCTTATCCTAGTTAATGTTAATTTATTTGCTTCCGGAAATAACTGTGTAGAGCGTTAGGACCCTTAACCCACACTCTGATGGTTATTGTTGATTAATTGTTTCAATTCTAGTAACACTCCATCTATCACCATCTGAGTTACAAACTTGAAAATTGATCTACAATATAAATTTAAACTATGCAAATCTACACAGTCAGATATCTACACACTAATTCTACAGAGCTCAAAGTAATATTGAATTAAGCGGAACCTCAATATGTTTTCACACTGGCAAAATGAACTACGCAGAGGATTTGGACCATGGTATCAAGGCATGGCCCTTATGGAGAGAGTTAAAAAAACCTATTATATGTATATATATTTATATATATTTTATATACATTTTGGTAGCTCTAGCTTAGTGGAATCTACCATTAAAAGAATATTATATATTTATGTTTTTGGTAGCTCTAGCTTAGTCGACTGTACCATAAAGTGTCTGACTCTGATGAATCCAAAGATAATTGAACCTGGACTCTGCCCAAGGATCCTGACCCTGATGAACCTAAAAAATATATAATATTTATATTTTCGTAGCTATGGCTCAGTCTACTCTACTATATATATTTATATTTTTTGGTTTCTCTAGCTTAGTAGACTCTACCATAAAGAGTCTGACTCTGATGAATCCAAAGATAATGGAAAGATAATTGAACCTGGACTCTAGCGCAAGGATCCCAACCCCGATGAACCTAAAAAAAATATATATCTAATATTTATATTTTTGGTAGCTCTAGCTTGTCGACTCTTTTGCTCAGTCTACTCTACTATATATATTTATATTTTTGTTAGCTCTAACTTAGTCGACTCTACCATAAAGAGTCCCACTCACTCTGATGAATCCAAAGATAATAATATATATATTGAACTTGGGACTCTAGCACGAGAATCCTGACCCTTATGACCCTAAGGATCCTGACCCCGATGAACCTAAAAAGAATTGAACCCTCAGATTATTACACGGGACACGGGGTCAATAGATTAGCTAAGGCTTCAACGAACTGTACTGCCCATCAAAGTTTAAAATAACCACCAAATATATTGCAAGCCATATTCAAGAAGCCCCTGGTGGTAACACAAATGCATCAATATGGGTAGTAGTTCACCTATGATAAAAGGCATAGTTTTCCATCCGCCTTTGCTGCTGTGATCAAAGGATCCCTCCTCGTCCTTCTGCCCTTCGTTTCTGTGATCCAAAGCCAAGATCGATTCCATCGGGACTTTGGTTCCACGCCGATCACTTGTGAAATTGCTTCCGTCCTCAGCGTTGTTACCTTCCATTATACCACGCGCTGGATCATCTAATTTGGGTAAGGCTGGTAGAGAATGCAATTCCATCTGGCTCTGGGCAGCCATGACTCTGCAAGCCAGTGTGAAATCTGTGTGCGACGAAGGAGGGACAAGAGCAGAAGGACATGAGAAGGTAGGCTCGCCAGCTTCATTTATGGTAGCAAACCAAGATACGAAAGGATACGCAACTAGTAAAGCATGTGACGTCGAGATTGGCCAAGTGAAGTCTATAATTTTTTATATAATGCAAACGATCTTGACAGTAAGTTCACGTGCCTCCGACGCCTTTATCAATTTGATTTTGATTTCTCGAATCAACTTGAAAAGAAAAATGAATCCAGAGGTGGGTAGGTAAGTAGAAGTAGAAGAGTAGTTAGCAACTATTAATTGCTTTAAAAAAACAAGAATCTTTAAAAATTTATAATTAACTAGATAATATGTTAGAAGGATAAACGTTAAATATCAATGAGTGATGCTCTTTAGTACGCATCTTCTCATAAAAATATATATAAAAAATAGAATTAGGTAAGAGTGATCACGTGCTATCACCAAAATCAATTGTGTGGCTGAGGAAAGTAAATGAAGTTTTTAACTTTGATCAAGACATTTTAATTAATAAAAAAAAATCCAAAAAATACAATTTACATTTAAATTTACTAATGAACTTATAATAATAGTAATTAGCAATTGTTTGTGAAGATGCAAAGATACATTGAAGGAATTGAATATGTCTATGATGTTATTACAAAAATGTTGCAGCAAAGGAAAGATAACAACTTAAGGGGTGGAGGATGGAGGGAAGGAAATGAGTTCACCCTTGCAATAATATCACATTTGTGCTTATTCATGTCTCACTTGATCTTAAATCATTTTTCCAATCATACCACTATGTTAAAATCTCATATACATATTATATCCAAGCTATAACATACAAGGTAATGAGGAGAAACATTACCATGGGTCTTAGTGGGCACTAGCCCACAAAAATGTAATTGCAGGGAAGAAATGACTAAAGTCACTATGTGTTGAAAATGAGATAAAATAAAGAGCATCTTTCACTTGAATGACCTTCAGATTCCATGATATTCTATAATGAAGATAAAGAAATGGGTTTGTTTTAGAATTTTAGCTATCTCATTTTAAAAAAATTAAATTAATTTGGAGCCACTAATTCGAGTTTTAAATTTAAATTTAAATTTTGTCTTGCAAATATTTGTTAGAATTGCAAATTATATAGTGTAGTTAACACAATCCTAGTGTCCAAATAAACTTTAAGGAATTTTATGCATTTATACATTAAAAAAAACACTTTTAAAAATGAAAGGTTGAACATGCTATATGCATACATAGAACCAATTTATATCCATTTTGAAAAGGATTAAATTTTTGACGTGCATATTTTTTTTCAAGTTTTGCACTCTAGAAAAAGTCCCATAGGCTATCTTTAGTCTTATGGACCTTAAAATTTTCTTTCTTTCTTTCTCATGTTTCCATAACTGATGTAAGTTAATCCTAGTTAAGAAGTATCTATGTCAAGGACGACCATTCCTACAAAAAAATTATGCCAACACAATTTAAGGTGATACTTTATCATAATTAGTTAAAGCAATTTTGTGTGGTAGTCATCTTAAGCATCCCCAAAGCCCGAAACTCTATAGGAACTTAACCAAAAATTCAGATATTTTCCGTTATATAAAAAATTTGGTTAGCTTAAGACCTAGGTGTATATTGGTTGAAAAAAATTAAAATTAAGCCTCTTTAATTTCTGAATTAAACATTTTATATAATTCTACCTAAAAAAACCTTTAAACACCTAAAGGAAATCTTTAAAAACACATAATTTAATATAAATCTTGTCATATTTATTAATATGCTAGAATAGTGAAAAATGAAAATAACATGCGGAAAATGACTTCTTTAAATCAAATTCAATATGACTTCTTTAAATCAAATTTAATTTAAGGTGTTCCTTGCCCACTACATCATAGGTATCATCCATAACCACATCCTAAAAATGAATATATTTAGTTTTTATTTATGATATATTAGAATCAACCTATGTAAAACGCTTGTAACTTTCCTAGTTCCAAAATGAAGATAATTCATTATATTTTAATAAAAGAAGAACTTTTTTATTTTAAATTTGTTATGCCTTAGGTAATTGATTTGTTTCATGAGTCTCCTTACTTATATTTTATTTTTAATGTCTTATTATAGTGATGCATATTTTGTTTATTTCCTAGTAATTTAAATATGTAATATAATTGTAAAAAGTAAGGTTATTTTTTATTAATATAAGGATTTAAATGTGATTTTTTTGTTAGATAATGCTAAACAAAAGTGATTTTGATTAACTCGGAATTTTTTTTATAAATAATTTAAAAAATAATTATATCTAAAAGATAAAATAATTATAATATATTTTTTTTAGATAGAAGTATTTAGTTTAAATTAAATTGAGTGATACTTTTACCATCACTTGAATGTTAACATTATTAATAATTTTGTTATTATGGTTTAATTTTCTTTAATAATGAGTGAGTAAACATTTTTCCCATTTTAAATTTCAAACAATAAGTAAACATTCCTCACTCTTGATTTAAATGAGTACCTACTAATTATATAATATGCATTTATAGTTTGGAAAATGTTTACACTAGCAATTGCACCATATGTTGCAAAGTAAATGTTGTAAAGCAGTAACATAGGGAAGAGTAGTATAGAGGAAAAAATATGTGATACATGACTTAATTGAATATTTAACTTATAAATATGAGTTATTTTATTTAAAAGATATTATAGGTTTCGAGAATTTTTTAAATCACTAGCTTCTCTTGGATAAGGAGCTCCAACTCAGTTAATATGTGTGGCCTTCACATTGGATGCAAAGTTATTCCAAGAAATCTTTCCTCGATCCATTTTGTCTATCAATTTGATGAGATTTTCCCTAATGACAGAAGAAATCAAAATCATTACAAGAGCCATTCATTTTTATATTTTTGTATAGCATGGAAAATTCCTTCTACCACTAATTGTTTAAATCAAAGAAAAATACCAATCATTTCCTTTAGCGTGGTAATTAAAAATGGTCAAAATGCTTACTTGTGAGGATTTATAGTTTTCCTGAAACCTTCAAACAATCTATTCCCTTGAACAACCTTTGCCATGTTTCCATCGTAAGTATACAAAAACACATCACTCTCTACTGCTAAAATATAGTCCAATGCAAAAAGTCTATTCTGATATTTTTAAAAAATTTCAAGCTCCTCTTAGAGTTGAATGTGAAAATACATTTTGGAATTCTTTTTGCAGAGTTCTCATGCTGCCATTTCCATAAATTTCCCCTGTTGCAATGAAAATGTTTGTTGCGGGTGAATAGCCCAAGGCTTTCAAGAAAAGACCAGTCTCATGTGGAGTTAAAAGACAATCTCCCTGCTACGGCTTTTCTTCAGCATCAATGACCTTCTCCTTCCAGTGCTTTACATTGTATCGCATTTCATGTAGCTCCTCTACTTCATCCAATGCCAGGTTGTGTGCACAACCAATGAGTCTATATGAGTAAAGTGTACACATAGTTTTGTTCAAAGAATGGATATATAATTTCATTGAATGCGACAATGCTAATGAAAATATCAAACATACAATAAATAATTAATTGGTTACTGTGTCCAGCATGGCAATCCCACTGTCAATAGCTTCTCTCTCTTTCAGTTTCAAAGAATATTAAAGAATACATATGAACTCCTCGCTTTCCTTTCTAAGGTTGATAAAAGGGTTAGATTTCAAAATCCTCGGAATTACCAGTAAGAAGTAAGAATTTGTGTTGATAAGGAAAGATATTTTCTTATTATTTTCTCCTTTAACCCTTTCCAATCTATTTGACAGAAGCATGGTTAGCTGAGCTCCATGTCGTAGATAATTGGTCATCAACATAATGTGCTACATGTGCATCTCCATTGAGCTCGTGAGTACCCATCGACAAACCCCTCATGCTAACCATTATAACAAAACCAATTCACCTTTGTGTTGCAATGTAGAGTACAATACCAGAGTATCGAAAATCTAAAATATAGTTGGGCCATGCTTAAGCATGGTATTCTTGCTTCATTAGTCTTCAATTTTTCTTAAGACTTTCACATATACAACTAGGGAAGGGATTGGCATAGAATTTTTCCTCCGGTCTTGGGAAATCATCATCTTCTCTTGGATAAGTAGCTCCAACTCAGTTAATATGTGTGGCATTCTCTTTAGATGAAAATTTATTCCAAGAAATCTATCCTCGATGAATTTCGTCTATCAATTTGATTAGATTTTCCCTAATGACAGAAGAAATCAAAATCATTACAGAAGCCCTTCATTTTTATTTGTTGTATATCATGCGAAATTCCTTCTAGAAATGATTGTTTAAATCAAAGAACAATACCAATCATTTCCTTTAGACTGGTATTTAAAAATGGGTAAAACCCTTACCTGTGAGGATTTATAGTCTTCCTGAAACCTTCAAACCGTCTATGCCCTTGAACAACCTTTGCCATGTTTCCACCACAAGTATAGAAAAACACATCACTCTCTAGTGCTAAAACGTGGTCCAATGTAGCAAGTCTATTCTGATAGTTTTTAAAAGGCTCAAGCTCCTCTTCTGTAGCAAGAGTTGAATGTGAAAACACATTTGGGAATTCATTTTGCAAAGCTCTCATGTTGCCATTGCCATAAATTTCCCCGGGTGAAATGTAAATATTTGTTAAGGGTGAATAGCCCAAGGAAAACAACAAAATAGCAGACTCATGTGGAGTTAAAGGACAACCTCTTTTATTTCACTTTTCTTTTGCATCAATGTCCTTCTCCTTCCAGTGATATAAATTTTATCGCATTTAATGCAGCTCCTTTGCTTCATCCAATGTAAGGTTTTGTGCACAACCAATGAATCTGTATGAGTAAAGTGTACACATAGTTTTTTTCAAAGAATGGATATAGAATTTCATTGAATGCGACAATGCCAATGAAAATATCAACCATACGAAAAAGAATGAATTCGTTGTTGTGTTTTTCATGGCAATCCCACTCCGAGCATTTTCTCTCTCATTCAGTTTCAGAGAATATTAAAGAATTGTAATATCCCAAAATGGGAAAATCAACAATACATGCATAAAAAACACATTTTTTAGAAATATAATCATTAACAGAAAAATGCAGCCCATGGATCCATGAGATATCATATTATTACAGCCACATCTGAAAGGAAATCAGAAACAAATGAATTTTGCCTAGTTAAACAGGCCTCCCATGCTCAAAACAACCCAAAAACACTGAAACCCCAAGACTACTGCAAACAAAAATTACTGCAGAAAGAGACAACGCAGTTATTTGAGGGTTTATATTCATAAATATAGATACAAAACATATCTTCTCTTGTACTAAGAAAATAAGCTCCAGAACATAGATCTAGTCCCTTTTACATAGATACAAGATGACTCGGGAAGGGTTTCTAGATAGAAATGATACACATGAAATTTCCTACTGCAGATCTATGGCTGAATCACTCTATATGGCTGAAACACTACATAAATATGGCTGATCATGCAAATAAATTGCAGTAGACTCTCCTACTTGCTTTCTAGGAAGTAGAATGAACCTCCTTCACGGAAACTAGCTCAAAATACAAGGGATTAAACCCCTCCATTGCAATACCTTAAGAAATAATGTAGTTTATTAAAGGGGCTACACTTTTTCTGAAGGTGACTACTTGGCCTAACACCAGATAGTGGAAAATTCAGCACAAAATTCTCTCCTCGGATTTCTTAAATAAGATCTCCAAGCAAGAGTGGGGAATTCCCGCATGAGAAAACCGTTGCACTAAACAGTGCAGAAAACTTAGCTAAATAGCTAAAGTGTGAAAACAAGTCTAAATAGACCACATACAAAATATAATCTTCAATCATCCCCATATGGTTGCCATTCCCTTCATTATATAGTTGATGAGCTTCCTCACTAAGCATCCCACCCAATTATGTGGTTGCTTCCATGCTAAGGCTCCTCCACTAGAATTACGCTGTCTCCATTAGTCTTACTCATCTTTTTACAACACTGTTTGATTTAGTCAATCTTGACTAGATCAACCTTGACTGGATCTTCATGCATTGTCTCTTTTCGCACTCAAGGTGTCTTCATTTTGACTAGCTAGATTGATCTTCATTCACATGGAGCTGACTTTATTTAGGATCCACTCCTTATATAATAATGTTGTGGACTTGGTCAAAATTTACTTTGTCCACACATTTTATACCCTGTTCACACATGTGGATTCTTGATCTGGTTATTAATATGACTTGTTTTCACATTATGAGGTATTTTTTTCCTACTTAAGCAACCGATGAGCCTCCTTGCCTATTAATTCATATAACTAGACTTTAAAATAAAAATTAATATTCCTATTAGCTACATGATAATTTAGGAATATTACAGTATTCCCCTCCCAAATTTTTCTTGTCCTCAAGCAACTTCAAGGGTGTTGCAAAATCCCCCCTCCTCCTCTTGTGGCCTCCTCATCCAACAGTCTCCACCATTGCTTCAGATTTTCTGCAATAATTCTATCCCCCAATGGTTCCTCCCAACTGTGCAAGTTGACCTTTGGTGGATAAACCAAATGGCTCTCATCATGAAAGAAAGGAAGGTCTATATGGAAACCTTCTTGCTTATCAATGGCATCCTCAAGGTATAAGTGATGACAATCATGGGGAATTTCATCATCAATGAGGGACTCCAACCTCCATGCTATCATCCAAATGAAATGATTCACCTCCCATTGGTAATTGATAGAAAATATCCTCCCAAATGCTCATGAGGGGTATGTCCCAAGTGCTCAAAACAGCCATATGGCCTACCTCATAAAAAAACAAGAGATCTACTATGGTAGCCATATCTTTTCCCATGCTCCCCTTCAAACATGTAGTGCAAAAACTGTGGGAAATTTCTTTCCCCAACGACATATCTAGCGAATGTGTCTCTCCTCCAACCATGTCCTCAACAAAGATAATAACATTTTCAGCATATGGACTCATAATTAGAGTCATGCTAGTTGCCATATGTATTAAAGGAGAAGGAAAATGGTCCCTCATGTGCAACGAATGCCAGTTTTACTCCTAACTTCCATAGAATATAATATAAAAAGTGTTCTTCCCCACACTTGTTTGCTATCCCATCCTTCTTGTATGCATGGAGAAGTTGTATGATAGTTGGTGCTAATGAAGCACACCAGGGGGAATAAAAAATATCCCCAAAATCTCTTATGGGATGGTCAACATCTCCATTTCTCATGGCTCCAAGTAGCCCTAGAAGCCCATAAGAAAAAGTGCCTCCTCTTGGAGCAAAGCCCTGCATATGAGTGTTAATAAAATACAAGCATATCGTAGATACATGACGATGTTTAGAAATACAAGTATTAATATACAGTTGATTCAAATTAGTGAGGTAACTCATAGATGAGCTCCCTCTCACACCCAATGAATAAGGAGGTGATGATGATAACTCTTCCCAAGAGCAATGTTCCTCCTCAACCAACAAATGATATATGCACTTCTTCATATGAGAGTTCATCTCCTCTTTGAAGTTCTCCCACATGAATCCATCTAAGATAGTACAGTATGCTCTAATGAAACTAGTGGGTTTGGAAAGCAAGATCTCATAGTCTGCATTAAGTAGTTTATACTTAAGCTTGGAGTCTCTAGCCAAATAGATCTGATCATGACAATAAATGACTCCATCAACTACTTTATACCTCCTATCCATCACCTGACCATCAAGAACCTTACATGTGAAGAGATCCTTGGAGTATTCCATCAAGAGTTGGGACTCCCAATAAGGATCTAGGCTCCCCAATAATGACAGCGTTGTAGAAATATGAAATGCAACCCCTATCATAACATGGCTCTCCTCTTTGACATGCTTGATGCCAAAGTCACATGTTGGAGTACTATCAACTTTCTTTTGCTGCATCTCTTGTAGTTGATCTAGCTCAAGACAAGATTTAAGTAGATGGAATTCAAACTCCCCTTGGAAAGTCCTTGTCTTCCAAAAATTCCTTAATTTGGCCCATGCATGCAAGAGTGTTGATATCCTCTTGTCATCTTTAGAAATCTTCTTTGTGTGTCAGAATATCATTGGTTGCCCCAAAGATATGGAGTGGATATTTGACATCATGCTCATGCCATCATAGATTTATGAATTCTCCTTTTCCAACGCAAGTTGTTTTGTGGGAGATGGAAATGTCCATTCCTAAAAATTACTTACCTCTCCTTTGAACTCATGAAATATTCTATGCGTTGTGCTAGCTTCTCCCAAGGCTCCCTCCTAAGCCAAATATGTAAATGTTGCCCATAGTTGAGAGAATACTTTATTCTTCTTCCATTGAGGGGGTCTCCGTGATGGAATGCCTCCATGCAAAGAGACATCAAGATATAGAGAAAGATATATATGTGTGTGGACTGATTTTCCCTTGCCTTCACTGCACAACTCCTCCTGCCTCCTTTGTACATAAAATTTCTGAAATATAGAGCGGTGTATGCTCCTCATCATATGATGCTTGTCCTCCCTTTTATCTCCTGCTATCTTCAAGATATCACCATTTGCTAATGATGGCACATGCTATACATCGATTGTGCCATGATCTCCATATGTTAGATTCTTTGGAACTCCTTGCAAGAGTGTAAGAGTTTCTCTCCTTGGAGAAAATGCCCCATATTCCTCTCCATAAGGTACTAGATGTGCTCTTGTCATGACTGTGTTGTAATCTCCAACCTTCTCTTCCTCTTATTCAATAGTTGAAAACGCCTCATCATCAATAAGAGACCTTAGATCTTGGTCTTCTTTTGAAGGGGGAGTCCCCATGTCTTCCTCTTGAGAGAAAAGCTCTCCATGCAATGGGGACTTGGCCTTTGGAAAGACATCATACAAGTTTCCTTTCCCTTCAATGGTTTTCTGAAATGGAGTTGGATTTATATACCCTTCCAACTCATGCAAAATTTTTGCTTGTTTTGCTTTGATAGGCTCCATAGAAGGTATTTCATGAGATTTTTCATCAAACCTTTCCACTATTATTCTAATGAACTTTTCATAAGTAGGTGTAATTGCATTTTTGAAGGAAAAATATTCAAACAACCACCAAGCATAAGCCTTACCCTCAAGATGTAGCACTACTACTTTGATGGCTTCCTTTTCTGAAACTTGATGTTGTTGCACATGGGTGTCTAGCTCCTTCACCCAAGCCCCAGCTGGACATTTAGGTGATCCATTAAAAGTAGATTGGAAGAATCGACCCACACCATGATGCTTGCTCCTTGTGCTTCTTTCCTCCTTGATCTTGTAAAACCCTTGGAAGTTCAAGTAATCTTTTAATCCCTTAGATTGACCTTCATACTCTTGCAAGTAATCACCAATAGCCTCCTCCTTTGGCACATCTCCTTTCTTCTTCTTCTTTGTCATGAACAAGTGGTTGATAGAGAATTGTAAATTTGATGACGTGGCTGAATGATCACACCCATAAGATGAGCAATTAGATCTTTCCTCATGTATAGATCTTGCAGATATTATTGAGGGACTTCCATGTCTTTCCCTCCTCATTTCTTTGATGTCTTTTCTTATACCCTGTAGAGTTTGAGAGAGAAGTTTTGAGAACCTATTTCCTCCAGAAAATAATGGCTTGTTTTGATATATATTGCAGATCTTCTCCTTCCCATGAGAAGACTCCATAATGGTTGAAGAACACAGGCTGAGCCAATATTAAGGCTCTAATACCACTCTAATATCCCAAAATGGGAAAATCAGCAATACATGCATGAAAAAAGTATTTTTTAGAAATATAATCATTAACAAAAAAATTCAGCCCATGGATCCATTAGATCTGACATTATTACAACCATATTTTAAAGGAAATCAGAAATAGATTACTTTGTCATAGTTAAACATGTCTCCCATGCTCAAAACAACCCAAAAACACTGAAACCCCAAGACTACTGAAAACAAATATTACTGCAGAAAGAGACATCACATTTATTTGAGGGTTTATATTCAGAAATATAGAGACAAAATAGATATTCTCTTGTATTAATCAAATAAGCTCTGAAACAGAGATCTAGTCCCTTCTACATAGATCCAAGATGACCCGGGAAGGGTTTCTGGACAAAAATGATATACATGAAATTTCATGCGATAGATCTATGGCTGAATCACACTGTATGGCTGAATAATTGCATAAATATAGCTGATAATGAAATGAAATGGCAGTAAACTCTCCTACTAACTTTCCGGGAAGTAGAATGAACCTCCTTCAGGGAAACTAGCTCAAAAAACAAGGGATTAAACCCCTCCACTATAATACCTTAAGAAATAACGTAGTTTATGGAAGGGACTGCATTGTTGCTAAAGGAAAATGCTTTTCCTAACACCAGATAGTGGAAAATGCAGCACAAAATCCTCTCCTCAGATTTCTTAAACAAGATCTCCAAGCAAGAGTGGGGAATTCCCGCATGAGAAAACCCTTGCACTAAATAGTGCAACAAACTTAGCTAAAAAACCAAAGTATGCAAAGAAGTCTAAACAGACCACATACAAAATATAATCTTCAATGATCCCCATATGTTTTTCATTCCCTTAATTATATAGTTGATGAGCTTCCTCACCAAGGGTCCCACCCAATTATGAGGTTGCTTCCATGCTATGGCTCCTCCACCAAAATTACGTTGTCTCCATTAGTCTTACTCATCTTTTTATAGCACTGTTTGTTTTAGTCAATATTGACTGGATCAACCTTGACTGGATCTTCATGCATTGTCTTTTTTCACACTCAAGGTGTCTTCATTTTGACTAGCTAAATTTATCTTCATTCACATTGAGTTGTCTTTATTTAGGATCCACTCACATAATAATGCAGTTGACTTGGTCAAACTTGGATTTTTCCACACATTTTAAACCCTTTTCACACATGTGGATGCTTGATTTGGTTATTAATATGATCCTTTTTCACCTTATGAGGGATTTTATTCCTACTTAAGCAACTTATGAGCATCCTTGCCCATTTATTCATATAACTAGACTTTAAAAGAAAAATTAATATTCCTATTAGCTGCATGCTAATTTAGGAATATTACAAGAATACATATTAACTCCCTGCTTTCCTTTCTAAAGCTTAATAAAGGGTTAGATTTCAGAACCCACGGAATTACCAGCATGAAGTAAGAATTTTTGTTATAAGGAAAGATAATTTCTTATTATTTTCTCCTTTAACCCTTTGCAATCTATTTGATGGAAGCATGGTTAAATGAGCTCCATGCCATAGATAATTGTTCATCAACATCGTGTCCTACATGTACATCTCCATTGAGATGGTGAAAACCCATTAACAAACCCCTCATGCTAACCATTTGGCAAAAACCAATTCTCCTTTGTTATGAAATTTATAGTACAATACCAGAGTATCAGAAATCTAATATATAGTTTAGCCATGCTTAAGCATGGTATTTTTTCTTTCAGTAGTCTTCGATTTTTCTTATGATTTTCACATATACAACCAAGGAAGGGATTGGCATAGAATTTTTCCTCTAGTCTTGGGAAATCACCAGCTTCTCTTGGATAAGGAGCTCCCACCAGGTTAATATGTGTGGCCTTCACTTTGGATGAAAATTTATTCCAAGAAATATATCCTTGATCCTTTTTGTTTATCAATTTTCTCATATTTTTCCTAATGATAGAAGAAAATACAATCATTATAGGAGCGCTTCATTTCTATATTGTTGTATAGCATGAAAAATTCCTTATACCAATGATTGTTTAAATAAAAGAAAAATAGCAATTATTTCCTTTAGGCTAGTAATTAAAAATGGGTAAAACTCTTACCTGTCAGGATTTATTGTTTTCCTGAAACCTTCAAACCATCTATGCCCTTGAACTACCTTTTCCATGTTTTTGTTGAAAATATTAAAGTCACCTGCGTACCCTATGCAGGTAGAAATAGATTACAACAGGGGTAGCAGCAAAAGGTTGAGTGTACACTTCTGTGCATTCAAGAGGAATGGAGAAAAACAGTAAGGAGGAATTAATGTTTGATGGGAAATAGCCACCATTGCATAGGTGAATTTATGTTTGTATGGGCGTAGCCGTATTTGTACAGAAGGATTAAAGACTTTCGTGGTTCAAAACCATGGAACAACAGATTTTTATTAAAGAACAGTCTTTTCGGGCTTTTAAGCCTTCAACAACCAAATATGAAGAATTTTGTTCAAACGCGTCAAGTCTTTTTAAGTTTTGAATGGGGCATGTCATAGTGGTCCGCACCAATTCATTGCCGATCGCAATCACAAGTTTTATTGTAAGTGTCTTGTTGATATGGAAAAGCTCATATGCGATGTGATGTGGTCTCACCACAATCGAAATCACACATCGCAAAGGAACAAGGTATGTTCTGCCATTCGAAATATGTTACCACCAATTGAAAGATGCGATGCAATGTGGTCCTACCACCATCGCATATCGCAATCGCATTCACCAACCGCACCATCCGCCATATGTTGTATTCATTGAAAGTTTGCGATGTGATTTTCGCAATTGCAATCGCACATCGCAATCACAAAGTTCATTCTGCTTATGTTTTCCGCTTATGTGTTTCATTGTGATGTGATGTGCCGATGCGATTTGGTCCCACCACAATCGCTCATCGCGCAATCGCAACATCACAACATCGCAACATCGCAAGTCTGTTTTTCAAAGCCATTTGTTCCGCCGATCACTGATTGCGAAGTGGGCTCCACTCGCATATCGTGCAAATGAAATTTTAGGTTAAAGTTTTATGTTCTCGCAATGTTTTTCTTTGTAATTTGTTTTTATGGTTTTATCACATCGCACCATATAAAAGGTGAAAAAGCTCGTAGGCTCATTGCATCATAGTATTGTATTATTGTATTGTTGTGTTGTATCATTGTGTAAGCTTGCAGGCAGAGAAAAACACAGTGAAGACCAGAGATCACTATTTCATGCATTTTTAGAGACAGAGAGAAGTTCGTTTTGAGATCATTGTGTCTGTAGCAGCCAAGTATTTTTGTAATCCCACTTTAGTGGAAGCAAATTGAATAGCTTTAGTTCTATTAATGAAATAGAAATTTTTTATTGTGTAATCTCTCTCTAGTTATTCTCTGTGTTAGAAGAAGAGTATTATTCTCTCAGTTATTTGTTCTGGAATTATCAGAAATTCCAACATGGTATCAGAGCTAGTCCAGGCTCTTTGAAGGCGTCAAAGAAGCTGAAGGAAGAATATTTATTGCAGCAGTTCTCCAGCAGCGTGAAGGCTCAGCAGAAGTTAAAGTCTAGGTATTTCTAAAAAAAAAGAGAGTTTTTTTTTTGTTTAAAAGAGAAGTCCTCATAGACAAAGTTTTTCTTCTAAACAAGGAAAGACAATTTGTTTGAAAAACACAGTCAAGTTTATTTCAAAGTTTAGTTAGTAAGAAATGGATGGACCAAGCACTAGTATGAGTACTGGAAATGCTCAACTTCTACAATTTAATGGGAAGAACTATGATTTTTGGGCCATTACCATGAGAGCCTTGTATGCCTTACACGATTTATGGGAATTTGTTGAAGATGGTTTTGATGAACCAGTTGATGAGCGCGCCTTTAATGCCTTAACTCAGGCAGAGAAGGATTTATTGAAAAGTAATAGGAAGAAGGACTCTAAAGCCTTCTTCTATTTTTATCAAGTATTACATGAGAGTGTGTTTCCAAGGATAGCAACAGCTAAGAGATCTAAGGATGCATGGGAAACTCTTAAGATATCCTATCAAGGTATGGAGAAAGTGAAGACAACAAAACTACAATTGTTGAGGAGATATTTTGAAACTCTCTGTATGAAAGAGTCTGATAACATAGACTCATTCTTCACACATGTGATTGGATTGGTCACACAGATAAGGTCCCATGGATAAACGCTTGAAGAAAGAAGGATTGTGGAGAAACTATTGAGGAGTCTACCCTCAAGGTTTTATGTTATTGTTACCACCATAGAAGAGACTAAGGATCTCTCAAAGTTCACAGTAGATGAAATTCATGCATCGCTTATGAATCATGAACAGAGATTGGAAAGATCTGTAAACCCCTCTCTAGAGCATGCCTTCAAGACCCAAATGCATTTTGGAAGAGGAAGAGGTCAAGGCAGAGGAATAGGAAGAGGTAGAAGCCAAAACAGAGGAAGGAATAGCCATTCACATTCAAATGGAAGGAGCAGCAATAAGAATCAAAGCCACGGCCAATGCGACAACCAAAAAGGAAGACACCAACATGCTCATGGACAAAGGTATGACAAACCCAATGTCCAATGTCATTATTGCAAGAAATATGGCACTATGCCAATGAGTGTAGGAAAAAGAAAAATGACATGAATAATAGGTAGAATGCTAATGTAGCAAAAGAAGAAAAGAACCCAAAGAATGTGCTGTTAGCATGTAATGTAGCACAAGATAGACAAGATGATGTATGGTTCTTAGATTCAGGCTGCACTAATCACATGAC
The DNA here is from genome assembly GCA_034641835.2 of Pinus albicaulis. Taxonomy (NCBI): domain Eukaryota; kingdom Viridiplantae; phylum Streptophyta; class Pinopsida; order Pinales; family Pinaceae; genus Pinus; species Pinus albicaulis. The sequence continues at coordinate 922,050,698 of CM076582.1, forward strand.
TAGAAACATAGCAATGTTTTCCAATATTGATGAAGAATTTAAATCATAAGTAACCACAGGAACTGATACTAAGATCTCTGTAAAGGGAAAAGGCAGAGTTAGTATTTGTGCTAGAAATGGTGAGAAAAAATTTGTGCCAGATGTTTATTATGTTCCTGGCTTGAAATGTAATCTTTTGAGCATTGGGCAGCTGATAAACAAAGGCTACAATGTAGTTTTCAAAAATGATGTGTACACAATAATGGACATACCTCCAATCAGAAGATTATTGCTGAAATACAAATGACCAGCAATAGAATGTTTCCACTCAAGCTCAATACTGACTTGAAGGGAAAAAGAAAAAGAAAAAAACAGATGTAACTCAAGAGGTCTTTCAGAAGGAAGTGAAAGATGAGAATTGTTTATGGCACTTGAGATTTGGACATCTCAATTTCGGAGGTTTGAATTTGTTGCACAGAAAAGGAATGGTAAGAGGGCTACCATTGATTGAAAAACTGGACAGCCTATGTGAAGGCTGCATCTTGGGAAAACAACACAGAGAAAAATTTCCATTAGGAAAGAGCATAAGGGCGAAAGCACCCTTAGAGATCATTCATTCAGATTTATGTGGGCCGATGCAAAAAGCATCAGTTTCAGGCAGCAATTACATGCTGACCTTCATTGATGATTTCACAAGGAAAGTGTGGGTTTATTTCTTGAAATACAAAAGTGAAGTATTTGAGAAATTTTTCCATTTTAAAGCTCTTGTAGAGAAACAGAGTGGGAAACATATCAAAGTTCTTAGAACTGACAGAGGAGGTGAGTACATCTCAAAAGAGTTTCTGCGTTTTTGCAGAGAAAATGGCATACACAAGAAGTTTACTACAAGGTATACACCACAAAAAAATGGAGTTGTTGAAAGAAAGAATCGAACCATAATGGAAATGGTGAGGAGTATGCTAAAGGAAAAAAAATTTCCAAATGAGTATTGGGTAGAAGAAGCAAATTTTTATGTGTTCATTCGAAATAGATTCCCAACAAAAGATGTAATGAACAGAGTTCCAGAAGAAGCGTGGAGTGGTAGAAAACAGGGAGTCACCCACATGAGAGTTTTTGGATGTGTGGCATATGTACACATTCTAGATCATTTGAGGAAGAAGTTGGATAGTAAGGGGGAGAAGTGCATATTCCTTGGATATTGTGAAGATTCCAAAGGATATAGATTGTATAACCCATCCACAAAGAAATTTGTGATAAGAAGAGATGTGCAGTTCATTGAAGAGGAAGCATGGGATGGAAGCATTGAGAAAACAGTCAATGTTAAAAGCTATTTATCTCATGATGAAGATGAGGAAGATGTGGCTGAAAATAATACCTCATCAGTAGCACTACCTCCACCAACACAAGGATAGCAAGGGACACCTCAAGCAAGAGTAAGAACACCTTTGAGAAGAAATGAGAGTGCTTCTCCAAGCACACCACATGGAGAAAATTTGAGTGCTACTTCAAGCACAAGTACACCAAATGAAAGAGGAACAAGATTCAAAAATTTAAATGAGATTTATGAGCAGGAAGCAGCAAATAAATGTATGAACTATTTATTTTCTTTGTATTTTCATGTTGATAATCTTATTCACTTTGAAGATGTTATAAAAGATTGAAAATGGATAGAAGCTATGGATGATGAAATTAATACCATAGAGAAGAATAAAACATGGGAGTTGGTTGATCTCCCACAAGGGAAAGAAGTTATTGGAGTAAAATGGGTCTACAAGACCAAAAGCAATGCTAAAGGTAAGATTGAAAGACACAAGGCCAGACTTGTTGTCAAGGGATATAAGCAGCAAAATGGAAGAGACTATGAAGAAACTTTTGCACCAGTTGCAAGAATGGAAACCGTGAGAGTAGTGGTGTCCATAGCAGCACAAAACAAATGGAAGGTTTACCAAACGGATGTAAAATCGACATTTTTAAATGGAGTGTTAATGGAAGAGGTTTATGTTGAACAACCTCTCGGCTATGAGAAGACAGGCTAAGAACACAAAGTGTGCAGATTGAAGAAATCTCTTTATGGGCTGAAGCAAGCACCAAGAGCATGGTACAGTAGGATAGATTCATATCTACTGGAAAATGGGTTTGAAAAATGTGAAGAAGAACCGACATTATACATCAAAGAAAAGGATGGTAAGATGCTCATTGTTGTGTTATATGTTGATGATGTGATATTCACAGGTAATGACGATTACCTCAGTGAAAATTTTAAAACATTCATGAAAGATGAATTTGAAATGACTAACATGGGATTGCTGAGATACTTCTTAGGAATAGAAGTAAAGAAAAATGAAAATGGGATTTTTATCTCACAAGAAAAATATGTTAATGAAGTTTTGGAAAGATTTAATCTGCAGGAGTGCAAGGCAGCAATTACTCCGACAGTAATGGGATTGAAATTGAGTAAAAATGACAGCAGCAAGGATTTTGAACCAAGTTTGTATAAAAGCATAGTTGGCAGCCTTATGTATTTGACTGCAACTAGGCTAGATATTATGCATGCTGTTAGTTTGATTTCCAAATTTATGGAGAGGCCAAAAGAAGCACATTGATAGGCAGCAAAGAGAATTTTGAGGTATGTTAAAGGAACTAAAAGATATGGGATTTTATATACTACTTCAGAAAACTTTGAATTAATTGGATATACTGACAGTGATTGGGCTGGAAGTATTGATGACCAGAAAAGTACTTCTGGTTATGTTTTTCATATAGGTTCAGGAGCCATTTCATGGACTTCTAAGAAACAGCCTATTGTAGCATTATCTACAGTAGAGGCAGAGTATGTGGCAGCTACAAAAAAAGCGTGTCAAGCAGTATGGATGAGAAGAATGTTGAGAAATTTATCTCAAGAACAAGTAAAAGTGACAGTGATTTATTGTTACAATAGCTCAGCTATTGCATTATCAAATAATTTTTTGTTTCACAAGAGAACGAAGCACATAGATGCCAAGTTTCACTATATCAGAGAACTGGTGAACAATGGAGAAATTGTTTTACAACATTGTAGAACAGAGGAGCAATTTGCAGACATTTTGAAAAAGCCATTGGGGCAGAAAAGTTTTGAATATTTAAGAAAATGCTTGGGTATGACAGATAACCCAGCAGCTGACTTTAAGGGGGAGTGTTGAAAATATTAAAGTCACCTGCGTACCCTGTGTAGGTAGAAACAGAGTACAACAGGGGAAACAACAAAAGGTTGAGTGTACACTTCTGTGCATTCAAGAGGAATGGAGAAAAACAGTAAGGAGGAATTAATGTTTGATGGGCAACAACCACCATTCCAGAGGTGAATTTATTTTTGTATGGGCGTAGCCATATTTACAAATAAGGATTGAAGACTTTTGTGGTTCAAAACCATGGAACATCAGAGTTTTATTAAAGAATAGTATTTTTGGGCTTTTAAGCCCTCAAAAACCAAATATAAAGATTTTTTTTCAAATGTGCCAAGTCTTTTTAAGTTTTGAATGGGGCATGTCGTAGTGGTCCCCACCACTTCATTGTCGATTGCAATCACAAATTTTATTGTAAGTGTCTTGTTGATATGGAAAAGTTCAGATGAGATGCGATGTGGTCTCACCACAATCGCAATTGCACATCGCAAAGGAACGAGGTATGTTCCGCCATCCAAAATATGTTACCATCAATTGAAAGATGCGATGCGATGTGGTCCTACCACCATCGGATATCGCAATCGCATTCACCAACCGCATCATCTGCCATATGTTATATTCATTGAAAATTTGTGATGCAATTTTTGCAATCGCAATTGCAACATCCAAAATGTGTTTTCCACCTACCGCATATGATTTTCGCCGATGTGTTCGCTGATGTCGCTAATCACACATCGCAATCACAAAGCTCATTCCGCTTATGTTTTCCGCTTATGTGTTTCATTGCAATGCGATGCGCCTATGCGATGTGGTCCCACCACAATCACTTATCGCGCAATCGCAACATCTCTAATCGCAACATCGCAAGTCTGTTGTTCAAAGCCATTTGTTCCGCCGATCGCCGATTGCAAAGTGGGCTCCACTCGCATATCGCGCAAATGAAATTTTAGGTTAAAGTTTTATGTTTCAGTAATGTTTTTCTTTGTAATTTGTTTTTATGTTTTTATTACACCGCGCCATATAAAAGGTGAAAAATCCCATAGGCTCATTGCATCATAGTATTGTATTATTGTATTGTTGTGTTGTATCACTGTGTAAGCCTGTAGGAACAGAAAAACACAGTGAAGACCAGAGAGCACTGTTTCGTGCGTTTTGAGAGACAGAGAGAAGTTTGTTTTGAGAGCACTGCATCTGTAGCAGTCAAGTATTTTTGTAATCCCAGTTTAGTGGAAGAAAGTTGAAATAGATTTAGTTTTGTTAATGAAATAGAAAAGTTTTATTGTGTAATCTCTGTCTAGTTACTCTCTGTGTTAGAACAAGAGTATTATTCTCTCTGTTATTTGTTCTGGAATTATCAGAAATTCCAACAGTTTCCATCGTAAGTATCGAAAAATACATCACTCTCTAGTGCTAAAATATATTCCAATGCAACAAGTCAATTTTGATAGTTTTTAAAAGGATCAAGCTCCTCTTCTGTAGCAAGAGTTTAATGTGAAAATACATTTGGGAATTCATTTTTCAGAGCTCTCATGTTGCGATTTCCATAAATTTCTCGTGCTGCAATGAAAATTTTTGTTGCGGATGAGTAGCCCAAGGCTTTCAATAAAAGAGAAGTATCACATGGAGTTAAAGGACAACCTCCCTACTTCCACTTTTCTTCAGCATCAATGTCCTTCTCTTTCCAGTGATTTACATTATATCACATTTCATGCAGCTCCTTTGCTTCATCCAATGTAAGCTTGTGTTCACAACTAGTGAATCTGTACGAGTAAAGTGTACACATAGTTTTGTTGAAAGAATGGATATATAATTTCATTGAATGCAACGATGCCAATGACGATATCAACCATACAAAAAAGAATGAATTGGTTTTTTTGTCTGGCATGGAAATCCCATTGCGAGCATCTTCTCTCTCGTTTAGTTTAAGAGAATATTAAAGAATACATATTAACTCCCTATTTTCCTTTTTAAATCATGGTAAGGGGTTAGATTTCAAAACCCTCGGAATTACCAATGAGAAGTAAGAATTTGTGTTGATAAGGAAAGATAATTTATTATTATTTTCTCCTTTAACCCTTTCCAATCTATTTGACAGAAGCATGGAAATGAGCTCTATGCTGCAAATAATTGGTCATCAGCATCATGTCCTATAGGTACATCTCCATTGAGCTAGTGAAAACCCATCGGAAAACCTGTCATGCTAACCATTCAACCAAAACTAATTCACCTTTTTTATGCAATTTATAGTACAATACCAGAGTATCGAAAATCTAATATATATTTGGGCCATGCTTAAGCATTGTATTTTTTCTTTCAGTAGTCTTCGATTTTTCTTATGACTTTCACATATATAGCGAGGAAAGGGAAATTGACATAGAAGTTTTCGTCTAGTCATGGGAAATCACCAGCTTCTCTTAGATAAGGAGCTCCAACTTGGTTAATATGTGTAGCCTTCACTTTGGATGAAAATTTATTCCAAGAAATCTATCCTCAATCCATTTCGTCTATCAATTTGATCAAATTTTCCCTAATGACAGAAGAAATGAAAATCATTACAGGAGCCCTTCATTTTTATATTTTTATATAGCACACAAAATTCCTTCTACAAATGATTGGTTAAATCAAAGAAAAATATGAATCATTTCCTTTAGCCTAGTAAGTAAAAATGGATAAAACACTTACTTTTCAGGATTTATAGTTTTCCCGAAACCTCCAAACCATCTATGACCTTGAACAACCTTTTCCATGTTTCCATCGTAAGTATAGAAAAATAAATCACTTTCTACTGCTAAAACACATTCCAATGCAACAAGTCTATTCTGATAGTTTTTAAAAGACTCAAGATCCTCTTTTGTAGCAAGATTTAAATGTGAAAATAAATTTGGGAATTCATTTTTCAGAGCTCTCATGCTGCCATTGCCCTAAATTTTCCTTGCCGCAATGTAAATGTTTTTTTTTGGTGAATAGCCCAAGGATTTCAAGAAAAGAGAAGTCTCATGTGGAATTAAAGTACAACCTCCTTACTTCTTCTTTTCTTCAACGTCAATGTCCTTCTCCGTCTACTACTTTATATTGTATCAAATTTCACACAACTCCTATGCTTCATACAATCTAAGGTTGTGTGCATAACCAGTGAATCTATATGAGTAAAGTGTACACATATTTTTGTTCAAAGAATCGATATAGAATTTCATTGAATGAAACAATGCCAATGAAAATATAAACCATACAACAAATAATGAATTGGTTGTTGTTGTTGGCATTGCAATCCCACTACCAGCAGCTTCACTCTCATTTAGTTTCAGATAATATTAAATAATACACATTAACTCCCTAATTTCCTTTCTAAATCTTGATAAAGGGTTAGATTTCAAAACCCTCGGAATTATCAACGAGAAGTAAGAATTTGTGTTGATAAGGAAAGATGATTTCTTATTAACAAATGGTAAAAATCTTACCTGTTAGGATTTATAGTCTGTCTAAAACCTTCAAAAAGTAAATTCCCTTGAACAATAGCGTTTTTGCAGGTGCTGATAATATGGAGAATCCCACCCCTTTGTAGTCATGTTCTCGTGAAAGTTGGACAAAGCGGTACCATGCAGCTGAAAGTCATGGGGTTTCTCAGTCAGATATGTAGTCTTGGATGGATTTTTATTTGGTTGTAGAAACCTCACCGAAATCTCTAGTACGCCATAGATATTGGAGCAGTCCTAGGGTGTAAGTAGTGTAAGCCTGCAAAGACATTTTCCCCTGACATTTCTTCCAATTTCATGTGCACAATTATTATTTCAATCGTCTAACATCAAAATCAACGGTTCACAATGGTACGAGTGCCAGTTGAGGGGAGTTGTTTTCAAAGAGGGAAGCTCTACAACATAATTATTGAATTTTTTATTTTACACATATTTTTTTGTATGCGGAATGAGGAAATTATAAATATCAATTTCATATTAATGAAGTATAAATATAAATGAGAGACATTTAATGTTATAGGTTCACATTGAAAAAGGATTAAGATATATATACCTTTATAAACATTAAATAAAAAGTATCATATATCAATTTAATATCTAATTTAACAATCATTCATTCATTCTTTCTCATCCTAAAGATGGATCCCCATTGGGATTTGAAACGTCGACCATTGTTCTATGATACTGTGGATAATCTGGTTTCTGATGACAATAACTATAACCACAGAAGTTTGAAAACCAGAATCATCTTAAAATTAAATTATCATGATCACTATTATTATTTTTCAAAAATATAAAAAATGAATAAATAAAAAACTTAATTTTAATTTCGATATTAAAAATTAATTAAATATATCTATCCATACTTTATGGTAGATGTTTTTTTAATTTTCAAATAGACTTTGTTGTAATATCATGGACCGTTACTATGGTTTATCAATACTAAATGCCTAAAACCCATAACTCATTTTATATGACACTTCTTCTTATAAAGTTTTTTTAATTAATTAATTTAATTAAAAGGATAAAAAATGCATAACTACTTTGCAGATAAATCCCAATCATTGATGTGTATACTACTGTGAAAATTATAGAATATTTCATGGAGGTTAAATAATTAGCATCCACCTACTAATTGTTGATAAGAATTCATAACTAGTTAATGTGGACCACCATGCTACCGAATATGGGAACATGGGTGCCTTCATCTTCTTTTGCACAATATTAAAACCAAAAATATCTAGCTATTTCATTTATGGATTTGGGGTTGAATTATATGTTGTTTGATGTTTATATATTATCTGTTATTTAGCTCATATATGCAAATAGATATAGTTTATTTTTTTATGTTGATTGGTGTTCAGATTTTATGTGTTATTTATCTCATATATGTGAATGAATATATGTGTTATTATTTTTTCATAAGCATACATACATATGCATTTATTTATGTAGGTAAAATTATGCTTTCATGAGTGATGTGGTGAAGTGTTTATCAATGGCTACTGTGTATTACAGAGTTTGTTAGGTTGCATTGAATTCTAATAAATTTAAAAAATTAGATTCCTGCTAGTTGGCTCCAAGCCCACCAATTTCCTGGAGATTTGAGATTATTCCAATTCTAATAAGTTCCTCCATGATATGTTCATTATTATTATTTATAACATTCATTTATATATAAGAAAATCTTATTTAAAAAAATGGTTCATTACTCTTAATAAATTTTAAAAATTAGATTAGTGCCACATGGCTCCCCATCCACCAATTTCCTAGGTATTTGAGCTTATTCCAATTCTAATAAGTTTTTCCATGATAAGCTCCTCATTATTATTTATAACATTCGTTTATATATAAGATTGGTGAATTTTACAATAATATGTGTAATTTTTTTTTCTTATGTTAAAGTTGATCATGTCAAAACAGGAGGCCCACAAATGTCCAATGGAGATGAAAGAGGTCGACAATGTGTAGCCTAATGAATTTCAAAAAGGCTCTTTGTATGTTGATTGGTGTTAAGATATTATGTGTTATTTAACTCATATATGCAAATGGATATAGTGTATCTTTGTATGTTGATTGATGTTAAGATCTTATGTGTTATTTAGCTCATATATGAAAATTGATGTATGTATTCTTTTTTCAAAATAAGCATATATACATATGCACTTATTTTGTATGTAAACTTATGCCTTCATGAGTGACCTGGTGAAAAGAAACTTATGCCTTCATTAGTGATGTGGTGAATTTTTATCAATGGTTGTAGTTTATTACAAATTTTTTTAGGTTGCATTCACTTTTAATAAATTAAAAAATTAGACTCATGCCACGTGGCTCCCACCCACCAATTTCCTAGGGATTTGAGATTATTCCAATTCTAATAAGTTCCTACATGATAAGTTCCACATAATTATTTATAACATTAATATATATATAAGAAAACTTTATTTAGAAAAATGGTGCATTTGGCAATAAGTGGTGTTATTTTTTTTTTTTAAGTTAAAGTTGACCCATGTCAAAATAGACAAATGTCAAATGGAAATGATAAAGGTGGACAATGCATAGCCTGACCAATTTCAAAAAGTGAAACCTTAGGTATAGTTACAACTAAAAATATACTTATTCTTTAAATGTTAATAAAAACTTCAAGGTTATTTGGGTCGAGAAGGAGGAAATAACTTTGATATTGGCATGCTTTTTGCTAAGATGACTAACTTTTATCCATCTTCTTGGGCCAAGGTCTTAATTCTCTTGTGCCCCTTTTTCTATCATCCTTCACTGTCTTGGGAATCTTTGAAAGATTGTGTCTGAACTCCTTCTCAAGACAAAATGAACATTATATGTTTGGTGGTCTAGCATGGATTATGGATCTTTATTGAGGCAAGCCTTTGCCAAAACAATAATGTATGGAACATATAGATCCATTTCTTTTAGGAGGTGTTTAATCATATCCTCTTCCATTACTGATCTAGATGGCTCCTTTGGAGGAGAATTTTATAGATTACCTTATGGATTCCTTTTATCAGGCTCTGTTGGGGGCAACAAAGACTCCAAAATACTACTAATAGATGAATGGGGGACCAATTGTTTAACTTTTTGCATTGAGGTCTTGTTCGAAGAGGAGAGAGACATGAACCTCTTGCACTTTTTGAGTTGATTGACTAGTTGGTAAATTCTTTGCAATCAAATGGAAATCTCTAAAAATACCTTCGTGTTCATGACAACACTTTCATCTAAATGGGCCATTTTCATAATCAAGTGTCTTTTTCCAAATATTATCTTGAAAATAAATGTCCATTTAAGTTGGAAGAAATTTTGAAATATTTATATAGAAATAGATCATTTCATATGATGTATATCTTTGTCTCTCAATTTCCTTAGTAACCTTGATTCTACTGATGGCATGGACAATGCCTTCAAGGATTTCTTCCTCCAAATATTCCTTTAGAAAAGAAAAGAGAGAAACCTATACTAGGCCATCAATGACATCTTCCTTCTCATGGTTTTACCATTCATTCCAAAATCACATGAAGAGCCTAGCATTAATAAAAAATAAGGCCCTCATTTAAAAATTGTCATTCTATCATCCAAGGTGAATATAATTGTGAATATACCTTTTGCTTGTAGCTCTATATGTATTTTTCTCGACTCCATTTATTTTAGATCCAACCAATTAGGGACTTTTGAAAGGGACATAATCTAATGAAACTATCGATGAGATAATTTTCTTGCATATATTAGACATATTCTACAATCTTGTTATATCCCACCTCATACTTTGGATATTGCACAACTTTTGGAAGGAAATGCCATAAATTTTATTTTTCCAAAATGTAGTCATTTCTTTGAGTGACTAGAATCTCCATTGGCTCCCAAAGAAAATATTTGAAAAGGAAGCTAGTGATGAGGAGTTTAAGAGGGATTTTGGACAAATCCAAATTTCCTACAAACTCCTAGAAAATCTAGTTAAAGGAAGGGGTTGATCCCCCTACCACAGAAGAATCAATGCAAAAATATATATAAAAATATTGATGTAAAATATTATTATATATAATTAAAGGTTTTTATTATATTTGTTAACTATTATTAAATTATAATAAAATATATTACACACACTCTCTCTATATAAATAGAATTAATGAATTTTTTTGGAGTTGTAAATCCCCCCACTAAAACTTTTGTAATATTGTGTAAGGTCCTTGAGGATGGGTGAAGTGTTCATCTCTAAGTTTTCTCATAACTCACATTACTTAAATAACTAATTAAGCTTCCCCTTAAAATTTTATGTTTTTTTTATTTGAAATAAATTAAAATGTTTAAATATTTTTATAAATTCAATATAATATATAGATATGAGAGTAAACAATTAAATACATTAAAATATATTTAAATAAATTTTATAGATAAAAAATATTAATACATTTATTAAAAAGTCAAGATGACTAGTCGATTTATATAAGTAATAAAATTAATTATTAATTTCATTTTAAACTTATTTAATTTAAATATTTGATTTCTATTTAAAAAAAATAATAATTATATAATCACAGAAATTTAAAAAATAAAAATGGCAACCAATGAAAATTAAAACAAGTTATATATATATATATATATATATATATATATAATGTTGAATGCTAGTTTTATGTTGGTAGTTCAAATAGCAAGGAACATGATAATAAAATGTCAAAGTATTATGATAATAAGTGTTTTGTATTAAGAGATTTGAAGTTTAATTTTTTGAATTTATTAGAAGTTAGAGTGGTAGAGGTAGGAACAAAATTGAGCCAATTTTTGATTGTTTGAGGTAGTGGTAAAGGTAGGAAGCGGTTACACAATTTTGAATAAGATCGTCAAATTTTTTATTTAAACTGCATAAATTTCTAACACGATTATGATTTTTAGTTATTTAAAATAATTTTTGAATACATAAATATATTCAACAATTTAAATTTGGCTATATAATTAGAACAAAATTGTGATTTTTTATTATTTAAAATACACTTTTAAACACAAATAAATTCAATAGGCTAAAAATTCTATAAAACATTACTAAAAACAAAAAAAGCAACATAATTAGACCCAAATAATAATAAAAATAAAAATAAAAAATATTGTTGTAAAATAATAATAATAAAAATAAAAATATTGTTGTAAAATATTATTATATATAATTAAAAATTTTTATTATATTTGTTAACTATTATTAAATTATAATAAAATATATTACACACTCTCTATATGAATAGAATTAATGATTTTTTTTGGAGTTGTAAATCTCCCACCAAAACTTTTAGAATATTGTGTAAGGTCCTTGAGAATGGGTGAAGAGTTCATCTGTAATTTTTCTCATAACTCACATTGCATAAATAACTAATTAAGCTTCTTCTTAAAACTTTATGACTTTTTTAGTTGAAATAAATTAAAATGTTTAAATATTTTTATAAATTCAATATAATATTTAGATATGAGAGTAAACAATTAAATACATTAAAATATATTTAAATAAAATTTATATATAAAAAAAAGAAATACATTTATTAAAAAGTCAAGATGACTAGTCGATTTATATAAGTAATAAAATTAATTATTAATTTTATTTTTAAATTATTTATTTTAAATATTTAATTGCTATTTAAAAAAATAATAATTTTATAATCACAAAAATTTAAAAAATAAAAATGGAGACCAATGAAAATTAAAAGAAGTTATATATATATATATATATATATATATATATATATATTTATTGTTGAATGCTAGTTTTATGTGGGTAGTTCAAATAGAAAGTAACATGATAATAAAATTTCAAGTATTATGATAATAAGTGTTTTGTATTAAGGGATTTGAAGTTTAAATTTTTGAATTTATTAGAAGTTATAGTGGTAGAGGTAGGAACAAAATTGAGCCAATTTCCGATTGTTTTAGAGGTAGTGGTAAAGGTAGGAATCGGTTACACAATTTTGAATAAGATTGTCAAAAATTTTATTTAAACTGCATAAATTTCTAACACGATTATGATTTTTGGTTATTTAAAATGAATTTTGAATACATAAATAGATTCAACAATTTAAATTTGGCTATATAATTAAAACAAAATTATGATTTTTTATTATTTAAAATACACTTTTGAATACATAAATAAATTCAATAGGCTAAAAATTCCATAAAACATTACTAAAAACAAAAAAAACAACATAATTAGACCCAGATAATAATAAAAATAAAAAATAAAAATAAATTAAAGTTATTTTCTCCGTACAAAATACTGAAATAGAATCTGGTAGGTGATATCCAATCAGGATACACAAAACTAACATATCAATATCAATATCAATAGATAATCAATAGTCTTTCATCTGGGATGTAGTTCCATCCAGATTCTATCACCGACCAAACCCAACAAAATACGTAAACAAGCACGAGAGGTTTACAAATTAAACCATTAAACTACTATACTTTGGGAAAATTTGACCAGAAAATGGTTATTTCTATCCATTAGACTATGTAATATAATAATATATGATAATAATAAAATGACAAAGCCTAAATAACTCAGTATAAATATTAATATTAATATGTGTTTTTTATAATTATGATTACTCTTATTAAATCATTTAAATTGTTTGAGAAAAATCATATCAATTAAAATCATTTATATTATTTATTGAAAATAAACCTTTACTCTTAACTTTTCATATAAATTATTTTAATTTATATTAATTATAAAAATTAAATATTTTCTCTATCATTATTTTTAATTAATAGGTTTTAGATTTTTTTATATGTAGAAAACAAAATTTAAATAAAAAAAATAATGAACATTAATAAAAATAAAAATAAAAATAAAAATTATATATATATATATATATATATATATATATATATATATATATAAAATCAAATTTGCTTATGAGTAAATAATATGCATTCATATAGTTAAATCTATGCACATTTTTTTGGCATGTTTATTTTGGAAAAAAAGTTATAGAAGTTTTTTTTATTTTTTTTACAGAGGAATTAATAACTATGCCCAACTATGTGAACCCTTGAGGGGCTCACATATATATTTAGGGGGATTTGAACTTAAAAACAACACACATCACAAAGCTAATGTCACATCTATAGGGGTTAGGCTTCTAAAATATTATTACACTAATAGGGGTGTCCATTTTGACATAGAGTTTCATAATTTTATTTTAATTGTCAATAATTATTAGGTAGATGTTTTCAATTCAATTTGCATGAAATATTGTAGAATATTCTTAATAGTATCCAAAAATCAAAGATTGAGTTTTTTCTCCAAAATAATTATATCACTTTTCCCTTTCTCTTTTTTTTTGTGAATTGAGGCAATAATTATATTACTTCAACAAAAAAAACATTACATGAATTTCCAGACATATCTCCTTGCTGTGCATAATTCTATGCCACACACCGAGGAGTTCATATCATACTTACAAACACCCATAAAATCCCCATTTCAAAGCCCCAGTACCACAATAACTACAACGCAGAGAGCTGAGACCATCATACAAAACATATCACCTCACTCTAAGTACAAATTCCACTCAACAAAAAAAATAAAGAAACTAGGCCAAGCTCAAACCAAATACAAAGCATGGCCAATCACTCCAATTACGTGGTCCATTCAACAAAAGAAACAAATATTTCCAAAATGAACCATTGCCATGTTTGATTGTTTCAAACAAACAATATCCATGGTGGAAAAATTTACAAAGAGAGCAACAAGAATAACAAAAATCATTACATTAAATATCAAAAAATCCACGATCTCGCTAATGATGAGACCAACAGTAGATGGAAATACAAAATATTCCCACAAGATACGAACTACGATATTTAACACGACGAGCCGTAAATCTAACGGCCTCCAAGAAGCTCCATGTAAACTTAGTGTCATGTACCCTTGTTTGAGAAATGGAAGAATTGAATCCCTACTAGAGCATTTGTTTTGTATGATTATCCAAATTGTCATACCTATTCATATTGTCATACAATATTAGAATATGATGTTGGCAATACTGAGAAGCGAAGTTGTTACATCTCTTCAAGCAACTATTGAAGGTCATTAGCACTCATGGTATGTGATCCAGTTAATTTCCTAACCTGAGGGCTTAGCGGCATACATTCATGACCGATTTTGGGTAATGAAGGCTATCCCCCTTCTTAGAATTAAATAGTCTATATATGTCACATATATCTGTGCTATAAAATTCTTCTTATAACTCATGCTTCACTTGCATTATACCTCATATTCCGCCTATCAATTAATTTACCCCAAATGCATGTCTCACCATGCTTAACTTATATGGATGGTACCATTTTTTTTTCAAATACCTCGTATGCGAGTTGGTTGTTCAACTTAAGTAGTATTGTTTACAATTGACCCCCCCTCATCCATTTTTATTTCACTACTAACGTTACGACTATGGTGAACCCATAACATAGGTGTTCTCATACTAATAACTCATCATATCCATTCCACAAGTGTCAAGTGCATGAGCGCACACTTGATGTTGCCGTACTAACCCAGTCTCTTCCCACCATGTTGGCATTCTCCATCTGACACCCATGTGGATTTAGCAGGCCTCTCCAATTCAATGGTGGGATGAGACTTGGATAATTCTACGGTGGAGATGCTATCTTTCTAATCGCTTAACTAGTTTATACATATGTATAAGTTCTGTGCATGAGTTACCTATGGGTCGAGCTATATAAGAGTACTCCTGCCCTTTATAACAATCCTCCAGAGTACAATTTTCTGATATTGGTCCAAATTTTCTGTTCAAATGGAAATACGTTTACAGAAATTCTCTACTTAATTCTTTTAGTCACTTTAATCATCTTCTCATATATATTGTCAATCATCAAGTTTACAGATCCTAAATGTCCTTTCCGAGGATTGGACAACCTTCTGTTCGAGCCCTATCTGTTTGCGTGCTTCAATACGTAATATTAACAATGAGGTTAGTAAAACTATAAGACGTATCTAGGACAGGTTTGAGCTTAAAAATGTTTCCCCTCTCAGCTATACATTTTCTAAGATGTAGTTAATGACAAGTTGTATGCCATTCTCTTGTTCTTAAAGTTAAAGACCAACTTGCAATCCTACGAATATTGGTCTTAGTGTTCATACTTTTATTCTCGGGAATATTTTCCTACTACCATTAACAAGGAGATTGGTATTTTATAACTGCCACCAAAACTGCAGATTTGGATACGAGTCCTATTAGGCCTATTAATGATCACACCCCTTCAAGCTGCCAGCAAATAATCCTATGATTGATCTAAAACTCGATAAATTTAGTACCTAATATTTATCTGAGATCACAATTATTTATCAGGTAGGGATTTCCCCATCAACTTTTATCGTTACCTCCAACTTTACTCCGACACATGAGATACCTAGTTTACTACTGGGTTATCATAATACCCTTAATCCAGCTTTCTAACCTGGAACAACAAAGTCAGTTCCTGAATGCATATTCTAATAGGAACCAATTTCCACTAAAATGTAGTGATATCATGCAGTGGACCACTAATTATATGTGGTGGTACATTTGTAATTTAATTTTCCTTTCCTAACCAAACTATACTCATAATTAAAGTAATCAGCCTCCTTCAAAAGGTCAACCAAACTATACTCATAATTAAAGTAATCAGCCTCCTTCAAAAGGTCACGGTTTGGATAGAATAAATAGTTACCAAAATCTCTTTCTCCGGTTATTTTAGAATTAATATTGGTATTATGATGCATAAATATAATGGTGACTATATATGGTCACTTACTCGTTAATATTGATATTATATATGCCTAGATACACCACTCGCTATCGCGAAATATGTAAGATAAGAATAGTTTAACTACATAACTACATCTAGTGCTGGAAATTTTAGAATTATTGCTGTAATAGAATTACGTAACCTTGATTTCCATCGCTCGAAATTTCAACAACTAAAAGGAGAATATAAACCCGTGGAAATCAATAATTTTGAGAGACTATGGTTGAACCAGCCAGTTGGTTTAAAGAGTTAAGAAGACAATTCATATTTTTTTTCCCATTTATTTAATATTGGTATTATATATGCCTAGATACACCACTCGCTATCGCGAAATATGTAAGATAAGAATAGTTTAACTACATAACTACATCTAGTGCTGGAAATTTTAGAATTATTGTTGTAATAGAATTACGTAACCTTGATTTCCATCGCTCGAAATTTCAACAACTAAAAGGAGAATATAAACCCGTGGAAATCAATAATTTTGAGAGACTATGGTTGAACCAGCCAGTTGATTTAAAGAGTTAAGAAGACAATTCATATTTCTTTTCCCATTTATTTAATATTGATATTATATATGCCTAGATACACCACTCGCTATCGCGAAATATGTAAGATAAGAATAGTTTAACTACATAACTACATCTAGTGCTGAAAATTTTAGAATTATTGTTGTAATAGAATTACGTAACCTTGATTTCCATCGCTCGAAATTTCAACAACTAAAAGGAGAATATAAACCCTTGGAAATCAATAATTTTGAGAGACTATGGTTGAACCAGCCAGTTGGTTTAAAGAGTTAAGAAGACAATTCATATTTCTTTTCCCATTTATCTAACAAATAACGTCACTACCATATACATGTTCCCTCAACATCTATATGCCAAATAATTTGGCTATATGGCATACATAAATGAGAAAACCCATTATCTTAAAATGATTAAACCACATAAAAGTAAGAAAATAAGATCAGGTTGAATGAAATTTACTATCAAGGATACTTGGATAGTCACACCTGCTCTCCACCCACCCAAGAACAGTTTTCTCTAGTTCACCCGTGAGCTGAGATTTTTCTGCCAAGGATGAACTGGCTCCGGTTGTTCCTTGAATGTGTATTTATTACCCTGACTTCATGATGAGGTCTATATTAGTGGCGTCCCCGTTTTATCCACATCCAGTCTTTCTCTCGTGCGGTGCTTTCAAACTTTTTAAGCTTAGCTTCTTTCCTCAACTCTTTCTCTCCTGTCCAATAATCTTATCTAGAATTTTCTCTAGAATCAATATTTTCATGAAGGTATTATCCAATCCCATTCCCCAATGAAGACTGGTTTGGTAGGAGTCATTTTTTTAGGTGTCTCATTCCCAAGCATCGACATCTTCTTTAATTTATTTATTAGAAATTATTTATTTACATAATTTTCATTCATTTTATGGCCTTTTCTCCATTCTACTTATCTTAATAAAAATAATATTATAGTGCTGGAGGTTTATTACATACTCCCCCCTTTTATTAAAACCCTCCTTGATGTTCGTTTCTCAATTCTTTTCCCGCATCCTTGCTTACCAGATTTCTTTCTTCACGATATCGTTCTCCCATAGTTCTCTTGGAGCTAAATTATTTCATGGCCCTTTAATCTGAACACAATCTCGATTTTCAAGTCGAGTCTAGCCGAAATCAATTTGAAATTTAAGTGGTAGTGATTACCACCACGAGGTTTACTGTTCAACGTTTTCCCAATAATTACATGCAACTTACAATGTACTTCGTTTCCCAGTACAATATATACACGCTCATTAATAGGCTGCAGTTTTCTATGAATTTTTACTTATTTTACGAGCTCCTTCACATGATTGAATATCTCCCTCTTCTTGTCCTGGGTGATAACTCAACTCTAAGCCAAAGCCTTTACGTGGTTAGCAGTACAAGTATTTTCCATTACCACACCTCCCTTGATTTTCTGCAACATCAAATACATTCTGTGAGAGGAAACGATAAAAATATAAGTTTAGAACAGGGATACCGAAATTTTAATGCAATGATACTACTGTTTGCGAGGTCAGAGGTGTAATATTTCTCGTAGTTTGGCTATGATTGCTCATTTTCAATTGTCCTATACATAAGTTGTAGAAAGAAAATGTTTATTCTTCCAGTCCAATTGTATTAATGCCAATAAATTCTTCCTGCAGTCTTCCTGAATTGGTCACTTTATCCACCTATTTTGAGCAATGTTAGTATTATGAACATAACACTAAGTAAGCATCAAAGGTGTCCTTTAATTCATTTATTCAAAGTTACCTTTAATGCATAGGTAACCTCTTATGGAATTCAAAAGAGTAGGAATTCTTTTTCCCTTGCTTTAATAATTCATAATTATGGACGGTATGTATCACATTTATATTCTATAATTTCGATTCCTTGGTGCCAAAAATGCACCTCTCTTACTACTACCAGTTCATGATGATTTATTCCTTCCTCATTACCCTCTTATGGAAGTATGGGACCAATACAGATACTTAATAAGTACCTTGATATTTTTTAATTTTCAGTTATTCCAACCACTCTTATCTTTCTGTTTTTTATATCTACCTTACAAATGTGAATTCCCTTCCATAGCTTAATTATAGCCTTCCTTAGATTGTTCCTCGAAATATTGCCTCTAATTACACTACCATGCTCATTTTCAATATTGTATTAGTGCACTCAATGGCATGGTTATAGTATGCCCATTTACGGTTATTTGGGTTCCTTAATTCTTCCCATTGTCTTAATCATAAATTCACATAGTTATTATGGTTTAAGCACCCTTATCTCCACCCTATCATTTAGTACTTTTGTGTTTATCTGGTTCCTTGGGTTATCAGTATGGTAAATTGGGTTATCAGTATGGTAAATTCTGCTACTAGGAAATCTTGTTTAGTTAACCCATTTTTTTTTCTTGTCGTGAATGACACAACTACTATTTTTCCTTTTGGTAACTATTAAGTTATGCTTAAGGTAACCTGCAAGTGACCTTTACCATGTTCTTTCTGAAATGATCATCATTACTAATACTGATAGTCAACCCGTAATTTATTGTTGATAAACTATCTCTATTGCATTTCTCACTTTATGATCCTTGTTTTTCCCTCTTCTTTCAGTAGTGACAGTTTCTAATCTAGTTGTCTTTTTATTATTCACTCTTATCACTCAATATAACTTAATAACATGAAAAAATCTTCAACGGTTCCTACTGCGTTTGGCTAACTAGAAATCCACTATAGCCAAGAAATTTAATGACAATATTGGTCACTTATAAAAATTATTTATTTATTAATTTTCATTTCACAACACCTACAATTTATTTCTCACATGTGGCACTTATGCTTTCCTTAAGACTACTCAATTAAGTTATTCTCTACATTGCACCTTCAATCACTGCCAATGGCTTCCTTCATATGAGTGTTCTTTATGGCATGTTTGAAGCCTCACCTTCATTTTTATACCTATTTTCGCATTTATTATGGTGGAGTTTTTAAAGAGATTTTAGAGGTCTAAATAGAAAACCCATGTCTACCTGTACGGTTCTAAATATGAATTTAACTTATAGATGAGGATCAGTGTTGTTGAAACAAGTGGGCTATAAGTCCCATGCTTACAGACCATGGATCTAGAAACCATTAAATTTTATTTTATTCAGAAGATGTCTTGACATAATATCTAATTAAATAGTGGGTTTATCCGCTCTACGACATGGTTGGATTATTGAAAAGATCACCTCCAAGTCTGGTTTAACATCTTGTAGGAGGAGGAAAACAAGAAGCAATCATATGTGGGGTTTCCATCACTATTCTTCTTTTAGCCTTTTATGTTTGCATAGCTATTGATTCTTGCTATTTGTACTAATATCTTTATAGTGCAATTTGTTCACAGTCCGAATGTACTAGGGATGGGTTCATAAACCTCCCAAACCCTTGACATGATCTAAAATGTTGAGGATACATGATGTTGTAATGCTAGAATGGGTACAACATAATTTTTGAATGTATTTAATCTTATGAGTTTGCATGTGATAATGTGATATTTGGTTGGATTGGCAATCGATAGCACTTAAAGGGATGTCTTAATTATCACTTTTCTTAATAATATCATGATCTTATTTTCTTTCACTATTTATGGTTGTGAGTTATCTCTTGACTGCAACTTTCATGATGTTGACAATGCAACTTGGGTAAAGACTTTCACGTACTTTCATACAACCTTAATATTTAATTATATTAGTCATGACACACTAGTGTATGGCTTGGATACATCATCTTTATACATGTCAAAGCCATGTTTTTTTTGTAAAATCTATTCATTGACACCATCACCCCTTTGAGTGTGAAGAAGGATCAAGAATATGTTTATAAAAGTTGCAATTAATATCCCAATAGGCATTCGAAAAACCTATGAGTACCATTCATCGAATGTGGTGAATTTAAGAAACCATGGATCAACCGATTCCGTAGCCTCGGACACTCATCTTCGAAATAAATTAGATTTGATTCCCACACACACAACTTACACATAATTCCATATCATATATGCAAATGTAAAGAAATATGGAACACTTATCTTTTAACAAAAGATAATTCAATAAAGTGGTTGTGGACAAGAAGTTTTCTGCCCAACGTTAGGTATGCAGGGAAAATGTCACTCCTTACTTGGACCTCTTATCATTCCACAATTTTAATATTGGTAAAAATAATCATAAAATGACAACATCAAAACCACTTTGGAGCCTAGGATCTAGCCCCCCAAACTCAGAGAGGGATCTATCTATAATATTTAGCATTGCTTTTGTGATTTATGATATTAGGCTAGTTAAAATGATTGTGAGGGTTGCTTTTCATTGATATTTTGGTTGTATTAAGGGATTTGTTTAAACTATTTCCATTGGCTATGGAGTCAAATAGGTTGGGTTGTTGCATCAACTTTTCTAGAGCATTTGCAAGGCAAGATAACTATACTTACTAGATCATTAAAACATAATGAATTATGGAATGAAAGAAGAGTGATTTCAGAAGTGGTTAAAAAGCAATTGAGTATTCTTTAAGCAGGCTTAAGAAGAAAAACATTTATTTTGTAAACACAGCTAAAATTAAGGTGCTCTCTAAGAAAATCTCAATCTTCAGATTTTTGTTATACAATTAGAATTAAATGATACATTGAGAGTAATAATAGTGGAAAACATTAAACACAGTAAAGAAACGACATCACCAGACATGGAAAATTTTAGGGGCTAATATTTATAGGTGAGCTAATTCTTCATGATCTTTCCAAAAAAAGATTCACCAATTTCCATTTGTTATAAAAATCATTCGCCCAAATTTTATAATATAAAATTATTTTACCTTAAAAATCACCAACATTATATAAGGATTATATATATAAAATCAGTATAAATTAGAATAATTTTACAAATACATCAATAAACATTTTATAGTTTGCATACTAGAGACTAGTGATATTTTCCAATGTTTTTAAACATTGAAATAATTTTCCATCAAATTTTTCCATGTCACCAAATAAAAATAACTCAATAATATTGCAAAATGGTCTTTCATTATTGATGCTCCAGCTCCAAAATTCCAATTCTCGAAAAGAAAATCTTACTATATAGGGTCCAACCCCTCATACTGAATAGAAAAGCTGTATTTAACTAATTCCTAGTGATTTCCATATCTACATGGGAAATAAGCTTATTAATTACAATAATAACTGAAAATTGACAAATTTGACCACAACGTGGACATGATAGAATAGCAGTGACATGTGGCCATAATCTCCAAAAGGTCGTTACTATGTGCTTTGATGTGTGGATGTACTGGAAGATTTAGATAATGCGATGTTGATATGTTGAGCTAATACACTGGTTTGCAGAATTAATTTATTTGTTGAGTTGGTTGTCCTGTTGATGCATTGAGATGTCACCCTTCTTGGTAATCACATAATTTCTCCCACTGTTATGCATTTGGGATTTTGATCCTCATTAGTTTCCTCTAAATTCCATCTTTCTCTGTGCACTTCATGAATGTTGGCCTTAACTGAGAAATATTCTTGATTTCATGATGTATGTATAAATCGCTTTTTATAGCCTCTAGGAAGGCTCTTCGAGTCATTGAACCTTTAATCCCTACAAATTTTGTTGTATATTTTGCAATCTCCTTTAGTTTCTTGACATAATTCGGCATATGCATGATCTTATCATTTATCAAAAAAATATATGGCAATCCTCTTTTGGTCTATGGTTCAATTATATTGAAGAATCTACTGACACCAATTTGTAACTGATGACACTTTTTTTCTACCTCTGTGACCAAACTATTTTGTTGAGTACGTTCTTGACTTCTAGGATGGTTGTTGTTCTATCCTCCACTCCTAGTTCTTCCAATTCAAACTTGTCCCTCAAATTCAAGAATTCGATAATATTATTTGTTGTTTCAGGCATGCCTGCTATCTCTCTGTTTGTTTAATATATGGAATAATTCATTAGTCCAATCAGATCTTCTCTTCAAATATTATTTGAATCGAAGGCCATATTTCATTCATGGCATCCAAAATGCTTGACCAAATGATCTCTTTAGTTGGCCAATGGTATGACCAATGGAAGCCCCACTCTCCGATTTTATTAATTTTTTAATTTGTTACAGAGCTCTCTGTATCTCAATTTGATGAGCACTATCTGACCTTTCCTTCAAATCCTTCAAGGTGTTGATTTTGGCTTCTAACTTTTTTATCTTTGATGTTTGTATGGTCATGGTCTCCATGGCTTTGGCCAGCTTCTCTGCACCACCTGATATGCTTGTAGTGGTTCATGGAGCTATAGGGATAGATGAAATAGGAACAAACTCCAAAGGACTAAAGGCCATTTCTCCCTCTTTCTCCTTTAATTTGACCAGTTTTTCCATCTATATTTCAATATTCTTCAGCTGTAAAAACTACTCCATGATTAGCTTCATCATTTTAGATTTTTGTGCTTCATCCTCCTCAATGTCCTTTGTTAAAGGGTCTTTAGTTGCTGACATTTTGAGTTGTTTTCTAAGGGCTGCTCTATGAGCTTTATTCTTCTTCAACATCTCTTCCACAAATTCTACATTGGTTGGGTCATACCCAATATTTACTGCTAAGTCATCCAAATATTTGATTCTTGTATCCTTGGCCAGAGAAGAAATCATCTCCATTTTTAGTTGAGATTGAAAATTGGACAATGATACCTGCAGTTTAGACAGGCTCATGGCAGTGCTTGTCAATGTGGAGGAAATAATTTCTCAAGTTTGCTTATGCATATCCATATAGTCTATTGGATGGATGCATTTTACATCAAATTCAAAAGAAGTGTGTTTGAAGTCTTCAGGTGATTTAGGCTGAGTGATATGTGATCATAGGAAATCCATTATCATCTTTCCTTTCTCCGAGTCAAAGGTTGATAAAAGAGTGCTCTGTGAACTCCTTGCCTGCTTTCAAAACTAGTTTTAGGTGTTGGTTCTCATGATCTCATTCTTCCTTTTGATTTCTATGAATGTGTCATATATCTTCTGTTCATTTCCTCCTGTAGTGGCAGTAGATGTAGGAGTTTGTAAGTTCTGTTGCTAGAATGGAATGGTGACCGAAGATGTTGAGAATATGGTTTCGCCACGTGTTGGAGATGAAATTGGATAATCGATGATTGTGATGACTATTTTCTAGTCTTTTTCACTGATTTTCTCAATGTCCATGTCGACTCTAACTCATTTTCTATACTTCATTTTAAATTCTTTGCTAGATGTATCAGTCTCCATATCACACTGATCATCTCTTAGCCTCTTCCCTGCTATCTCTTTCTCTGGATATTTTCACTTATCTTCTTTGTGGAGTAGGATTTTGAATACTTGAGGTTGAAATCACCTATTCTTCAGCGTCCTGTAGTATATTTTCTTCCCACTCCACTTGATTCATAAAATTTTAAATCTTAGGTCCATGGGTGTGCATATAAGTGGTTGATTTGTTCTCCATACTTTTATTGGAAATTAGCCACTGGGTCATATGACCAAGTGAAGTTGTTATTAAATTTCATCTCCCTCAACATCATATCAGCCTCTTCCCCTGCTGCTCTACTATTGCAAATAAAAGGACCAATTTGGGACTTGCTCCTAAATTGGGATTTCTTCTTAGCAGAAATAAATTGTACTTCATCTGCATTGATCATATGCCTTATGTATTCTAGGGAAACGATCCTCATGGGAAGGAAATTTGGAAGTTTATAAGGGGCCAAATCACACCCATAAATCTTGATCTCGGTATAGTTTTTGTACAAGCACCAATCTCTAGTTCTCACTTGTTTTGACTGTATGATTTTCTTAATTTCCTGATTAATTATTTTCTCCACTGTACTAT
This sequence comes from Pinus albicaulis, assembly GCA_034641835.2. Taxonomy (NCBI): domain Eukaryota; kingdom Viridiplantae; phylum Streptophyta; class Pinopsida; order Pinales; family Pinaceae; genus Pinus; species Pinus albicaulis. The sequence continues at coordinate 922,075,510 of CM076582.1, forward strand.
TGAGTATGTTCATTTCTGGATGCACATATGAATCAAAAAATCTCTCATAATTATAGTCCTTTTGATCTTTCATTAACATGGTTGTCCGAAATATAACTGATTGAGGCTGAGAGTCATCATTAACCTTCCTCATTGCAAACTTGAATTCTCTGGCCTAAAAATAGATAAACACATAGACCAAAACTGAAGTGTATTTGAACACTTCCTCTCTATGAAAATTTATAAATTGATCATGAATGGCATCAACTAAGAATTGGTTAAATTTGAACATGATTGAAGGCTCAGAATCTAATGAAACAATAGACAATAAACCTATCATAGCCTCATCAATCCACTGGTCTAGATGATACCCCAGTAAATACGAGAGGACATTGAAAATATGTTGAGTTCTATCAGGGAAAGTGGATGAGGGATATGGAGAATTCTTTTTGGGAAGTGGGGCATCAATAGCCATGAAAATCTATAATGTTTTAGCTCTGCTAGAAAAATCCATTTTTTGGTACAATTCTCTGAGAGTTTCATAAGAAAATGGAATAGTTTCTTCAATAGTGGGAGGCTGAATCATTTTTATGATTGACTGGGCATTGACAGTAAAGATGCAATCTCCTGTGAGGGTTAATATAGCTCTTTGGTTAGTGTCATAACATGCATGAAATTTCTTCAACAATTCAAGGTAGCTTTGGGTCTTTGGGAATATAAAATAGGGCAATTTGGTCTCCCATAACACTATATCATCAACTTCATCAATTAGTTTGTAGAAATCGAACAAGTCAAATAAACATCAAAAAAGTCAAATTCTGACTTTGTCTCATGTATCTTGTAGTCTCTGTCAGCTAGAGCCACATGATCCAGGTCCACCTGATGGTAGACCATAAAATTAAATGGTTTTTGATCCTTATTTGGAGGCATTACTGTACTTGAAAAATAATCTCACTGTGTTTTTCACTGTTGTAGAGAAGAAAGATATTAAAATAAGATGGGAATACAAAAAGGGAGCTTCTCCATATCAGAATGGGGACTGGGAAAAAGAAAGGGGATCATAGAAGAACTCTATTTGACTTGTGAGGAAATTGAAAACATTTTTGCGCCTGTCTTTTGTCGTAAAAACTTTACAAATCGATCACCTACAATAATAGAATGCAAGAAGAATGGTAAAACTTGCCACAGGTGTGGGAAAATGATTTTAGAAGGTGATTGTGTAACCGTTGACATGGTGCAGGCTATTGGGTAACGACCTAAGTCACTAAATTTCCAACATGCCTATGGCAGGAACGTATATGATTTGATGGAGGGGACAGGAAGACGTTGTCATGGTGAAATGGTAATGGCTGCAACGGTCATTGGTGGAATGGTAAATTGTGTGGTTTCGGCACAATGAAACAACTTTTCGCAGGGGGGTATGACCAGTAACTGGTAAGCTGTGGGTGGGGTTGGGGGGGGGGGGGGGGGGTGCGAAATAATTTGGGCTTGAAACGTAGTAGGCGGGATGGTTTGAAATACCATCTATTTTGGACCTCCCCCCTGATGTTAACATTTGGAGGATGGGAGGGGGGGGGGATAAAACCTTTGTGAGTCATCGGATGATGTGGAAGGGGCAGAGATGGGATGGAATATGGGAGGTGTTTAGCGCTGATGTGACAGGTGATTAGATGGTGGGGTCAGGTGAGTGTATGAATAGCGGGGATATAGTTTAAGACTTATGATATAGGAATTATGACATAGATATGTGAAAAGGTGTATTGAATAAAATTTTAATTCCTGATATTTAGATTAAATAATCACCTATGTCATTTTATTTCTCACTTATTAATCAGGAACATATGAAACCTTTAGGATAAGCTTTGGAGTAAATTTCATGTTTCCTCCATTCTTTATTCATTTCATCCCTACCTACCCATGTCACTAATCTAACATTTTTTGTTCTTTTGCAGGGTGCATTTGGACTTGCATACCCAATTCATTTTTTTTCTTTCTTTAAAACTCTATCCTAGCTCTATCCTTATTTCTTCCATTCAATCATATTAAACTGTTGAGCCAATTTTATTTTTACCTATCTACTAATATTGCAAGTTTAAACAGTTTGGAAAATCCTTATTTTCTAACCTATCGATAGAAATTTAAAATTGTACAATCATGCTTAAATTATATGATTGAACAAGCTAATATAATCAGTAGTGGCATTTTCATTTGCATCACTTTCAATATTTTTCTTTTTGGGGGTTTCATTTGTTTTTCTTTTTCTCTTTTTTATCTCTTTTCTTTATAGTCTAATATATTTTCTTTTTTCATATATTTTTTCGGAAATCACTTGAATATTGAAAATCATACTCAATATGAAATTGCAACTGATGAAATAATCAACCATCTTGAGATTCTATAATTTATAGGGTACTAACAGTGGCTCCAGCTAGGGATGGAACTTCTCCAAATGAAGTGTCAAGAACCTGATATCGGTAGCCTTGAATGCTCCATCTTCTGCAAAATATTCATATGATTTCTTTTTCATTTTATTACAGCTCATTAAACCAGGCTTAGGGCCTTCTCGATGGGCTTCAACCTTGGTTAATGAATTATTCAAATCATAAACTGTAAAACTGTTGTATTTACAATGATGAAAAACCAACCTAAATTTCAAGAGAAATAGTGCTTCAACATCCTGTCATTGACAAGACCTCCAGGTATCTCTATTACATCCAAATCTATAACGAAATATGCATTTTTTCCTCTAAAATCATCAAGGATTTATGACTCTTTCCAAATTTTGACAAAATTTCCATTTGTACCTTTATCTTCTCTTCTAGAATCCTATTTCAAAAAATTATCTCCTAGATTAAAATAATTTCCCTTTTTTCTTTTATCAAAAATCTTCTTGATATTCTATTGAATCACTTGAGTTATGTTATAAATTTCCTCTTTGGATTGCTGCAATTGAATAGTTTGATTGATCCTTCTCTGTATGTCATTCAGTTCATCTTGAATTTCCTGACTGATATTCATGAATGGAACTCCTAAATAAGTAGGAAAAACTGCATCCATCCCATAAACCAATTGTATGGAGACATGCCAATGGATTTTTTGGTAGTATGTCTATCAACCCAAAGAGCATTGGTCAAAGTTTTGTGCCATGATTTCTTGTTATCTTCCAAGATATTTTTGATGATATTCACCAAAATTTTGTTTGAAGATTCAACCAATCCATTAACCTGAGGATAATACGTTGTTGAATGCCCAAATATTATATGATACCTATGAGAAAAATCAACCATTTTATTGGATTTAAAGACTGCAGCACTATCAGTGATGATTTTTCTAGGACAACCAAATATGGAAAGGATACTAGTTTCAAGGAATTTTATGATGACAAAATCAATGACGTTTCTTGAAGGAGTGGCTTCTATCCATTTGGTAAATTAGTCTGTGGCAGTAAGAATCCATTTATGCTAGGAAGAGGATGGGGTGTGTATTTCCCCAATGAAATCTAATCCCCATTGTTGGAAAGGGCTCTCAACAGAAATAGGCTTTAAGGGCAAGGGCAACAATTTTCTCTTTCCTTCAAAAATTTGGCATTTGTGACATGCAATTACCATCTTGTGGATGTTAGGAAAAAGGGTAGGCCAATAGAAACCAACCCTCATGATCTTATTAGAAGTGGATTTCCAATAAAAATGGCCACCACAGTCACCTCCATGGAATTCCTGCATAAATTTATTTACATAATATTTTAGCAAACATTTGAGTAAAATACCTTCAATATCTTTCCAATACAAAACATTTTCCAAAATGCAGAATATGACAACTTTCAATTTTATAAATATTTCTTTAGTTTTGGATAAACCAGGAGGAGCATTCAAATTAAAAAAAACATACAAGGTATCTGCATACGAGGGAGAATTTAGGAATGATTCATCAATTTGTGGAGTCGCATGTTTGTCTTGATCATCCAATGAATGGACCATGTTAATGTCTAGTGCATGAAAATTTGATTCAGCCATCAATGTGGCTAATCCTTTCCCTTTAATCAATTTGGTAGGTTTTACTTAAACATCATATTCCAAAATAACAACAATCCATTTGCCTCTCTTTCCATCAGGACCATTATGTGTTAATATGTCCTTCACAACTGCATTGGGAACATAAGATATTATACGTGAATGTGTAACGTAAAATATGAAATCATTTAATGCTTTAACCAAATCAATATCTTACTTTTCCATATATTGTATTTCAATCATGCATGTCTCAATGCTTTGCTGAAAAATGTTATTGGCTGTTCATGTCCTTCACTGTTTTTCTGCAATAAAAAAACAACAATAGTATGTTCAGAAGAAAAATAAAAAAATATGAAACCTTTGGTAAAATCTGGGCTCATTAGGACTGAAACTTTCGTCAATGCTTGCTTAACTAGATCAACAGACTGTTAAGCTTCAATGTTCGATTTAATTTCAGAATCTTTTTTAAGCATGTTGGTTATATTTCTCAAAAGTTCTGCAAGATTGGGTATAAATATCCTCAAAATTTTGATTTTACCAATGAAATATTGAAATTATTTGAGATTCCTGGGATTACTAATTTTGAGTATTCCTTCTTCAATACCAAACAATGTTTTCTAGGGATTTAGGGAAATTCCAAATTTTCTACATTTTTCAAAAAATCTTCTCAAATATTCTAAGGGCTCTTCATTAGTTTTTGAATATACAGTAATATCATCAATATAGATCATAATAAAATGGCCAATTTCATTTGCAAAGTCTATGTCGATGGCCCTTTGATAAGTAGCTCCAACATTCATTAATCCAAAAGGCATTTTCACATACATGAAAGTCCCCCAAGGAGTAGTAAAGGTTGTTTTGTCTTGATCATCACGATGCACTAAAACTTTATTATAACCTGAAAAATCCATCTAACAAATATATCCTACTAGAACCTACTACTCTCTGCAATATGTGGTCCATTTTTGGTAAAGGGTAGTTTTCCTTAAGAGATACTTTGTTCATATTCCTAAAATCAATGCAAAGTTTGATTTCACTTTTTTTCTTTCTTGTAGGCCCAATTTTGGATACCCATTTAGAATATCTAAGTGGAACTATGATTTTGGACTCATACATTTTCTTAATTTCATTCTCAAACAAGGCATTAAAATAGGTTTTATCCTTCGCAATTTTTGTTTAAAAGGTTTTTGATCCTCATTGATTGGAATTTTTTGTTGTATGATGCTAGTATCATAAGCCTTCAAGTCTTCATAGCTCCAAGAAAAAACATATATGAATTCTTTAAAGAGAGATATATACCTCTATTTTGTAACTATAGGCAGCGATTTTGACAATTTTATGATTTTGGGATTTTGCTCAGTTCCTATGTTACAATCTTCAACGTTTTGCCTATTTGGTTCCATTTTGGGTTTCTTGGCTACATCATTAAAGTCAAACAGTTCTTCTAAAAGGACCAACCCTCTAGGTAGGATATTATCATTGAGTTGTAGTACTTGAAATTTTTCTTTTTTTGGGTATTTATGTATTTCTATTTTATATATAGTTTTATTTGCTGAAATATTTACATAAGAAACATCCGATTGTTTTTATACACTAATTTGTACATCAGAATGATTGTCTTCTTCACAATCTAGGTCTATATTGTTGTCTTCAAATTCATCATTATATTTTAAGAAACTTTCAATCCTTCCTCTACAAAATACTTGCCAATATCTCATGTTATCTGGCACATAAGGATGATGTTTAACCTCTATTGTGTATTGTTTGTTTGGGTGAGGCAATTGACATGTGTTTGCTGAAAAGGCTAAACCATTTGCTAGGACATTTTAATTTCTGGGGTAACTGTTAAATCATATTCATCAAATGTTCTTAATAAATCAAGTACAACATTTATGTATGCTCTCAACCTAGGATGTTTTGCACGATATTGTCCCTTTATTTGTTTTATGACTAATTCAGTATCACCATGGACATAAATCCTCTTAGCTCCTAATATTTTCAACAATTGTAATCCTAAGAGTAGGGCTTCATATTCTGCTATCTTGTTTTTACACTGAAAATTTAGCTTGTATGAGTGACCTTGTGTAGGATTTTTCTTTACAGTATACACCCAAATACCTGCTCCTAAGCCTGCTTTACGTCATGGGCCATCAAAGCTCATGTTCCAAAGAGGTTCGCTTTCAGGGTCTCGTTGTACTGTTTTCATTTGACTGTGATAATTTTCTACATGAGTAACCTATGAAGTAATGTCTCCATCATTATAAAGAATGAATGAGTCAAGGTCATTATGGAAAGAGTACATAGGGTAATTGTGTGGTTTTTCTTGACTACTCACCATGTAATTCATTAAATTTTCCCTATACGGTCTTCTTGGTTGACCAAACACCGGTATTGTAGCATGTCATGTCCATTTGCAGGGACCCCTATAATTTTTCTCCCCATGAGTGTGATAAAATCATGCAATACATAGGAGGGATGTCAGCTACTACTATATCAATCACTAGACTCTTTGCTGGTATTTGAGCTAAAGTGACACAAATATCTTTGATAAGATCTAGACATATAACTTTGCTAGAATCAAATGAGTACAAATATTTTTGGGGTGTAGTGATTTCAAGGCCAAGATTCTCCATAAAAGCCTTTCGAATAATATTATTTGATGCACCTAAATCCAACATGGAATTATGGAGAATTTTTTCATGAAAATTAAGACTAACATAAAAGGGAGGGACACCTCCTTCTTGGGGTTTACCATCAACTTCTGGCCCAAAAAAAAAATCAGGTTGATCATCATTTAAATTAACAATATCAGTAATCTCCCATATGTTTAGTAACTTTAGGACCTGAGACCTATACACATTCTGGTTTACCAATTCATTTATAGGAATAGATATTTTCAATTTAGCAAGTTCATTCTCAATGTTGAATGGTGTTTGAACTTTGAGCAGATTTGAAAAATTAGTTCCTTCAACCACTTCTTTTTGGGTGAATTTAGTTTGTTTACTTGTACTAGGAACATCATTTTGAGAAATTTTGGCACGGATATCAACTGTTCTCTTATTATTGTTTTCCGTGTTCTTATTTTCTGAATTATTCATTGTTTTCTTTGAAATTTTTGATGTTTTGTTGAGATCATATTTAGAGATTTTTTCGGCAGTATTTTTTGAATTATTTTTATTGAAATTATCAATGTTTTTCTTACTTCTAAGGTTATATTGTCCGTGAATCTCCATTATAGCATTCTCAAATCCTTTTTTATAATCATCAGATTCTTCAGATTCTAATTCTATTTCAGTCAATGAAAATAATTCTTGTTCTTCTTAGGTGAGAGAAACATAGTCATATTCATTAATTCCCATTAAATTTATCTAATTTTCTTCTACTTCCTCAACTACTCGTTCATCCTCATTAACATAATTCTCGTGGAATGAGGCCTAATCTACTGATTGAGACCTCTTTTCTCTCTCTATCTTATATGAGGAGGATTTCTCCTAGGATTTTGGTTTCTGCTTTGAGGAGATGGTTGATTTTCCCTAGGAACATTTCTCTCATTTAAATTGATCCTCTCCATCATTCTCTCCATATTTCTAACCAATGAGTCTATTTTAGCGTCAAATTTGGAAGTTGAAGGTTCTTCTCTTATAGTAGCTCTTCCTTCAGTTTTCATTCTAGCTCTTTTTGCTAGCAAGTTGGCTTCTACACTCACTGCGTCCCTCGACATTTCCTCTAATGTGGATGAGTTTCTTCCCTTATATGATAAGAAATTTCTGGTTCAAAACCATCTTGGAATTTCACCAATGCTAAACGTTGTGGTAGTTTTATGTGAGTAGGTATTTCATAATGTAAATTGTTGAATTTGGTACAATAGTCATGAGCACTTTCAACAGGGGCCCTTCTAATGTTTTCATATTCAGATAAGATTTGAAGAGGGTTATTTTTTACTTCCCACCTATTTATTAATGTTTGAGAAAATCCATGGATATCATTGATATGGTTTGCAATCAAATCTTTGAACCATTTCCTAACTCCTCCACTAAGACTATGAGCAAACATCCTGAATTTAACACTTTCTTCATCTACCCTTTGAAGGTCAAAATAGTCATTCATTTTTTTCAACATGTTATTGGGAGGTTACATGACCAGTTCCATCATATAATGTAGTTTTAGACTGGTAATCCTATGTCATAACTGGAAAAGGTGCCAGTAGCACCAATGGGGCATATCTTGCTACCATAATTGGTGGAGGTGGTGGAGGAAAGTGGACATTGGATGAAGTAGGATGGATAGTGGGAGAAGATGTTTGTGTAAATGTTTGAATATGGGGGTGAACAAAATAAGTAGCGGGGATTGTGGAAGAAGTGGACCTAGTTGAGTTAAGATGGGCATTCCATGAGGTAATGGAAGAAACTGCTATAGTCAATGCAGTTAATTCTACAGATTCTTGAAGGTAAGCATCGTCAACAGTTGAAGAAAAACCTATTACCAGATCTTGGAGAGTATCAAAGTCTTCGAGAAGTTGAATATCAAATTTAATTTGTGACTAAGCTTCTCTCACTGTACTTTGTTACAAAATATATGGATCAAATATTGTCTCATCAATCCAATTTTCATATTTGGTGTTGAATAAACCTTGTTCGAAATATAAATCAAATTGAATGTCTTGTAAAGTGAAAAAGTTTTCAGGGAGTGAATTTGATCCATGGAGAAATCTACTACTAGTTTGACTTTCAGTTCTAGAAGTTTTTCTTAAAATCTTCTCAGGATTTTCTACTATAGGAGGAGGATTTGGATCAGGACAAGATCTACTAGATATTCTTTTAGGAGCTAGAATTTAGATTAGAAGCACAAGAAAATGATTATTTTCAAATGTTGAAAGAAACCAATCTTAGAAAATACTTTTATCATACAATGCTTTTAACTAGGGTTTCTGAATTCAAATGAAAAGAGAAAATTTTCAGTTTAATCCGCAGTATGGTCGAAACTATGTTATTTTTATATAATTTTAAGGTTGGCAAGAATAATCATAAAATGACAACATCAAAACCACTTTGGACCTTAGGATCTTGCCCTCCTAGAATTAGAAATGGATCTCTCTATAAGATTTAGCTTTGTTTTTGTGATTTTTGATATTAGGCTAGTTAAACTAATTGTGAGGGTTTATTTTTATTGATATTTTGGTTGGATTAAGATATTTTTTTAAACTATTTCCATTGGGTTATGGAGCCAAACAAGTTGGGTTGTTGCATTAAATTTTCTAGAGCATTTTCAAGGCAAGATAACTATACTTACTGGATCATTAGAACATAATGAATTATGGAATGAAAGAAGAGTGATTTCAATAGTGGTTAAAAATAGATTAAGAATTATTTAACTAGAATTCAGAAGAAAAACATTTATATTGTAAACAGAGCTAGAATTAAGGTGCTCTGTAAGAAAATCTCAATGTTCAGATTTCTGTTTTACAATTAGAATTAAATGACACATTGAGAGAAAGAACAGTGGAAAAAATTAAACATAGTAGAGAAAATACATCACCAGATAAAAATAGCTCAAGAACCTTTCAAAATGGTCTTTTATTATTGATTCTCCAGCTCCAAAATTACAATTTTCCAAAAGAAAGCTTACAATCCATGGTCCAACTCCTGATACTGAATACAAATGTAGTATCTAACTAATTCGTAGTGATTTTCATATCTACATGGTAAATTTTCTTATTAATTACAATAATGACTAAAAATTGACAAATTTGACCACAATGTGGACACGATTGAATAACTGTGACATGTGGCCGTAATATCTAGAAGGCCATTACTGTGTGCTTTGATGTGTGGCTGTGCTGGCAAGTTTATATAATATCATGCTAATATTCTGCATTGATACAATGGTTTGTATAATTAATTGATTTTTTGAGTTTTCTATCCTGCTAATGCGCTAAGATGTCACCCTTCTTCAATAATCATACAAATTTTTCCACTACTGTGCATTTGGGATCTTGATCCTGATTAATTTCCTGTAAATTTCATCTGTCTCTGTGAACTTCATGAAGGGTGGCCTTAACTAAAATATATGATTTATCTCATGTTGTATGTATCCATCATTTTTTATAGCCTCTAGGAAGGCTCTTACAGTCATTGAACCTTTAATCCCTGCAAATTTTGTTGTATCTTTGACAATCTCCTTTAGTTTCTTGACATAATATGACTTGTGCATGAGGTTATCATTTATCACAAAAAGAGATGAAAATCATCTTTTGGTCAGTGGTTCGATGAAATTGAAGAATGTGCTGACACCATTTTGTAACTGATGACACTTTTCTTCTAGTTGTGTGACCAATCTCTTTTTTTTTTAGTACTTTCTTGACTTCTAGGATGGTTGTTGTTCTATCCTCCACTCCTAGTGCTTCCAATTCAAACATGTTCTAGGAATTCGAGAATTTGATAATATTATTTTGTATTTCAGGCATGCCTATCAACTCTTTGTTTTTTTTATCTATGGAATCATTCACTAGTCCAATCATATCTCTCTATTCAAATATTATTTGAATGGAATGTCATATTTCCTTCATGGAATCCAGAATTTTTGACCAAATGATTTCTTTTACTTGGCCAATGGTCTTACCAATGGAAGCCTCACTCTCTTATTTTATTAAATTTTCATTCTGTTTCTGAGCTCTCTATATCTCAATTTTAGGAGGATTAGGTAACCTTTTCTTCAAATCTTTCAGGGTGTTGATTTCAACTTCTAGATTTTTGATCTCTGATGTTTGTATGGTCATGTTCTCCATGGCTTCATCCAGCTGCTCTGCACCACCTGATGTGCCTATAGTGGTTGGTGCAGCTGTAGGGATAGATGTAATAGGAACAACCTACAAAGGAACAATGGAAAATTCTGCTACTTTCTCCTCTTCTTTCACCAGTTTTTCCATCTTTGTTTCCATCTGCTTTGGCTGTGTGGACTACTCTATAATTAGCTTCATCATTTCAACTTTTTTCACTTCATTCTCCTCAATGTCCTTTGTTAAATGGTCTTCAATTGCTGATATTTTGAGTTGTTTTATGAGGGTTTCTATATCAACATTATTCTTCTTCAAGATCTCTTTCTACAACTTCTACATTGGTTGGGTCACACCCAATCTTTACCACTAATTCTTCCAAATATTTGATTCTTGTATCTTTGGCCACAAAACAAATCTTCTCCATTTTTTTACTAAGATTGAAAATTGGCCAATGGTACCCACCATTTAGACAGGCTCATGGCAATGCTTGTTAATGTGGAGGAAATCAATTCTCTAGTTTGCTTATGCATCTCCATATATTCTACTGGATGGATGTATTTCACATAAAATTCAAAAGAATTGTGTTTGAATTTTGCAGGAAATTTAAGCTAAGTGATCTGTGCTTTTATGAAAGCAATTCTCATCTTTTCTCTCTCAGATTCAAAGGTTGATAAAAGCCTTCTCTACGAACTGCTTGTCTCCTTCCAAAACTAGTTGTAGGTGCTGGTTTCGAGGATCTCATTCTTCCTTTTGATTACTATTAATGTGTCATATATGTTCTCTTCCTTTCCTCTTGTAGTGGCAGTAGATCTAGTATTTTTTAAGTTCTACTGTTGGAATGGAATGGTGGAAAAAGGTGTTGAGAATATGGTTTGGTCACCTGATGGAGATGAACTTGGATAATCCTTGATTGCAATGGCTGTTTGCTACTATTTTTCACTGCTTTGACAAATGTCTATGTGGACTCTAGCTCTATTTCTATACTTCATTTGAAATTATCTGCTAGATGTATTAGTCTCCATATCAGAATGATCATCTCTTGGCCTCTTCCCTGTTGTCCCTTTATTTGGCTCTTTTTCCTTATATTATTTGTCTTCTATAGTCTGCCTTTCTTGTCGAGTAGGGGTTTGAATACTTGAGGTTGAGATCACCTATTCTTTAACCTCTTGTAGTGTATTTTCTACCAACTCTACTTGATTCATAAACTGTTCAATCTCATGCCTATGGGCATGGATATAAGCAGTTGATTTGTTCTCCACCATTTTCTTGGAGATAATACCCAGTGGGTCATATAAGAAAGTGAAGTTGTGATTAAATTTCATCTCCCTCAACATCTTATTAGTCTCCTCTCCTGCTGCTCTACTATTGCAAATGAACAGACCATTTTTGGACTTGATCCTAAATTGGGATTTCTTCTTAGCAGAAACAAAGTGTACTTAATATGCATTAATCATATCCATTATTTATTCTAGGGGAAAGATCATCACGGGGATTAGATTTGGAAGTTTGTAAGGGGCTAGCTCACACCCATAAATTCTAATCTTGGTATAGTTTTGGTACAAGTACCAATCTCTAGTTCTCACTTGATTTGATAACTGCATGACTTTCTTAATTTCCTCATTAATTGTTGGATGCATTGTACTGCTCAGTATGTTCATTGCTAGATGAACAAATGAATCAAAAAATCTGTTATAAGTATAGTCCTTCTACTCTTTCATTAACATGGTTGTCCAAAAATAATTGATTGAGACCAAGGGTCATCATGAACCTTCCTCATTGCAAAATGAAATCTACTGGCTTAAAAATAGACAAGAATATAGACCAAAAATGAAGTGGATTTGAACACTTCCTTTGTGTGAAACTTTAGAAATTGAGTATGGATGGCATCAACTAAGAATTGGATAAAGTTCAACATTATTAAAGGCTTAGAATTTGATGAAAGAATAGATAGGAAACCTATCATCACCTCATCAATCCACGCATTTGAATGATACCCTAGTAGATATGAAAGGAAAGTGACCATATGTTGCGTTTTATTAGGGAAAGTGGATGCGGCATATGGAGGATTCTTTTTGGGAAGTGGGCCATCAGTAGCCATGAAAATATCTAATGTTTTAGTCTGCTGGAGAAATCCAGTTTTTAGTACAGTTCTTTGAGAGCTTCATAAGAAAGTGGAATAGTTTGTTCAATGGTGGGAGCCTGCATCATTTGTAGGATTGACTGGACACTGATAGTAAAGAGGAATTCTCTTGTGGGGGCTACTACAGCTCGTTGGTTAACATCATAACATACATGGAATTTCCTCACAAATTCAGGGTAGATGTGGGTCTTGGTGAATATAAAATAGGGAAATTTGGTCTCCCATAAGCCTATATCATTAAATTCATCAATTATTTTGTCCTCTAGCCAGCATTAGACATCAAACAAGTCAAATTTTGACTTTGTCTCATGTATCTTGCAGCCTTTGTCAAAAAGTGCCACATGATCTAGGTCCACCTGAGGGTAGAACATTGGATTAAATGGTTGCTAATCCTTATTTGGAGGCATTAATGTACTTGAAAAATAAAATCATTGTCTTTTTCACTATTGTAGAGAATAATGGGACTAAAAGAAGATGGGAATACTGAAAGGGAGCTTTTGCAGTTCAGAATGGGGAATGGGAAAAATAAATGGGATTATAGAAGAAGTATGTTTGACCTGTGAGGGAATTGAAAACCTTTCTTTGCCTACCTTTTGTTGTAAAAAATTTACAAATTAATCACCTACAATAATAGAATGTAAGAGCAATGGTAAACCTTGCCACAGTTGTGGGAAAATTATTTTATAAGGTGACTGTGTAACCGTTGTCATGGCGCGGGCTTATTCGGTAATGTCTAACAGGCCTAAGTCATGAGCGCATATGATTGGATGGAGGGGAAATGAAGGCGTTGTCATGGCGCAACAATAATCATTGCAATGGTCATTGGCGCAATAGTAAAGGACATGGCTTTAACATAATGAAACAACTTTTCGCAGGGGGGTATGGCCGGTAAGCGGTAAGAAGTGGGGGGGTACGAAAAAATTTGGGCGTGACATGTAGTAGGCAGGGTGGTTTGGAATACCATCTATTTCAGACCCCTGCCCCCTCTTCCTTCCCAACATTAACATCCAGATGATGAGGGGGGTGAAAACCCTTGTGAGCCGTCGGATGAGGTGGAGGGCGTGTAGATGGGATGGAAGATGGGAGGAATTTAGCGCTAATGTGATGGGTGATTAGATGGTGGGGTCGGGTAAGTGCATGAATGGTGGAGGTATAGTTTAAGACTTAAGATATAGGAATTATGACATAGATATGTCAAAATGTGTTTTCAATGGAAGTTTAATTCCCGCTCTTTAGAATAAATAATCACCTATGTCATTCGATTTTTCCCTTATTAATTAGGAACACATGAAACCCTTAGGATAATCTTTGGAGTAAATTTCATGTTTCCTCCATTCTTTCTTCTATTCATCCCTACCTACCTAGGTCACTAATCTAACATTTTTTTTTCTTTTGCAGGGTGCACTTGGACTTGCAAACCCTATTATTATTTTTTCTTTATTTAAAACTCTATCTTACCTATATCCTTATTTCCTCCATTGACTCAAATTAAACTAATGAGTCAATTTTATTTTTACCCATATACTGATATGCCAAGTTTAAATAGTTTGGAAAATCCCTTTTTTTGAACCTATCAATAGAAATTTAAAATTGTAAAATCATGCTTAAACTGTATGATTGAACAAGCTAATATAATCAATAGTGACATTTTGATTTACAACACTTTGAGTATTATTATTTTTTGGGTTTTTTCTTTATTTCTCTTTTTATCCTTTTTATCTTTTTTCTTTATACCCTCTTTTGTTTTATTTTTTCATATATTTTTTTGGAAATCACTTTAATATTGAAAATGATACTCAAAATGAAATTGCAACTCATGAAATACTCAATCAACTTGAGATCCTATAATTTATAGGGTATAAACAAGACCATGACATAGTGAGGGTGAAGGGCCAATCTAAAATTTGCTTCAGCCCAACCCATTTGTTGTCTGTGCTCAATCAATTTGCACCATAGTCGTTTAGTGTTATTAAAAGTAAGAAATAGGAGTCCAAATTACCCAACGATTTTTGGGAATATCTTATATGGATAAACTTGGTTGTCAAACATACATTGAGCAGTAAATGGTAAAGACCTAATGGATGAAGGATTTCTAGCATCATAATACTTAGGAACCACATCACAAGTGACCCAATTTAATAAGAGGCCTAAACCTCTATACTTTACTCACTCAAGAAAATATATGATATCATCTTAAGACGTGCTGCGTCGAATCTCGACTATTTTTAGGTTATGAGTTATCTTTTTGTTATGATATGTGATTATTATTGAATCATGTTAAGTATTTTATTGACATATAAATTTTAATGCCCTATCATCCCTAATAATTTTCACACTTAGTTAAGAATGGAAATCAATAATCACTTACACCTTATTTCCATTATGGGTTCAATAAACCCATTTATGTTTCTTTCCTCAATTGTTTCAAAATATATTCCAATCATTCCATTATAAGGATCCATTTGGTATATTAGTCCCCTACCACCAAATATAGTCTTATGAATGTCGTTTCTATCAACATTTGTCTTTTTTCTTCCATCATCCCCATGGAGGTTTTCTTCCGAAGCTATATTTTTCTGTCACCTTAAAACAAGTGACAAAAGTTTTTTTTAACATGCCCAGTATGCCAAAGGGTAGAGCCTAAGCTACGATACCACTTGTCATGTATCGTTTTTTGATATGTTGGTATTTAGTAATTATTTTTTGTATTGAAATGGAAGAATTGAATCCCTACTAGACCATTTATTTTGTATGATTATCTAGGTTTTCATACCTATTCATATTTTCATACAATATTACAATATTATATTTGCAAGACTAAAAACAAAAGTTGTTACATCACTTTAATCACCTATTGAATGTCATTAACACTCATTATATGCGATCCAGTTCATTTCCTAACTTGAGGGCTCAGTGGAATAGATTGGTGACCAATTTTGGGTACTGAAAGGTTATGACCCTTCTTAGAATTAAATAGTATATATATTTCACATATCTTTGTGCTATAAAATTATTCTTATAGCTCATGCCTCACTTGCACTATACCTCAGATTCCTCCTATCAATTAATTTACCCCAAATGCATGTATCCCCGTGCTTCACTTATAGGGATGGTATCAATTGTTTTTCAAATATCTTGTATGCAAGTTGGTTGTTTAAGTTAATTACTATAGTTTACAATTGATCCCCCTCATCCATTTTTTTTCCATAATAACCTTACAACTATGGTGAATCCATAACATGGGTGTTCTCATACTAATAACTGATCGTATGCAATCCATAAGTGTCAATGGTATGAGTGAGCTACTGATCTTGGCGTACTAACCCAGTGCCTTCCGACCCTGTTGGTGTTCTCCATCTAACACCCATGTGGATTTGTTAGGCCTCTCTAATTCAATGATGGTATGAGACTTGGATAATTCTACGGTGTATGTGCTATATTTATAACCCTAGTATCTACAAATTTCCCTTCGTTGGGTTTGTTCGACCTTTTCACCGTAAGGTCGACTCTGCACCTAGGAAGTTCATGAAACATATTAATGTTTCCTCAGTGTTGTCCTTGGAAGATGGAGGGTATTTAATTTCATTTTCAATCATTTCCTGCCGATATAATAGGTAGTCCTTTGTAATCCCCCATTTAAGAATTAATAAATTTTGTTTGTTCTTGCTTCCTCTTCATTATCGTTCAAGGCATGAATCATTTCCCCTCCTTTTTTATACTAGTGAGTTTGGTTTTTGATTGGATACCCAACCAGGTTTTCAACAGGAGTTGTGTTTATGGTCTTTGACTTCCTGGGAAAAATCCCCTTCGCTTTACGACATATTCAATCTTTCCAAATTCCACTGGAGTTTAGATTTCCTGGTTAAGATTAGAATAACTTATTGTATAAATACAATTTCTTATCTTCACAATTTTTCTTCCCATGTAAGTATTATTTGTTCAAAATTATTGGTGTTAATTGTTTCAGTCATGAAGATAATCTTTGATGACCAACAAAAAAGTGACTTTAGTTAGATGTTTTTGGAACCCTTGTCTCCTACTAGAACTATTAACAGGGTAAGAGGTTGTCTAGGGTTTTACACTGATTCCATCTCTATATTCACGTTAACATCTCTTATGAGTAAATTTTTAACCTAGTGTTTTGTATATTTTTTTCCATCTAAGTTCTTCTTTCATCCTCGAATCTGTCGAACTGGTGGACATCTCATTTTTTTACAGGTAAAACACTCCTTTATTTATTTTTTATTAATATATACACCATGATTTATATGCTTGAATTACTTGAAAAATTCATGTGTCGTGTGATTTTAGTTTCATTTGCAGACTAACACTAAGCTTCTTCAGCTTATTCCTCGAAAGAGTTATGAGGTACTCTTTCCCTCATGTAGTATCAACCCTTCCTTGTCTCCACATGTCTATTCCTAAATTATGAATGCCATGAGGTTCACTACCACATCATGGATTTATTGGCCTGGTGATTCATATGAATTTGGTGCTACTTTCCTCTTGGTTGAAATTTGTTCCTGTGCATGTTAAGGGAATTTCCAATGTATATAACATTTTACAAGTTTAGCTCTTATGAGAGAATTTATTTGGTTTTGGTATATGTACCAAGTCTAAAAATCTAGTCCGAGATATTACTGTAATATCACTTTCCTTGTTCTTGTGAAGTTTACTATTGTACTCTATGTGCATTACTATAATCATCATTGTTTATACTCTCTCCATAGGTTAGCATTTTACACTCTAACTTGAATTGTCGTATTTCAATATTTATCTTCATGGTCATCCTTTGTTCTATGATTTGGTGCTTGGAAATATTTAATCAATTTCCGGATTGAAATTAATAATTATGAGTTCTTATGGCAAGTTGAGAATTTAAGTAAGAATCGCTTAACTAGTTTATAGATATGTATAAGTTCTCTACATGAGTTACCTATGGGTCAAGTTATAAGAGTAATCCTTCCCCTGATAATAATCCTCCTCACTATAGGTTTATGATATTAGTCCAAATTTTCTCTTCCAAATGGAAATACCTTTACATAAAATCTCTACTTCTTTTAGTAACTTTAATCATCTCATCATATATATTGTCAATTGTCAAGTTTGCATATCCTAAATGTCCTTTCTGAGGATTGGACATGCCCTATCTATTGTTGTGTGTCAATAGGTCTGCTTATCAATGAGGTGAGTAAAAATTTAAGATGTCTCTAGGACATGTTTTTGCTTAATAATGTTTCCCATGTCATCTATCCATTTTCTAAGATGAATTTAATGACAACTTGTATGCCATTCACTTGCTCTGGGACTTATTGAACAACTTGAAATCCTTAAAATATTTTTCGTAGAGTTCATACTTGCTCTCTCGGGAATATTTTCCTACTACCATTAACATGTACATTGGTATTCTATAACTTTCGCCAAAACTATAGATTTAGATATAAATCCTATTAGGCCTATTAATGTTCCTACCCCATCAAGTTTCCAATAAATAATCCTGTAATTTATCTAACACACAATAAATTTACAACCTAATATTTATCTAAGATCACATTTATTTATCATGTATGGATTTCCCCAATCAACTTTTTCCATTACCTCCATATTTTCTCCAACACATGAGATACCTAGTTTACTACTGAGTTATCATAATACCCATAATCTGGCTTTCCTAACTCGGAACCACGAAGTCAGTTCTCACATGCATATTCTAATAAGAATGAGTTGCCACTAAAATGTAGTGCTATCATTCAGTCGACCACTAATTATATGTGGTGATACATTTGAAATTTCTTTGTCCTTTCCCGAAAAAATTATACTCATAATTAAATTAATCAACCTCCTTGAAAAGGTTAGGGTTTGTATAGAACAATTAGTTACCAATATCTCTTTCTATGAATATTTTAAAATTACTACTGGTATCATGGTGCATAAATATAATGGTCAGTATCTATGGTATTTTCCTCGTTAATATTGATATTATATATGCCTAGATACACCACCCACTATCGCGAAAGATGTCAGAGAAGAACAGTATAACTGCATAAATACATCCATGGCTAGAAATTTCTGAGTTGTTTCTGTAATAAAATTATGTAACATTGAATGTCATCGCTCGAAATTTCAACAACTAAAAGAAGAATAGAAACACATGGAGATAAATAATTTTGAGAGACTATGGTTGAATTAGCTAGTTGGTTTAAAGAGTTAAGAAGATAATCCAGATTTCTTTTCATATTTATCTAACGAATAACTTTACCACCATATAGTTATTCCTCAAGAATTACATGCCAAATAATTTGGATATACACCATAGATAAATTAGAATACACATTATCTTATCTTGATTACACTAGATAAAAGTAAGAAACAAATATTAGGTTGAATGAAATTTGCTATCAAGGATACTTCGAAAGTCGCACCTCCTCTCAACCCAACTGTTAGAATGAATTCCTAACGCAAGTGTATGAAAACATATAACTTTATGTACAGATGAAAAAAAATCATAACAACAAATATGAATTTCTATCTTCTTTAGGTTTGCAATAGATAGTCCAAAGAAAAGAAAAACAAACCCCGGTCTATGCAAATAATGGAGCTAAATAGTAAAATGAAATAAGAGTCTTTCCAAAATATCCAATGGGCAAGACAAGAATTTAAAAAAAAAATTATATTATATTAATACCTCAGGAGCGAAAAAATAATTAGGTGACTAGTCCCCCTCAATGGGATGGGTTCTTCACTGTCCTCAACACTTCAACTTCATATTTTTTCTCTCTCAATGGCATAGAAAACCAAAGACGTATAGAACTCAAAGGGAGGTCAACAAGCAGAAAGAAAATAAAAATAATCAATGTATGATAATGATAAGAGGATGAAAGTCCGACCATGATGAAAGGATCAAATGTAAGAAGTGAATGGAAAATTGTGCTATTTATAACAAAACATTGAGTTATCCTTGATAATGGTTCATAATAAAATATTTTTAACCAAGATCTAGATCTAATTGCTTTGATTATTTTATTATATTTCGTTGGAGGGAAAAGGAATTTAAATTGGTTAAATCCATTTATTTAGAAATAATAAACAAATAAAATATTTATTTATTATTTCAAGGATGGGATCAAGAAATAATTTAAGAAATAATGATGTATTTTATTATTGCTAAATTATTTAGTCAAATTTAACAAGGAATATTAATTAAATAATTATTTAATTAATTATTCCTAGAGAATAATAAGATAAATAATGATTTATCTAATTGTTTCTCATTAATTGGGTTAAATATTTCTAGGAATATTAATAAAAGGAATTTTAATTAATTATTCCTAGAGGAAAAGCAAATAAATAATCATTTATTTAATTATTCTTCATGGGGTTTTATATTTAGACCATAAATATCTTTATAAACTATGGTTTATTAAATTATTTCTTATAGTGAAAGAAGTTTTTCTATGGTAAAATTGGTCTTACATGATGTCTTTCGATCCATCTAATTGTAAATTACTAGGTGACCAAAAATTTGTGGAATATATCTTCCCCCCAATATGCAAGCTTCAGGAGCTAATCATATGACCACAGTACGTTGTAAGAAGACAATCACTAGACACCAAATGGGATTCATAGAGAGAGAGAGATACATGGGCAGAGTGAAGCGAGAGAGGACAAAAACCTTGAGGGGGCGAGACCGATGAAGGTAAGTCTCCTTTAATGTTTGGATACCTATTCTCAATCAGGTGGGGGAGGCATACCTATGCCCACAAAGATCAAAAAGTACAAATAATAATGGTTCGCCTAGTAAAATCATACTGAGCTATAAAGTACATAATATGCTGGTGTAAACATGAGATAGAAAAAAATATAATTGATTCCACATAAATAATGTGCCTCGAACAATAGCTAGGACTAAATACCATAATATCTAAGTACATGAGGTATAATAACAATGAGAGAATCCCTGATAAATAGGAAATGGATCAGAAAATATGAATGGATCATTTAAGTGATACATCCATGCTATAGGCGCTATAAGTGGCTGGGGCCAAACCCATCAAATCTATGGAGTTAAATCTGAGGTTGTAGAATAAAATGAAGTAATATGGGCATTTGGGGGGCTACCTGAAAGGCCACCCCCGCATGAGGTTTGAAACATCTCACACACACACAGGAATCACTGGATCAATCTACTAGCTCACTAAACTATCAAGTATATGAATCTCAATGATGCTGAAGTGGAGCGCATGAGAAGCAATAAAGTCAATGGGAAATAAGGAGTCCATTTTCCTGATCTGAGGCACCAAAGAAGACTGGAAGCTGGAACCAAGATACACCACCCTATAGACCTGTCTTCTGGAATGAATGTGCTGATACCAACAAAAGGAGGTTTGCCATAGGTGAGGTAATGAGGGTCCTCAAATAAGGCACGAGGGAACATATTAGAGTGACTGATGGAATGACACTAGGGATGATTATGGAATGGGGGATACTGAGTAGCAAATGGACGACTTCCCTTGTTAAAGCATAAAAAATAAAGGATGACCTTGTAGTGATTGATTCAACTCTAGAGGGGATGGGGGATAGTAGGATTGGAGGCCAAAATGGGCTACATGCGAGAGGGAAAGGGCGTGAATGGATGGAATACTATAACAAGATGAAAAATGGACTCATGACAGACTCCATGAATCTGATGATGGCTCAACTTGGATGCTCTAATCAAGGGTGACTCGATGATGTTCCCACATAGAATAGGCCTAGTGGGACCATAAAAATATGAGAAAAAGATGGTTACTCATGAGGAAAATCGACACAAGCATCGAAAAGTATGAAGGCTAAGTGGTGCCACAAGTAAAAGTGGTACAAGTGCATAAATTTGATTTTGAGAGGTGGCCAAGTGACCATTCTTGGAAAAAAGGCTTCTGGATGAAGTATCAAATCACCAAAAAATAACGAATAAACATTTTAGATATTCGTGAGATATTTCCAATGGCACTGATGGTTCATCAAACAGAGCTATTGTTTGGTCACAATTGGCGAAAGAAAAATTAGGGATTCTCTTTTAATAAGGCAATTTCCCTCCAATTTGATTCATTTTCAAGTGTATCTATGGTAAATGTGGAGAGAAGGAAAAGAACCTAAATCTTGTAGTATTCGTAGTGGACAAATCGACCATCAAAATTGAGATCCGTTAGTTGTAGGTAGGTGGCCTAGCCATACTCTTCAATTTCAGCAGCTTAGAATTTCTTATTAGGTACCCAGAGCCTAGGACAACACTCTGCCCCTCCTTATGCCAGACTCACAACTTCTAGGGACTGTTTTGTGAGCTTTGTAGTAGGTTTCAGAGGGAAAATGATGACCGTGTAAGTACAGGAATGAAAAAGGTGAGAGCTACCAAAAGGTGGGTTTGGTCCTAATTTTGTTTGGAAACTGGGTCTTGATATTTTTTAGGTAGTTTTTCCTTCCTCTAACTAAAAAATTTCTAGCTTTGTGCAAGTATGATAGAGTTACAAATCAACTAGAGAGAGAGAAAGATCTTGAGTCGCTTTTTTCTGAGATCCACGGGGATCAAGTTGTGCGAGGCACACTGGGAAGATATGGGGTGCTCAAGTTCATTGAGAACTGCTTGATGACGGTAGGAGAGCCCTTGTTAGCCAAGACAGTCTATTATTTGAACCCGAATTAGGAGGTGTTTATAGTGCAGAGGCACCAGATCGAGCTGACTGTTCATGAAATATATTTCTTGACTAGTATCCCACCATTGGGGATGGTGGGAAACATCTAGCTAGTATTACCGCTAGGGTGGAATACTTTTGATTTTGTGGAACATCATTGTCAACCAGATGTTAATGTCAAGGGCATGGCTATATTGATCGGAGATCTAGAGAGACAAGAGACTCGGGCTATCGTCATAGCAGTGATTCAGATATTGGGAAACCATGCCTTCAACCACATCAACGAAGGACATATGATTCTCATGGAGAATGTGTTGAGCGGGACCTATTATTGGTTGGCGTAGATGATGTTGCGGTCACTGAAATGAAAACTGTCGCTATGTAAGTGACAAGTGAACCATGAATTTGCTTTTGGGATAGTATTGTGCTCATTCCTCTTTGAGAATATCCCCACACTTTGGCCTCATGTACAGATCCAGGAAGGGGGTCCACGATAACCCATGATGCACTGCTAGGGGCAGCTACTAAGGAGAGGAGGAGGTGGGTGATTCGGGAGGGTGTTCCAACCTGAGTTCTTTGGAAATTGGGACCAAATTCTACCGTATATAGACGTATATTCATACAGTGGGATGAAATATTAGGGGGACCGAGACACGCCACTTCCGCTCGGTCGAGCATGGGCAACAGATGGGAAGTGAAAAGTTGTTATATTTCATGATTCATTAATTTTTTTAGAATGATGTATCTAATGATGATTCCTTACTTTTGGCGTGCATTTATAGCACCAGTAAAACTGGCCGGGTATATGGGATGACCTGTAGCGGCATGGGCTACAGAGTCTAGTACAACTAGTGCAACTAATAAAGATTATTTAGATGTACTATCGGAGGCTTTCCGTTGCAGATGTGAGTTTTTGATGACCAAGGTATCAAAGTGCGGCTTGCAAGATCTAGATGAACACTACATTGAGGCATGTGTTAGGCTACCCTCTGAGTGACGAGGGATCATGTGGCGCATGACGATGGCTGGGCAGGGTATGTGGGATTATATGGGCTGCAAGAGCCGAGCCATTGGCTCGGGACACTCCAGATAGTGATGAGATGTACAGTCAGGAGGTGCCCCCACGCTATGGGCATGTTAGATGTATTAAAGTAGAGGACTCCAAAAGATTTATGATTTTGTGGAGACATATTATGGATATGCATATTTTTATATATGACAAGTATGTGGCTCACCGTTCATTTATTGTTATTGTCTTTTGTTAAATGCATGTGATAAGTACCAATATAGAATATTGTTTGCAATGATATATACATAGTGATTTTGGGCTCTAGGTAAATGACTAAATCTAATGGTTTCAAATTCATGCATTAAGATTTTCACTCGTAAATAACTTCTAAAAACGACATGGTTATGCACACAATAAATGCCATTCAATTGTGTGACAACAAGCAGGGAATCTAAACTAACATGAGGATGAAGGATGTGATGGTCAAAGGCATCGACTAACAAAGCTATCACCACATCCTATTTGGCCTGATTATTGGTGGGAGATCCAAGACATACACCGTTGGAAAGGAATAATGAAAGTATGGGGGTAAAAATGGCCCAGGATGCTGAGGCTAGACTCCATGAGTAGCGAATTGCACCATCAGCATAACCACTGTATAGTGTGGATGGAGGATCCATCTGAAAGGCATCAGAAGACAATAAAGGATGAGGTGATGGAAAATGCAAGAAACCTGAATTCTTGGCAAAAATAAAACACGCATGGGGGATGCTATGGGTAAAATTTGTATGCACCTAACACTTGTTAAATATATCTTCAATACATGTTGTAGGGAAGTTGTCATGGGGACAAGCTTTATTTTGGTCGCGAAAGTCCATAAAGACACAAATGGTGCCTGTTTTCTTGAGAATGGGATAGGAACAACCATCCTACTTGAGCTTATCGATTGTGCTTTTGAGAGCCTCTTGCTGAGAAATGTGTCTCAAATTTTGATGGAAAGGGTAGGCATTGGGCCAGGTGTCGATATGGTCTATGATAGTGGCTGGATGAAGTCCGATCATCTCTAAGTAAGACCTGGCTAAAACATTACGAAACTTTTTGAGTAGGTTGGAGTAAGTTTCAATTTCTTCTCAGGAGCTATGTGCCCCCAGGGAAATGTTTTCTTCATAAAAAACATCGGCTACAGAAATGGGATTTCTAAAAAAATCAAACTCATTAGAGATGAATTATTTAGACTCCCCAACACACTGGTCATGGGACTGCTACAAAGTGAAATACACACGATGGTGCATATCATCCCAAGGAAAGTCAGGGGTGGTCATTTCTTCATAATGTCTTCATCAAAGTGAAATATGGGGGGTCTGGTAGAAGGAAAACCACATGATGTGGCAGGGCTATCTGATGCATCATCATGAGAGATATGGTTCACATACGCATCGT
Source organism: Pinus albicaulis (assembly GCA_034641835.2). Classification (NCBI taxonomy): domain Eukaryota; kingdom Viridiplantae; phylum Streptophyta; class Pinopsida; order Pinales; family Pinaceae; genus Pinus; species Pinus albicaulis. The sequence continues at coordinate 922,100,531 of CM076582.1, forward strand.
TATGGAGGACATAAGAAGAGCTAGTAGATGAAACTTCTACTGATGTTGATCCCAAGGTGATCGTTGGAGGAGGTTCAGTCAAAATAGAAGGGAATTCCCTAGAGGGGTTTTATAACAAGAATCTCATGCATGATGAAAGATAGAGGATATTTCCTCGAGGTTCCATCATCTAGACATTGCGAGGACATATGACAATGTACTCTGGTTTAGGCTGAGCCAACGCATGAGTAGAGGAATAGCGGGTTTTCAATGTTCGTCCTTGATTCGACAGAAGCCTTCAAGGGTGTCGCAAAAATATTTGAGACAAGGAGAGAGGTGAGAATAGTGGCCATAGAGATCATAAAAATCACAAGGGTGGTTTGTGCACAAATTTTTGAGTTTATTAGCCGAATCGATTAAGGTAACATGGACATGTGGGATATTGGATTTAGGAAACATTTCATGGACCACAGGTTTGAAAAGAGGAAGTTTAGGAAAATTTTGGGTAGCATGCCTAATAGGATTACATAAAGCACACACAAGTGTCTCATTTGGAGGCTTAGGAGGACAAGGAGTTGTTTGGGAAGCCTTATCCTTAGGTTCCTTCTTTCTGGCTTTCCCCCCTGACCATATGCTTTTGTAACAGGAGTACATCCCTGTTGAGTTGGGTAAGTAACTGAAGCAAAGGTAGGGGTCATGGCAACCAGTTGGACCGGGATCAAAGTGGTATAAGGTTTGAGCTGACCAGGTGGGGTTTTTGCTGGGAGATCAAAGTACCAGACTAGGATCCCTAGGGTCAAATTGGGAAGGCTCAACATAGGCATAACATGAACTGAAAAGAATCCAAAGGGGGGATCGAGAAAATATATATGACTGGAGGGGAAATCTCCTAGAGGAGTGGCTCCCAACTGGTTATGGCTAGGGAGAACCATTCCTATTTTACAAGGAGTGGAAGAGACAATAGTAAAAGAGGAAGGTCCTTGAAAGGAAGGTCATGTAGGCTCCATCGAGTGACCACCAATAGTTTGTGGAGGCGTAGGGTGCTAGGAAGTTGAACCAGACCACTTGTGGCTAGTCTGAGATGATTTCATCATGCAAACATTTGACGATTTGGGATCTACGACAAGAGGGGAGGGACCAAGGAAAGCACATAGCGAGTTGGAATATTTATATATTCCAGGTGAAACACTGGTAAGAGGTGCAGCTGCTAATTTATCAGCCACCAAAGATATGATAGAATCACAGGAGAACTGAGACTCCAGTTTGTAATATGTGAACTGATCAATGGTAATGATCTTTCCATTGTGAGGAAAGCACATCTTGCGGTGAACCGCAGATGCGAAAATAGACATCGCATAGTTGTAGCTACAATCCAACAATATCTTTTAATCCAAGGGGGCATCAATGACTTCAATGTCAATTCAAACAGTCTTTCTCGCAAAAGTGACAAGACAATTGTGGTACATGCCAAGGGGATGAGAAGGGTGACCGTCCCAAGCACGCAAAGTGATGGTTGATGGGGTTAAATCCGGCTACCTGAGTTTTTTCCAAATAGAGGTGAACATCACACAGGTGGATGCCCCCTTGTCAATGATACATCGCGAGACATGGGCATTACAAATCTTCACTGGTATTTGGAAAGAGACATATGAAGTTAGGTCGGGATGCTCTGAGTTTTCAACATCAAAGATGATCAAACGATGATCTGAAGGATCCACACTACGAAGAGTAGATAATAGAGATTTACATTATGAAGGGAATTACTAGAGGACTTCTAGTGTTGACATATCAGTAGGAGATTGTGCTAAATCATATATTATGTTGTAATTGTGGGCGTCTTTGGCGGAAGTAAAAATTCGACGTAATGGCTCTTTGGGGATCTTGGGAAGGACCTCTGCTCATGGTTGAGGGATTTATAAAGGGGCATTAGGTGTCGAGCTAGATTCTGTGGAAGCCTGGGTTTGAGGCTCGATTGCAGACAAAGCATGTGGCTTTCCATATTGGCGTGACCGAGTTTGAAGGTTGACATCGGTGGTATTAACCACTTCAGAATTCATCATGAGAATATAGTAATCAGAGGTACTAGACTGTGAGGGTTGTGGGGCGGCTTGACCTTAAGGGGGTTGGGTAGTCACATATCCCTCCTAAGGGAAAGGATCATTAGAAATAGTTGGTTGAACATGCGAAATATTTGGAGGAGTCGAAACCATAACTTGTTGTCCTCTAAATGTTGCCTGTGCTTCCCACAACTGATGCATTTGGTGTAAAAGGGGACAATCATGAGTATAATTTCCATGTAAACCACAACAAGAATAAGGCTTGTTCATATGATGATTGTCATGTTCCTGGTTGTTAGTGTTTGGCGGGTTCCCTTGGCGCCCTTGATTGCCTGCATTGTTTGGTTTTGGTTGCCTTTCCTCTTTTTCTTGGAATTGGGAGGATCAATCGTGCTTTGCTACGTATACACTTGACTCAGAGGGGGAGGTGGCTACTCTGGTGGAGGTTGAGAAGGCATAGGAGACTGAGGTGATGATGCCGGAGGGGTTGGAGCACTAGGGTGTTGATAATTATAGAAAGTAGGTTGAGAAAAATGCAGGCCCTGACATCAATTGATGTAATGGGGTAAATGTGCTTTGTCTTGGATACATGTTGCCAGGAGGGGGATAAGTACTAAAGGAGCTTACCCCTCCCTAAGGGAAACCATAACCCATGGGAGGATGAGTATGCAGACGTGAAATAAATCCAATGATACCGTTGGCAGTGTGAGATGCTCCCGTTGTGTTGGCATCACTAGGTCTACGAAGATTCGGTAAGATGGTATAAAGATAACCAGACTGGGCATAGATCGAGTCATATTTCAACATGATTTGAAGAGCTTCTTCCTTTTTGTGAGGAAAGTGAGATGCGACATCCTTACCAATAGAAGGAAAAAGTGTTCTGAGAAACCAATCCATATAGACACGGTTTTTGAATGTGGGAGCTCGACATAAGGTCCTCCTTCTACACCATTCTTGGACATGGTCAGAAAGGCGTGTGGCAGAAGTTTCATAGAATTCATTCAAGAAATTGATACCACTATCATATTGGAGAGGTAGCTGGAAGTAGGATAGAATTTCTTTAGCAAGGGTCACAAAAGTGGAATGAGAGTCAGTGGCCTGGTCGACATACCACTTTACAACATCTCCAGTGAGCATACGATGGAATAGTTGAAGATGGATAAAGTCATCAGTGATAGAATTGGATGAACACCACATGTGGAAGGAGTAGAAGTGATTATTAGGGTCCTCTCCAGCATTTCCTTTGAACTTAGGGATGTCATAAGGAAGCTTAGTTGGCATAACAGGCCAACCTGCTTGGATGAAATTGAGGAGGCTCAAACCTGCCATAAAAGGTAGCAAGGGAATAGCTGGGATGGTTCTGGTATTAGCTCCACCACTAGGAGCTCTAGAGTTAGGTTTGAGGCTAACACAAGCTCGAGGAATAGTACCTACATTGGAACCTGTCATGGCAGCAGAATGAGGTAAAGGAGAATTGGGTTCGGAATCAGAGTGAGGGCCTGATGGACCATAATCAAAGTTGGTACAAGGACTCAGCAGAGGATTAACTTGACGTCTACGAGGTGTAGTAAGTCTTCCTTTTGGAAATTTATGATGAAGGCCTAAGAGCCTTTGGGATAATCCCATTTGGGGTGCAATGATCCCAAGACACAAGTAACCGAATACTGAAGAGAGATAAAAAAGGCACAAAGGGGAAGATAAATTAATTACGATGTTTATGTCTTAGCTTGGCAGTGTAAAATAGGCACTCTTTTCTTTAGGTGTGCATGTGTGCGATCTATTTGTTAATTTTAATTAATCCTAGACGGTTGTGTATAAATAAAACTAAAAATTTGTTGTATAACTGTAAAAAAACTAAAATGATAGTAAAATAAACAGTTAAAGATGCATAATTTCAACTCAAAAAGAAGGGCTCTCAAGAAACTGTTCTAAGAGGCAGTAGAAATTGACTCAAAACATAGAAGGTGGTGAAAATATCTAATTTCTAAGGGATAGGGATTTTATGACTTAGATCTACTGAAAAGAGGTGCATAAAACAACAAGAAACCAGAGGGAAAACTACTGCAAAAAAGGCGGCGAGAGGTTAAAACCATAAGGGAGGAAAGAGGGACCCTAAGGGAGAGGTCAAAAAAGACTCAAGAGGGAGTTTTTGATGAGATAATAACTGATCTAAATGGATTTGAAAGAAGGAGAGATCATACCCTAGAAAATGGCTAAAAGCGCTACAAAATCTTAGACTACCTACTCAGCTAAACCCTTCCTAAAAAGGTGGAAGCATACTGAAGCCCTAAGGGGCTTGTTCCCACTTCAAAAAGGAAAATTGACCATATCCACGCCTAAGACAGGTGGATACAGAGGTGAAAAAACATTGAATAGTGCATGCGGAAAACCCTGAAAATTACAGAAAAAAACCCGCAAAAAGTTGCAGCTCATAGGTACTAACCTATAGGGTGTTGAACTCACATTTTTTGGCCCAAAAATTGCTATCTGAGCCAGAACTCACAGGTTTTGGGCTAAAAATTTTGAACTACACTTGTTGGATTCCCGGGCGACAGGTTTCAAAAAAAATTGTTGTCTATGGTGTGACTGATACCTGTAACCTGCGGAAAACACCCAAAAACACATGGAAGTTAGATTTTTTACCGTTTTAGGGCATAAAAGGTGAAAAAAAATATTAAGAGGCTAAAAAATAGATGAAGAAAAAACCTAGGTACTGAAGCAGATGGTCATGCAGGAATCTGAATAAAACACTGTGGAGTGAACAATTGTTAGAATGAATTCTTAACGCAAGTGTACGAAAAGAAATCACTTTAGCTGCACATGACAAAAAACCTGAAAAACAAATATATTTTTCTAACTTATTTATATCTTCAATAGATGGTAGAAATGAATGAAAAACAAACCCAGATCTATGCAAATAAAGAATCTAAAGAGTAAATTAAAATAAGAGTTTCTCCAAAATATCCGATTGACAAGACAATAATTATAAAGTATTTTTATGTTATATAAACACTTAGTAAGGGAACAAAGAATGATGTTACCAGTCCCCCTCAATGTGATCTGTTTTTGGTTGTCCTCAATGCTTCAACTTCAGAGTTTCTCTCTCTCAATTGTGTATAAATCTCAAGACATGTAGAACTCAAAGGGAGCTCAATAAGCAAAAAGAAAATAAAAGTAATCAAAGTATGACAATGATAAGAGGATGAAAGTCTGACCCTAATAAAAGGATCAAAGGTAAGAAGTGAATGGAGTACACTCCTATTTATAACAAATTATTGAGTTCTCCTTGATAATGGTGCATAATAAAATATTATTAACCAAGATTTAGATCTAACTGCTTGGAATATTTCATTATATTTTGTTGGAGGGAAAAGGAATTTAAATTGGTTAAATCCCTTTATTTATAAATAATAAACAAATAAAATATTTTTTTATTATTTCAAGGATGGGATCAAGGAATAATTTAACAAATAATGATTTATTTTATTATCTCTAAATGATTTTGGTTAAATTTAACAAGGAATATTAATCAAATAATGATTTAATTAATTATTCTCGGAGAATAATAAGATAAATAATTATTTATCTAATTATTTCTCATTAATTGAGTTAAATATGACTAGTAATTTTATTAAATAGAGGTTTAATTAGTTATTCATATATGAAAATCAAATAAATAAGGATTTATTTAATTATTCCTCACAGGGTTTTGTATTAGGACGATAAATAACTTAATAAACTATGGTTTATTAAATTATTTTTTTATAGTGAACACAATTTTACTATGGTAAAATTGGTCTTACATGGTGTCTTTCGATCCATCTAATTGTAAATGGTTAGATGAAAAAAAATTGGTGTAACACCAACTGAGAACAATTTTCTCCAGTTCACCCCTGAGCTAAGAGTCTCCTGCCAAGCATCAACTGCCTCCATTTGTTCCTCCAATGGGTATTTATTACCCTCACTTCATGATGAGGTTTCTATTAGAATCGTTTCACTTTTGTGGAACCTTTTTATCCAGTTGCCTAGGCTTCTCCCTAAAATCCTGACTTTCTCTCCTCCAGTTCTTTCATGATTTTGTAAGCTTAGAATCTTTCACCAACTAAGAAACTTAATGGATATTTCTCTCCTATCCATTAAGATTATCTAGAGTTTTCTCTATAATAATTATTATTTATTATGAAGTAATTATCCAATATTATCATGAAGGTATTATCCAATCCCATTCGCTAATGAGGGTTGATTTTGTAGTAGTCTCATTCCCAAGCATCTAAATCTTCTTTAATTTATTTATTAGAAATTATTTATTTACATAGTTTCCATTCCTTTTATGACCTTTTCATCGTTCTACTTATATTAATCAAAATAATATTCTAGTGTCAGTGGGTTATTACACTTACACTTACGTCAAGATAACCAAGAGATAAGGAAAGCGACCAAGAGATGATATTTTACTAATTAAACATGATACCAACCAAAACAACAAATAGAAAACGAATTCCATCCAATACTAATCATGATAAGAAAAATAAATTTTGGCTAAGGCATGACCACGTAAACCTAGGGGGCTTATAATATCCACACTCTCAGAATCACTCACTATAAAAACCTCTATGCGACCAAAATGGGAATTAATGTTATCCATGAAAAAGCTATGATTTCATAGCATTATTTTAATTTATTATAGGTAGGAGAAGACATTATAATTCTACATTTATTTTTCTTTGAAAGCCAACCTTAACAAGGTTAACACTTCATAGTCCAAAGATAATGAATTCAATAATTGTTTCTTCCTACCCCATATATGCCCAGGGTGAGGAACCCACATCAAAACTTCATCAATTAGTTTTTAATGTGAATGTGAATGGTGTTCCATCTCATCTTGAGTCTCTAACACCATATTTCATTTCACATGTTTGGTGGAACAACATTGGCGAATATGGAAACACAACCTCCTCCCCATTTGTAACTCCTTCATTATATAGGAAGAATCAATATAGTAGAGAAGGAATGTTGGGAAAAATACTGAGAGGGGGGGTGAATCAGTATTTACTGCATATTCAAAACTTTTCAATTTTTCATTCCTTTAAAACCCATACGCTACTTTGCTGAAGCCAACTAGCGTATACACGCGGATATCCTTCATAAAACTCACGTATACACAGAGATCTAATTATGCCATTAGTTATTCACTTATATCATTCCATCATTCATTCATTAGATGTTCTATAAACAGTAAACATGTGCAGTAAGAACAGAATAAACCATCATACAAAGCATCACACATGAACACCAGGATTTTTAGGTGGAAACCCAAGTCGGGAGAAAACCACCGCTGCAGTTGCTCAGCCTTCAATATTTTATTATAGAGAAAACATCTTACAACATATGTGCTGGCGCAGACTTGACCAGCACGCAGGCACCCACCTGCGCTCGTTTACCAGCCTCTGCTGGAAGGGAGCTCCAACCCCCTGACTCGTTTACCAGCCTCTCCTGGAAGGGAGCTACGACCCCCTGCTCTCGTTTACCAGCCTCACCTGGAAGGGAGCTACGACCCCCTGACTGAAGGCTACAAGCCTCAGCACCACCTTGGACCACGTTTCATCAATTTTCACACTGGATCCAACAACTTCAATAGAACAACACTTGCAGGCCACATTTCATCATATTTTTTTTTTTGAGGGAGGGACCCTCAGGCTGCTTCTTGCTCCCGCGCAACGGACAGCAACAGCACGGATCGGATTTAGCGGCGCGCGAACAAATCAGATATTTCATACCCTTTGCTTCAGCAAACCCTAGTTTTCATACGCGCTTTCACTTCACTGATGTCGCGTATATACGCGCTTCCGTCCACACAAACCAGCGTATACCTCAGTGTATATTTTATTGCGCATACGCGCTTTCTCTTCGTTGAAGCCGCGTATATACGCGCTTCCTCCGCGGCGAAGTAGCGTATAGATCTTCAATCATTACAGAGCAGCATACTTCATCAGATCAGATATTCAGTTCAGATCTACCCTTTTGCTTCAGACATATGTTCGCTTGGATGCTCGCCTCATCACGGATCTAAGCCTTCCATAATCAGATCTAGCAAATACAAGGGAAATTCAGATCTAGATCCCCTTCTTCATCATTGGTGCATCATACATTCAGATTTATCATTCAAGTGTAACCCTTTCCATTCAGATATACTTCAGAGAGAAGTATTCATTCAAGCTCAAACATCTTGCCCCCACGCTCATATTATGCACAATGAATTTGTTCTCCTTATATAGGTTTATCCTTTTTCAATACCATGAGCCCCTTTTTCAATACCATGGGCCAAAACAATACCATGAGCCCAAAACTACCTGGACGGGGTCAATTGGGCGGATCATTACCCAATACCATGGGTCAATACCATGGTGGTTACCCTTGGTTTTGCACTTTTTGAGCGCTTTAGCCCATACGCGACTTGGCACGTTCTTTTCCGCGTGCATACGCGACTTCCCCTAGGCCAATCCGCATATACCTAGAGACATACTCTTTTTCATCATAGAATCTAGCACATGCTGAAATCCTTTCTTCATTGCCTTCTGTACTCACTGTAGATACATCAGATTTCCTTCATCAAGAACATATTCTATCAAGCACAACTTCATCAAGTAAGTTGTCATCATCTTCATCAGGTGGGTTGCCTTTCAAGGACAACACTCAGCATCATATTGTCAACAAACATTATATCACATCAGATTTACATCATTTACTAAGTCCATCAAGTCAAGCATAACTTCATCGGGTGGATTGCCATCAAGGACAACACATGTCAACAGTCGCATGTCTTCATCTTCATTTAGTGGGTTGCCATCAAGGACAACACTCTGCATCATATTTCCAACAATCTCCCCCTTTGGACTTGATGGCAACCACGATGGTGTTTGGTTACCACACCAGATAAGTACATTGACACCATGTCACTCTCCCAATTCTTTGACACCATTATCTGCATTCAAACACCATGTCACTCTCCCCCTTTGACATCAAGGGCAAAGGGCGGATCAAAACCAGTGGATCAAAACCAACACACTCTCCCCCTTTGACATCAAGGGCAACGGGCGGATCAAAACCAACATACTCACCCCCTTTTCTCCTCATGTAGAAGAAGCGTTCTGCAGATCTGATGTATACTGAAGTGACCAAGTTCCCCCTGAGTTCATGATGAATCTTCAAACATATTTTCAATGAAGTACATGACTCTATGACTTTCCTATCACCAATGACTCATACTTACATCAAAGATCCATCCAATTGGATTTACATATGAGACTCAAGTACCCAACCAAGTGGGTTTACACATTTCAATTCAACTACCCAACCAAGTGGGTTTACAAAATTTGACTCAGCTACCCAACCAAGTGGGTTTACAAATTTGACAAGTCCTTACATGACTAAATATTACAATTTTTTTACATCATGGGTCTCAACATGACCTTTGCATCAAACTACAAATATAACTTTAAGACCAACACCAGAAAGTCCTCAAGAAAGAGAACATATTTCAGAACCATCATAATGCCAACACTGCATTATACTCAGCAAAGCTAATGCTCCCCCTGAATCTGTGCAACCAAGCAATCTTTCCAAATGACTAAGGCTCCCCCTTAGTTTGTGCATTCTGAAAACTTCCACCAACAAATCATCAAGGCATCTTCATCAAAACATTAGAAACAGAATTATGAGAACTGGAACACCACCAGAGATACCAAACAGTATCATAGATACCAAACAGCACTGCAGCTGTGCTGAAGAGAGCTGAACCAACCAAAAATTTCCAGCAACCAAACATACGCGGTTTTCTGTGCAAGAACTCGCGTATATACGCGACTGTGTTTCATGAAACCCGCGTATCCAATGCCATCTTCTAAATTTCAACCAGATCTGATTCTTTGTGAGGCAAAGACAATGTTCATCTTCTTTCTGAGATATTTGAATGCTTCCCTGGACTACAGATGGATAGAACAATGTAGTTGTGTCTTCAAGCGTCATCCAATGGTGGTAGCATAAGCACATTAGTATCCAAGTCTTCAGATTCTTTGCAGCATCAATACATTCTTTCCATACCAGAACAACATCTTCACATAAGTGTCAAGCAATCATCCATGTGGTCCAACATCACCATGATCTTCAAGATTTAACATGAAGTAACATATGTAGGCAAAAGATCTCTCAACCATAGTAACAAACTCTGCATGATTTATTTCTGAATCAAATGACATCCAACTCATCCATGTGTGAGTACAAAAGATAATTATCAGCAACCATGGCTCAAAAAATCATTATAATAAACCATGTACCAAGTCATCATCATTTGAGCATGAGTATCACAAAGACCAAAGAATAAGCAATCATATTGCCAACAATGCAATCATTAGTATTCAACCTGCTACTCCCCCTAAACCAGTGCTCTTCCTTAACTTGTGCAATTTGAAATAACTTCAACAGTAAGTTATTAGCAACAATGTCTGCATGATCTGTCCTCATTTCTGAATTATAATACTTTCATATCAACAACGAATGCTCTTCATCATAAAGCAACCAGGCTTCATACATAATCTTCAACACAAGAACGCATGTATCATATCATTTTCATGAGTATAACCAGAATAATGCTAACAGTGCAATCATCAGCAGTCAGATGGATGCTCCCCCTGGACTTCTGCTCCAGATATTCAGCTATCAGATAAATTCTCTCATCATCAAAGCATACGTGTCTGTGTCAGCTGGAACTCGCGTGTATACGCGACTTTGTTTCATATAACCCGCGTATGGAAAGTGAAGCATAGAAAATTTTCATCTTCCTTCATTTCCTCCTGAGCTTGTATCTTCTGTACCTGTCTTTTCTTCACACCAGATGCTCTGTTAGAAATAAAAAATAACCCGTAGTGATTATCCAGGAGAAGAGAGTCATCATGCATTGCTCCCCTCGTGAACGACATTACTAAATCTTCATGGGGTCTGCCATCATTCCCCGCATTGGTCAAGAAAATCAGCTTGGTTGATGATCGCAGAGGGCTTAATTCCTTGCCGTTTCTCGATCTGCTTTCTATCTTTTCCGCATTTGTTTTAACTTATTCATGGTGTCGGAAGTTATCTAATTTCTCATATCTGTTCAACCTGCATTCTTTTTCTACATGACCATACTTGTTACAAGAATAACATCTCATATGTCCAGAAAAATAAGCATAGGAATCATAATGAGTATTTCTAATCTTCCTCCTTTTACAATCAGCAGCTTTATGTCCATACTTGTTACATGAAAAACAATATCCCCTGAAGAAGCTAGAGTACCTTTCTGAGTAGAACCTGTTTGTTTGTGGCTGAAATGATCCGCTCCCAATTTTCTTTGAACAAGCCATCTTCAACCTCCAATATTTGGCATTGCTTCATCATGCTTTCTTCGACCCTTTTTCCTTCTTCTACTTGATCATTCAATTTTAAAATTTCTTCCTTCAACCAATTTTCTTGTTCTTCACATGTTTGTAACAGCTCTTCATTTTTCTTATTTGATTTTTCCAGATCTTCTTTGAGAGAGATGATTTCTGCTTCAAGTCCTTCCTTTTCAAATGATTTATGTTCCCAGCACCTTCTTACTTGATGCTTCAAGACCGGTTTGCAGAGAGATGACTGCAATTTCTTCAAGTCCTTCATTCTTCTTGTTTGATTTTTCGAGATTCGCATTTAGATCGTTGATTTCTCGCTTCTAGTTCTTTAATTCGATTGATGCATAAGTATGAAACCTTTGATACTTTTCCACCTGTCCATTTAGCATTTCTATTTGATCTTTCATTTGAGAGATCATCTCATTGTAGATAGCTCCGCTTTTATTAAATGATCTTTGTTGATCTTCAATTTTCTTGATAGGTTCCTTTAGATCCAAAACTTTACTTTTACTATCTTCACCATTGCATGCACAGGAAAGTGCATCACAAGAACAACAATCACTATCTGATTCATCTTCTTCAATTTCTACTAACCATGTTTTCTGAGAGATCTCCTTGTTTCGAGTAGGCTTCTTCTTTTGCTTCTTTTCCATGAGCACTTTCAGATCATGGTCAGAATCTTCTTCATCTTCACTGGACACTTCATCATCATCTTCTTTTGCATAATAACTCTTTCTCTATTCAAATTGTTTCCCTTTACCATGCTTTTCTCTATAAGGAAATTTAGCAGCATAGTGACCAAATTTTCCACACTCAAAACATTTGAAGGGAAGCTTACCTTCGAATCTTCCAGTACCCAGTTGGAGCTTTCTCACGAAATTCGCTTCTTCTTCATCGGATATATAGCTGGATTCTTTGACAATTCCTTTTCTTTTCCTCTTGCAGATACCTTAAAAGCAGCTTCTCTGACTTGAGAAGGACCCCCTTGTCTCATTTCAAAAGCAGTCAGGATACCATGTAATTAAACAATAGTAAGAGTTTGCAGATCTTGCCTTTATTCAATAGCCGAAACTTTAGAGTCAAATTTTGAAGTCAAGGATCTCAAGACCTTTTCCACCAGAGTAGTATCAATTATGGTTTCACCCAAATTTCTCATTTGATTTACAATATCATCCAGACGAAGAAAGAAACTGGCAACACCCATCACTATGTGCATCTTCATCTTTTCGGTATTCAATTCTAAAGAGTTTGGAGTTTTGCACTTTTTACCTTTGTGTCTCCTTCATAGCTTAGAATGATTTTGTCCCATATTTCTTTGGTCAATGTAGTCGAACACACTTTAGCAAATTCGATTCAGATACAAGCCTTGAGCAACATTTATCACGGCATTGGTTTCACTTCTTCCTTTCGCCGCACTGAAGAGGGAATGATTTATTTTATTGATAACCTTCTTCCACGATTGCCCACACATCTGCACCAAGACTTTGCAGATATGCTTTTGTTTGTACCTTCCAGAATATCAGATTGCTTCCATTTAATAGAGGTGGCTTTATAGAAATTACTCCTTCTTGACTTCCCATTGCGACGGATCTCCTTCAAGCGATCAAGCTTCTGCAGAAGGACCTCCTCTGATACCAATTGTTGGGAAAAATACTGAGAGGGGGGGGTGAATCAGTATTTACTGCATATTCAAACTTTTTACTTTTTCATTCCTTTAAAACCCATACGCTACTTTGCTGAAGCCAACTAGCGTATATACGCGGATATCCTTCATAAAACTCGCGTATACACAGAGATCTAATTATGCCATTAGTTCTTCACTTATATCATTCCATAATTCATTCATTAGATGTTCTATAAACAGTAAACATGTGCAGTAAGAACAGAATAAACCATCACACAAAGCATCACACATGAACACCAGGATTTTTAGGTGGAAACCCAAATCGGGAGAAAACCACCGCTGCAGTTGCTCGGCCTTCAATATTTTATTATAGAGAAAACATCTTACAACATATGTGCTGGCGCAGACTTGACCAGCACGCAGGCACCCACCTGCGCTCGTTTACCAGCCTCTCCTGGAAGGGAGCTACGACCCCATGACTCGTTTACCAGCCTCTCCTGGAAGGGAGCTACGACCCCCCGATCTCGTTTACCAGCCTCACCTGGAAGGGAGCTACAACCCCCTGACTGAAGGCTACAACCCTCAGCACCACCTTGGACCGATTTCCGTGGTGCACGGATCAACAACTTCAATGGGAGCAACACTTGCGAGGCCGTTTCTATGCCTTTTGATGGACCCTTTCCAAACTTTTAAGCACAAACATACATCACCAACAGATACTTAACAACACAGATCAGATAGCAGAAACATAGCAGAACAGATCAGATATTTCATACCCTTTGCTTCAGCAAACCCTAGTTTGCATACACGCTTTCACTTCATTGATGTCGCGTACATACACACTTCCGTTCACACAAACCAGCGTATACCTCAGTGTATATTCTATTGCGCATACGCGCTTTCTCTTCGCTAAAGCCGCGTATATACGCGCTTCCTCCGCGGTGAAGTAGCGTATAGATCTTCAATCATTACAGAGCAGCATACTTCATCAGATCAGATATTCAGTTCAGATCTACCCTTTTTATGGGTGGAGATGGTGCTAATTATACTCATCACGAATCTAAGCCTTCCATAATCAGATCTAGCAAATACAAGAGCAATTCAGATCTAGATCCCCTTCTTCATCATTGGTGCATCATACATTCAGATTTATCATTCAAGTGTAACCCTTTCCATTCAGATATACTTCAGAGAGAAGTATTCATTCAAGCTCAAACATCTTGCCCCCACGCTCATATTATGCACAATGAATTTGTTCTCCTTATATAGGTTTATCCTTTTTCAATACCATGAGCCCCTTTTTCAATACCATGGGCCAAAACAATACCATGAGCCCAAAACTACCTGGACGGGGTCAATTAGGCGGATCATTACCCAATACCATGGGTCAATACCATGGTGGTTACCCTTGGTTTTGCACTTTTTGAGCGCTTTAGCTCATACGCGACTTGGCACGTTCTTTTCCGCGTGCATACGCGACTTCCCCTAGGCCAATCCGCGTATACCTAGAGACATACTCTTTTTCATCATAGAATCTAGCACATGCTGAAATCCTTTCTTCATTGCCTTCTGTACTCACTGTAGATACATCAGATTTCCTTCATCAAGAACATATTATATCAAGCACAACTTCATCAAGTAAGTTGTCATCATCTTTATCAGATGGGTTGCCTTTCAAGGACAACACTCAGCAACATATTGTCAACAAACATTATATCACATCAAATTTACATCATTTACTAAGTCCATCAAGTCAAGCATAACTTCATCAGGTGGATTACCATCAAGGACAACACATGTCAACAGTCGCATGTCTTCATCTTCATTCAGTGGGTTGCCATCAAGGACAACACTTTGCATCATATTTCCAACAAGGAACACTTAGGTAAGCCACTAAAACTCCCACGACCACCAAAATAGCAATAGAAGAGATTGGACAAAATAGCTTGATAGCCTCACCATAAACCCATGAAGTCATCTCCAAATATCGAAATAAATGGATGAAATTTTGTCGAAGGAAAACGTGGGACATATGGAGACTCACCACCCTTGAAAGATAATCCATAACCCAACACCATGAAACACAAGATCCAAATGTGCCCAGAAATAATACAATACCAAAATATGTTAGATTTTGGACATCTGTGATTTTGTTTTCTAGATAGAGAGTTCATATTTTCCATAGTAGTATTTTAAATTTATCGACGTTTCTAATCCCAAAGAGGATTCATCTGCAGGACAATGCTTGAGTAAAGATGAGTCAATACAGATGAATAAATAAGAAAAGGAAAAAAGAAATAAACAAACTATAAATGTTTGAGTAAAAACGGTTAAAAATATAAAAACCTAAGCTAATATTATTATGTATAATAATCTGATAACTAAATATTAATTACATTAATGTTACATATATTAACTATATTAAAGTTAATGAATTTTAATAATATTAAGTAATAATGTAATTAATCCACTTAACGTTGTATTGATTGACAAAGATAATGTTCTATAAACTAAATATATTAAATAATAATGAAATTAATTTTCTTAATTATATAATCAAATAAATATTATATTATATGTTCACTTTTAATATTATTATAAGTAAAATATTATATGAATTGAAGTTAGGGATAATGATTCATACTTGAAATGTTATACTTGAAAAGAGCTAGTAGACCCAATCTGTATGATTAGAGGAAACCAATTTCCACTGATCTCAATGCCACCATCCCTTATGAGATTATGTGGATGTTTCATTATCTCAGGAGCCTCTCTAATTTTTCTGTTGTGATAGTGGTCTTTGCTAGCGACGATCCTATAATTTTCTAAGCAAACATGATGCTTAGTTTTCGAGGAGTGTTCAACAAGGGATAAAGTTCACGATCTTTAATTTTCAATGTTACCTTTGTGATATTTCTGTATTCCTTGCAAGGAATGTCTTGTTTCTCCAATACAACTTCTACCACAAGAAAAATCAATTTTTTAGACTCCCTTAAGTTGAAGTTGATCAATATTTTATTTCATAGATTACATTCTTTTCCTCATTGTTCTTTTTGTTGTGAAATGAGTGGATATGTAATTCTTACCAAAAAAACTTGCAATCTCATAAGTAACCCCTTGAATATAATTAAGGTAGAATTTACCACATTTCGTTTGAGGACCTTGGGAGTTAACCTTTCCTTCAACTCTTCTTATATCCTTCCTAGTGTCATTGTCCTTGAATCCTATATTTTCAAAACCAATTGTCAAGAGTTTCTTCTCTTCAACTAGGTACTCGATATCAGATATTCTAAGGGCCTTATAGAAAAGAGTGTTGAGGATACTAAACATCTGATAAGGATAATCATATGAGTGTACATGGAGGAAACTCTCTATGTGAGTTTTCTTTCTAATGAATTGATGTCTCGATGTACCATCCTCCTTCCTAGTAATAAGAACATCTAGGAATGGCATGCTTTTGCAAGAGAAAAAAATCATATGATTGCTAGATATTCTTATTGCGAGGAAGGAGGATGGTACATTGGGACATCAAGTATTCATAAAAAAAACTCACACATAGAGTTACCTACTCCCTATTTCACATCATCATCCTAATCAAAAGTTTGGTGTCCTCAATACTCTTGCTTTCAAGGCCCTTATAATATCTAACATGGATCAGCTGGATGAAGATAAGAAACACTTGACACCACCTTTAAAAATACAGGATACAAGGACAAGGACATTATGAAGGCTATAGTAAGAGCTAAAGGAAAGGTTAATTCAGAAGGACCTCAAAAACATTGTGGTAAATTATAACTCCTTTACATTCATGGCGTTACTCATAAGATTACAAGGATTTTGGGTGAGAAGGACATATCGACTCATTTCACAATAGTAGGAACATTCAGTCAAATAATTAGATCTGTGAACCTAGACAATATTGATCGACATGGGCTTAAGGGAGTTTGTAGATTTGTTTTTTTCTTGTGGTAAAAGATACATTGGAGAAACATGAAATTCCTTTAAAAGAAGAATAAAAGAGCACAAATCTAAAATTAAAAATTAAATATCACACACTTCAGCCCTTGTTGAACACTACTTAAAAACTAAGCATCACGTTTTCTTAGAAAATGCTAGGATCATCGCTAGAGACGACCATTATGAGAAAATAAAATTCAGGGAGACTCTTGAGATAATGAAACATCCATATAATTTCAGTCGCGACGGTGACATTGAGATTAGTGGAAATTGGTTTCCTCTAATAAAAAAAAATTAGTTCTACTAGATCTTCTCAATTATAACATTTCAAGTATGAATCTATGTCTATAACTTGACTTCATGTAATATTTTACTTTTAATAATATACAGTTTCAACGTATAATATTAACATATAACATTATTTAACGTATAATATAATACTTATCTAATTATATTATTAAGAAGCTTAATTTCATTATTATTTAATATATTTTATTTATGAAACATTAATTACATTATTACTTAATATAATTATATTTCTAACATTTATTACATTATTATATATAATTAATATATATTATGATTAAATTATTATCTATGAAAAATTTACATTTATTAATATATATTCATTAATTATTAGATTATTATACATAATAATACTATTTCACGTTTTTAATATTTAGGGTTTTTTGAACACACTATTTACAATTTTTTTTTTTATATGTTTTCTATTATTTATTCCCCCTAATTGACTCATCTTTCCTCAAGCATTTTACTAATGATAGATCTTTTTTTAGATCTGAAACGTCAATAAATTTTGAATGCTACTGTGAAAATGCAGACTCTTTATCTACAAAAGAACCAAATATCACAAGAAAGAGCACAATAACCTAGTGAAAATACATAGAGAAAGATAAAAAAATAAATATCAGTTAATCCCACACAATTCTAATTGAACCCTAAGAAAAACACAAACTTCATAACTCAAGGCACCCCAAAGACTCAAACCCTGAAAAAAAATACCCCAGAGAATTGGAATTTCCCATTGACCTTTAAACTCATCTAAGAGTTGAATGATAACGTAATAGCAAAGTAAACCCATGTTTTTGAGAGAAACACAAATTTAATAAGCCAAGTCTGAGAACTGGAAATTTACATAAGATAATAAATTTAACACCCTCACTAGCCCAACGTTGAACCTAAATGCAATTGAGAGCAATCTCTAATGCCATTGCAATTTTTCTGCAATGTATTCCCATTCCATAAAGCTAATATCATGGTCTCCATAGAAAAACCATACATAAAGAAAAAAGTACCCAATAAGTGGAGGTTAAGGGCCAACAATCACCTGAACTCCCACCTCCTCCTACAAGCCTCAAAACCATTTTTATGACACCCATTTAAAGATGTCAACTATAATCCTACATGCAAATTTGAATAGGATATTGTTGCATTGCTATATGATTTTCATGCAAAATACATTTTGGAGGTGGTGAGAACAACCCCCAACATTCACGTCTCATCAACAATAACACCCCCATAAATGGATATCCATTTTTCCCTTTTAATTAAATTGATTAATAGAAAAAAGGACATATGAGAAAGTGTCATATGAAATGAGTTATAATCTTAGGACATGTGGTATTAATAAGAGATAATTTTTGCCCACAATATTATGAAAAAGTGTATTTTTAGATTAGGAAAAGTGAGAGTGAATATACATGGTTAAGAATCTTGATAGATATTTTCAAATCTATATATATGTATAGAAAATTTGTAATTTGAATTTAATTTTGAGTTTATAAATTATAAATTAGTTTATTATTATTATTTTATTTCTGCATATATTGCATCTCCAAACCTAGCATCCATATAATGTAACAAGATTATCAAGGGTATCAAAGAAGAGTTTTTTATATCCAATATCCAAATATTTGTTTTCAAGTTCATAGTAAGCTTTCCATGGTCCATTAACCCTTTTCTCAATTTTGAGATATTGTAAGAATACATTTCCTTCATACCATATGTAAAAATATCATATATGATATTATTAGGTTTAATTTGATGTGTTAATTTATTTCCATAATCAATATCACGAGAATAAAGAACAAGAGTTATGACTACACTAGTGACAGTTGGATCAAAATAACGATATACAATATCATCAACATAAATAATATATCACCAAAATAAAGAAGAATAAGACCGATGACTATATTAGTGAGAGTTGGGCCAAAATAATAATATACAATATCATCAACAGGAATAAGAACACATAAAGAATAAAACTAATGATTATATCAGTGAGAGTTGGACTAGTTGGGACAACAAAACCTACTTCCTCTAAACATTATTATAACTTATAAATGTATATGAAGAAAAAGCTAGGGGAAAAGAAATATTATTTCTTGAGTCTAATGTTGCACTTAATTTATTCTAACCAACTCTCAATGGTTCTAAATTTGGGAATAATATTCTCATACAACATTGTCAAAATAGTCCTCAACTAAAAAGGAATATTTATCTCTTCCTACCTCTTCCACAAATTTTTCCTTTGAACATGTTTATTCCTTAATAAATTTTTTTTCCATGGTTTAATATGGTTCAATTTTTTTTACTATACTTATCTATGTTTGACAATATTCAAGTATGGTTAACCACAATTTATTAAAATTTAAGGTTCACCATGTTTAAGAATAATTAGCAATTAATTGCCCATAACTGATTATATGTCACTACCATTCATCATATTTGACTATGTAGACTTTGTAAATATATTATATTCATATAATACAACAAATACATGTGATTATCTTCCTCTTTAGCTCCCTTTTTTTGCTTCCATTAACTATTTTAGTTTATTTTTCTCCACCTTTTTCAAAATATTGGTGCTATTTATTGGAATGGCAGTAATTTTGGTGTTTTTCTTGTCAATCGTAGACATTCACTACTAAAGTCAGTGCTATTTAGTGTGGAATAACTTACCCAATTTATAATTTTGTTTAGCTCCTAATGTAGCTTCATGTATAATCTCCTTTGTAATGTCCTATTTTCTCCTTGCTATGGAATTCTTCTTAGCATCCATTTTAAATTCGTTTTTATCTTCCTTCCTAGATTCCTTTTTAGCTTCCTTTATAAAATCATAATTTTCTCCTCATTATGAATTGGATAAGTATCGTATGATACACTATGATTATACCAAAATTCAGTCATTTTTTTTTTCAAAAGGAAAACCAACTTCTTCCTTTAATAAAAATGAAAGTTAGTTACATTTTCCAATTTTTGTAAACATCCATTAACCCCAATTATTTTCAAAAAAATTGAAAAAGGAATAGAAAGATAAAAATCACATAGGGAGTAGCCTAAACAAAAGCCACCTATAGGGTAGAAAGAATAAAGTTCGTATCAAGCTTTCAAAGAGGAAAACTATACAAAAAGTAAAATTTGTCCCTACTCTAGAGTTAGAAATTGTCAAGTAGTCAGTGAGACCAAAACAAAGGACAAGTGGCAACAAAAATACTAGCCAGATTTCGTAATTATCATCTAGCCAGTGCACAATACATTTATCCCAAATCAATAATTACCCACTACCATCATTAATCTTACTATCATTTCTGAATATCAATGCGACTACTTGGAAATCATTCATGGTATTTTTCATTTATGATTGAAATATTTATTTAATTGAAAGGGTAACCATAAGTTCTCCCTACCGCATTGCCAAATTTCATTCAACTGATATTTTCTAACAAATTGTTTGTATTGACCAATTTTCAGCCCGTAATAGTCTCAAATAATTAATGACCTCTAAACAAATCATGGTAGGAGTGGCAGTGCATCTTGAGCCAGACTCCATTGATGTGATCTTACACAATTCTGAAACACTAGAAATATTTAGGAATGCAAGGTGGTTAGACTACTTTGAGAAGATGAATTTTATCAGCAAATAAATTTCTCTAGAATTCACATGATATTTGTAGGAGCATAATTAAGAGGTTAGAGGATTCAAATTTTCTATTACAAAGGACATAATTTTTAGGCTGACAGGTCTACCTATGATAGGGATCACTGGGTTTCTTGGAAAATAATAGTTCTGACAACTATGGAAACATTTTTACGAGGAGAGGAAGTAAGGAGAAAGGAGATATGTATTGATAGAAAATGCCTTCCTCACCATTGATATTATGTGGCTTTATTTATTTAGAAGTTCATTGCTTGTGATGGATGTTTTTGGATAGTATTCAATTATCATTTTTATTTATTGGCACATATTTGTAATGGATAACTGATAGATTTTCCCTATTATTTTCTAAAATATTTACAACATATGGAAGAGGCAGTGGGTATGAAAAAAATCGAAAGATCCACTTAACCAACAATGTGCTAATCAATTTAATCATAATTCATTCACTACAGTTGTAGGGAAGCACATTGATTGGTTTATTGGGAATATCACATGCACCAACCACTGATACAAAGGAAAGTGAAAGTGAAGAGAAGGAGGTAAATGCTAAAAAAAACTATAAGATAGAGGAATTACACCTCCCATGTAGAAAACATACACCTCATAGACAAAGAAAAGTGGATACACCTCCTAGACCCCATCACAAAAAAAATAAGAGATAAAGGTCCATAAGAATGCTTGTTGTTACACTCACAGAGGGAAAATGAGATTTCACTAAAGAACCTGTGAATATATCTAATGGGAAATCTTAGGATAGTAGCATGGATTCCCTATTGATGAAGAAGGACATGAGGCTGAGACTACTTCAATAGAGTTACCTAGTATAGCATCATTGGAAGCAGGGGTTCCTAAAAATAATAAACTTGCGGGGAATCTAAGGGAGTGTCTTAAATACTACTCCTTTACAAACTGTGGGGAAAAAAGATCAAATTGAAGAAGCCTAAAAGTGAAGAATGGTAGGTAAGAGCTTAAACATCACCAGAAAATAGAGTAGTTACACCTGGAAAAAGTAGAGCAGTTACAACTCGTAGACCCCATCGCATATATCCTAAGAGATGAATTTCCATAAGAAATTTTGTTGGTACATCCACTAAAGGAAAGAGATCATGCACTAAATAACTTGTGAAAACATCCTGTGGAAAATCTAAGGATAGTGGTCATGGATGTCCTATTGAGGAAGAAGGGACTGAGGAAGGGACTATTGAAGCAAGTTACCTAGAAAAATGTCAGCTAAAGCAGGGCTTCTTTAAAGAGAAATTCTTGGGGAATCTAAGAAAGCATCTATAAAATATACTGCTATATAAACAATGGTGAAAAAGAGGAAATTGAAGAATCCATTAGGTGGAAATAATCCCAAGAAGATAGTGCAGGTCATTTTTACACCATCGTCTACCCTAATATTTGGGAAAAGTACTCATACAACTGCACCAAAGGACTTAGAGGGACGACAAAATTAAGAGAAGGAAGAAGAATTTGTAAAATAACATACCCTTTCACTTGAAGTTCTCGTTGTTCCACTTGAATCAAAGGAACCTAAGGAAAAACATAAATAGGAGGAGATAAAAAAGGACATGAAGATGTCTCTTTACCAGGTAATTCTCAAACTCACCTCCTTATTCCACAAATTAATAAATTGGAGGAAAATAATAATTTAAAGAAACAACTTACCATTGTTGAAGGGACACTTATGTCTATAAAACAAAATGGATTAGAAACCATGGAAGAAGTGGTCTAAGTAATGTTAGTTGGATTAGGTCATGGATGTAAGAAGTGTTGGAGGAAGTAGATTATGAAAGGAAAACCACTATTTCATTTGGAATTCAAGTTGGAGAGTAATATGAATAATTTCAAACCATTGTTCCATAAGAACATGTTGAAGATATTATTGTTACGAAAGAAATAGTAATTGAATAAGAGCTATATGGATATTTTGGGACATGAAATAATGAATATACAGATATGCAAAAAGTTAACTTGGGGCGATATGTTGAGACATAAAATTGGCATAATTTTTCCTTCATTTTCTTACCTTTTATTTATTTATTTTTTATTCTCGAGACCATACTTTGCAAATGTAACAATCATTATCAGCCTAGGTATGTCTTTTTTCAAATTTCATCCTTATGATTCAATTCTACTTGTAATTTGGCATGAGTACTACTATTTTAGGTTATTTTTCTTGTTAACTGATAACTCATTTGTTATAAGGTTTGTGGTTTATTGAGATGTTGTTTTAGAATTACACTTTCAATTCTTACTCATGAAGGTAAGGACAAGGACTCAGTGAGCATTGCTTTTACACATGAAGATCTATTTTGGATGTGATAACCTCCTTAAATTAGTTCTAAATATAAATTTGGGAAGAATATGGTCAAAATATAGTTCGACTATCAAAGGAGAAGTTTATGGACAATGCACCTGAAAAAAATAACATTTTCTATTGATAATTAATGTAATTTCGAAAATTTGTTACAACTTGGTCCTCACCATGGAAATTGTTATCAAATTGTTAATGTGTATTCATAAATTATATCACATGAGAGCTGCAAGATGATCATGATGATATTATCATTGCAATATGGAATTATAATTTGGTGTATTGTCTTCCCATATGATATAGACACATAGAATAGATAGATAATGACAGAGAGGGAGAACACCAACATTTTAATATTGCATGTTTATTTAATGCAATATGAATCATGGGAGGATCCATACCTTTATTTTGACTAGCTTGTCAATTTTCTACTGTACCAACCCCTACTTGGAAGGAAGGACCCTCCTTCTTAACAACGATCATTGGTTAGGAGGTATTGTAGTTGTTTTCTTTATTTCCTCTCAGTTATGTTTCATTAGTGATTGATATTTTTGTTATTATTGGTATTTTTCATGCTTTAATAATTTCGTAATTCTAATATTTGTATTGTGTAACAACATAGGTCCTAGGTTGGTCCCTTTGTGATTGTGCATGTTATTCAACTCTTGTTACAATTTTATGGTTTTTTCATTTAATTTAAATGTGTGTTTCGATATTTGTTGAGAGAATGAATTACAAGGGTGCTCTTATTTTCCGAATAAGAGTGACAATGTGATAAAGTGGTTTTATTCTACACTGTGTGCTTATTTCTTGAGATTTTTAAAATGGTTTGAGGGTGTTACAACCAAAGTATTGAGCTGTTGAGAGTGTCATTACAAAATTTTTGTTTGAGATTCATTAGCACTAGTCATCATTTTCCCTTAAATATATTTCCTGTAAAAATCTTCCAATATCAAAACTTACTACGTTTGAAAATTAATGTGAATAGCTAAAGCTATTGATCCAAACTAAAATTTCAATTCTTTTGCCAATGAGAAAGTTGAAGAAAAAATTATAAACAACTTTCACATAAAGAAATTTGAAGACAAGCTTGGAATGTTGTATGAAATATGAACCAGAATTATTGAAGTGTGAAAGTAAACACATGATAAATGAAAAGCGTGTAAAATAATTAAATAAACAAACTATAATTTTGTTTAATTAGATTGACAAAAAAATGAAGTCTGGGCATGCATTTTAGTGAAGCAACACAATTTCAGTCTATTTAACAAAAATGCACACCAATATTCCTTTCAAGGCCAAATTGAACGATTCAAATTTGGGAGTACTTTTTTACTCATAATTAACATTAATGATTCACATAGAAATTTCTGTTGTGCAAGAACGTACCAAATTGGATCAATTTCATAGGGTTAAAGTCAAGGTTTGTGTTTCTCAAATAAATGCACACTAGGGAATGTACTTAATTTATTATGAAATAATGATAATTTCAACCTAAATATAAAACCATTTTATGAAACATAACATAGTCATTTTCATAAAGGAAATGTTATACATTGAAATCCAAGTCTGTTGGAATAACAATTGATCATATCTCCCAATTATCATAGTTGGAACAAATATGCACTTTCAGGTCAAACCATTTACACTCTTCATAATGAAATTTGAAATGGGACTTGGTTGGAAATTTGCTATCCTTAGTATATAACCTTGCATCATGTCTAAAAAATAAACTGCATAAATATGTTTCCTAGTTATACACAACTTTCACACAAGGCAAGTCAAAGAAAAACATGGAATTTTGTAACAACAAAAAGGTGTGTAAAATAATTAAATAAGCAATCTACAATTTCAATCAATCATATTAGCCAAAAAATGAAGCATGGCCATGCATTTTAGTGAAGGCCATTTTGGCCTGGATCACAAAAATGTGTGCCCAAACTTCATTTGAAGGAAAAATTGAATGATTCAACTTATAGAACTATATTTTGTTACTCATAGGTAGCATTAATACAATTAAATATTTTTATTTTTTCACATATATGTTTTTTTTTTTTTTTTAAATACTCCAAATTGCATGGATTTCAAAGGGTAAAATGGAAGGTTTTTGTGCATCAAATAAATTCAAAAAAATAATATTTGGGAACAAGGTGATGGACTAAGAAAAATCAAGCTTGAATCTTAATAGTTGAAACTTGTAGTTTCTTGGTTAAAACATTATAAGTAAGGTTGTATGACCTTATTTTAGTAGTAATTAGGTTTAAATGTTTCCAAGGGATAGATAAAGAGAGAACACCTAGCGTTTGTAGTGTCTATTTTAGGTTTTTTCTATATTGTACATATTTATAGGGTTTCAAGTTTACGATTAGGTCAAGTGGCCTAGTGAGGCTTTGAAGGTAAATAACTAAGGAGAATTGAAAGGAATAGGCCTAGTTCTTATTTCTTGTTTGGAAATGAAGTCTAAATAAATATATAAAAATAAAAATTTGTGTAAAATTATTAAATAAACAATATACAATTTTAATCAATCATATTCGACAATAAATGATCCCTGTGTGTGCATTTTAGTGAAGCAGGACATTTTTTGCCAGCTTCGTAAAAATGCACACCCAAACTTTATTTTAAGGTGAAATTAAATGATTCAACTTGGCGAGTGCCTTTTTACTCATATGTAACATTAATATTATTAAATATATTTAAATTTTAACATATATATTTTTGTTTTTAAAAAATACTCCAAATTGCATGGATTTCAAAGGGTAAATGATATGGTTTATGTGCCCCAAATAAATGCACACCCAAAATGTTTGGGAACAAGGTGATGTAGTAAGAAAAAATAAACTTGTTTTTTAATAGTTGAAACTCGTAGTTTCTTGGTTAAAACCATATAAGTAAGACTGAAAGACCTTATTTTAGTAGTAATTAGGTTTAAATGTTGCCAAGGGGTAGACAAAGAGATAACACCTATTGTTTTCAGGGTCCATTTTATGGTTTTTATTTATTGCACATATTTTTTTGGGTTTTAAGTTTTAAAATTAGGTCAAGTGACCCGGTTAGGACATTTACTATACAAAGGTTTGGGTTCCATTTTCATGCAAAAGGTATATTTACTATCATTTATCAATAAGTAGTTGCATGGTGAACATTTTTTCAATTCTACCCATGAGAAATAATTGATGGGCATCTTACATGCGATAAAAATATTTCAACCTTATTTTAAAAAGTGGTATATATATATATATATATATATATATATATATATATATATATATATATATTTTTTATATGTCAGAGTTCTCTGGAAAACTTCAACTTGATATAGGAGCAATGTTAAAGCACCTTATAAACAATTTTATTCACATAATAAAATTTTCCTTTCTTTATAAAAGTGCTTTATAGAAAAATAAAGCAATAAAAAAAAAATTGTTTTAGCATGATTTCCTCGTGGTTTATTCAACGTGCATTCTTGTATTGAGTGTGTATTAATAATAGTTTATTAAATTTGCATTCTTTCATTCAACGTGAATACCTCATGGTCCATGTAGCATACATTATTGTATTTAGTTTGAATTCAAGTAGCATACCTTGAACCTAAAAAGTGGCGTCCTTAATTGAAACAATGGCATGATCTTCCCCAGAAACAGTTGACGCACGAGATTCCTGGGAGAAGTTCACATTAAAAAAACTTAGAGAGTGTGTCAATACATGGATATATACAAACACCTATCAACCAATTATGCTAGATATCCTGAGAAGTGAATAGGTTTAAAAATTTATATTTAGATGATTTGATTTACAAAATCATGAGATAAATGATGTTATAGAAAATTTTGACGATGATGCCATGGAATGAAAAACATTTGGCAAGAGCATTAACTATGACCTGATCTAGTTATAAGAGAAAAAAAAATTCCATGCTGAGGGGGAGCTACATTTTACTCCAAGAAAACTGCTAAGATAGAAATGATTGAAATGACTAGTAAACTATGTGGGAAAAAATTATATGTTCCAAGGAATGGATTCAAAATACAAGATGTTCCCCAAGGAATATACAAATACTTGATTTCAAGTTGTCATTAGGACAATTATGAATCATAAAAAGCTTTATATTTTCGTAGACTTCATGAGCTTATTCATACATTGGATTGAAGGAACGACCATAGATTTCCCTCATCCGTTGGCTAAAAATTTACATTATTCCCTGCAGGAAAGTAAAATCAAGAAGGTTAAATTTAGCTTCCCAGGAACACTACAGAAAATTATTTATTTGTATCGACCTAATTTTAAAACAAGGCATCGTAAAACTTATATTAGGAAATCAAAACCAAAGAAACCCATTGAGGAATAACCTGAACAAACTTCAGTTAAAGGTGCAGAATTTTTTGTTGATGCAATTTTCCATGCTAGAGATATAGTTGCTAGTATTATAGCAGTCTTACATGTGCATGCAGAAGAAGATGAGGAGAAGGAAGGTATGGGCCATTCGATGGAAAGATTCAATGATGATTTTTCTATAATAGACAAAATTACATCTAAATTCTTGGCACGTTACTATAATTTCTCTTTTATGGGTGATTCAACATCTAAATCTCCATGTTTAAATTTGCACAATCCAACATATAGTTTCAATAACACATTTTTTTATGTGTATGATGGAATGATCCATTACAAACAAGTTGCAATGGAAGATTTTTCCTCTGTGTCCAACTGGAAGGAAAGGTATGAGCTGAAGGAGAAGGATATTGTTGCATCCATGAAGAAGACTGCAGTATTGGAATAAAAAATTGCGAAAAAAACACAAAAATAATGAAAGACATAAACACCAAGGATAAAATTATTGATTAATTTTGTAATCAGGTATCCATAATGAGCACGAAGGTATGAGGGAGATAAAAAAACTACATGCAAATTTGAAAAAAAATTTAGGCTACATACGACGAGAAAATTAGTGAACTTGAAGAAGACTTGAGAAGAAGACCAAAGTTTCTCAATATACCTCCATTGGCAACTTCATATACTTCTTCTGCTAAATTATTCAAGTTATTAAATGAAGATATAAATCTATTTAATATTTAAACGTTGAAATTACAAATAAATCTAAATATCAGGACCAACAAAAGCATAAATCATAGGTTGAAGAATACAATAAAATAGTAACTAAGTTGTAAAAAACGTGTCATAGACAAGCTAATAAGTTGAAAGAGAGATATCTTGAAATTTTTTAGGAAAAATGGAAGATTAAAGAATTTGAAGAGGGAAAATATTTGAATTTTATATAATAAGGTACTAAGAGTGTGTATGAAGGTAGGGGTAAGCGTAGAGGTATAATTAATGATACAAGAGTAGAACAAATTGCTTCAAAGGACTTGGGGAAATCCAATCTAAAGTCATGATTGAAGGTTTTAGATACCAGTGTCTCAGTCAAGAATCATGTCATTGATTTGTATTTCTCACTGCCAGTTGTTCAATCATTGAAGGAGATCGTAGCTGAGAGAGAAAAATTAATTATAGAGATAACAAAAATCTCACGAGTTTCCAAAAATCATAGCATTTTGGATTTGAAATGTAGATACAACATTTTAAATCCAAGGTTTCTGATTTTCAGCATCAATTAGAGAGGAAAAATAAACAACAATCAGAAAATCAACATCAGTCAACAAAAATTGAGGGAAAAAGGGCTTGAGGGTAAAGTACGACAAATCACTAGTTAATTGTCCAAATGTAGATATCAATTGAAACCTAAAAAGGAAGATATTGAAAGTAAGGAAACTGAGCAAGAGTAGAAATATAAGAAGAATGTGGAGTTATTGAATAGGTTAAGACAAAAAAAATATGATATCAGAGAAAATTATGGGAATCAAATTCAACAAGGATCTATTGATTTTTTTGTTGTAATTCCTGAACAATCACATATCTCCACAAAAGGCAAGAGACATTCTTCTTCTCAAGAGATGGGCTTGTAGAACCCTCCCAAGTATCCTTCACTTTTAGAATAACAATATTTAGGTGTTGTATCTATATAGACACATTTAAACATGTAAAATATATATTATTATTTTATGTTATTATGCTCATATTAAATATCATTATATTTTCGGTTAATGTGTTCACATTATATATCATTATATTTTCTGTTACCGAGCATTTTCTGTTAAATTGGTAGACTTTTATGAGGAATTACTATTATGTCTCCTTCACAGAGTTTTTATCTGGTTGTGGTCTCACTGATATATAGTTACGATTTTATTTTTGAACAATGTAATGGAGTTTTATAAGATGAGAATTACTGAACCAAAAAATTGGTTCTTTGGAATGTACTAAATTTATATATCGTCAATGTATCATATGGAAAAATTTACCATAGGGTGCCTCGAAAGGGAATCCCGGGGTTTTGGGAGCTAGAGGTGTATTTTTTAACCAAAATGGTTAAAAATTCTTGTCTTATGTCTCGGGGATTGGCACTGCCTTAATTAATTGGGCATAGATGTGGGTTGTCTCCAAATTTGTTTCCATTCATCTCTAGCACGATTTTTTATTTTAATAAGAAAATTTCATAAATCTTACATGAGATACAAATTTAGAAACATAAAAACAAAATAGATGCATACAAGAGTCTGTAGACCAACATCACCAGCATTATAATCCACATATCATTATCTCACCAGAAAAATTACTGTTTTAAGACCAACAAACTAGTACAAAAAGAAGGCATCAAGTCTCGAGAAATTATCAACTCTAGCTCCAACATTTCAAAGTATCAATAAAAATACATAATATTTTTACCTAGCTAGTAAATAAATAGTACACAATTTTAATTAGCCATATTGGCCAATAAATGAAGCCTAGGCATGCATTTTAGTGAAGAATGGAAATTTTGGCATGCTTGAAAAAAATGTATACCCAACCTTCATGATAAGGAAAATTTGAATGATTCAACTCAAAGTGTATATTTTTACTCATAAATAACATTAATACATTTAATTTTTTAAAATTTTTCCCGTAGAAAATAAATTTTCCTATGCTTAGTGAAAAATTTTAATTTGTTTTATTTATATAAATTAATGAACAAAATTTACATACATGTATCCTAATGGTTTATATTTAATTTGTTTTACATATACGGTATATGTGACTATATTTTTAACAATTCCATATTTAATGTATTGTTACTCAATAGGCTCTTCATCCTAGTTCAATTTTAGACTAACCAATAAGATGACAACACCTCTAAACCATTATCAACCAACAATTGACGACTAGCCATGCTAACTCTTATCCAAGTTATTTGAATTCTTTCTGCCAAGAATTCATAGCAAATATGGATGCATTTCAAAGTTTTGGCCACAAGAATCATCATTTTTTAAACATGGATTGCAAATAATTTTGAAAATTTAGAAGCCTTTCTCATTAATAATATTGTGTGCAAAAATATCATACATTGTATCATTGTCAATGTTCATATGCTCTTTCAAGTATTTAATATTATGGTCAACCTGAAATTGACCTACATCATCTTCATCATGATTGAAATTTGTCTGTAGACCATCAATATTGTTACTATATCTATTTGGATCATCATTTTCTATACCATCCATATTGTTGTCTTCTCATGCCTAAACATAACCATCGTCGACATCATCATGTATGTCAAATTATTCGTTTTTCTCCATTTCCTCTCTCTCATTTTTTTGTACATCGTTGTCTTGCTCAATATCCAATAATGTGTCATCAAATACATTCCTCAATCTTGGACCATAATGTATGAAAAATATCCATTTCGAGTCCAAAATATTTTCATATAAAAATACCTACATATGAATGACATACATATATTAGACCTATGTTATACCAATGTTATTGTTTAATAAACAAAAACACACACACACACCTATATATATATATATATATATATATATATACACACAGACATATAATATGAAATAATATATTAAATGTCACTAATACCACTTCTTGTTTGAGTTAAAAAAATACATGGTCACAATGAATTGGTAGAACATAAAGCTTCTGATCCTATGGTAGGAACATTGACAAATCTATAGAAAACAATGCAATATGGGTATCATGTCTTTGTGACCTCTCAAATTCTTCATAACATATACACTTAAAAATACAACATTTAAAAGAGTGTTTATCCAACTCAATAATTTGTTTGATTTTCTCAACATATTGTAGATTACCTTCAATAACATTCTTATATTTTGATCTTGATTGAGTGGACTTCTTGAAATCAACAATGGTGCCACAATAAAAGGCTTTTCCCTTTACATCTACACTTTCTAGACGATATATCTGATGATGTGCCCACATTGCAGGATATTTCCTTGCCCATGAAATACAATTTATTTTAGTGAAAACAAATATAATGATGAATATTAAAATAGTTAGTAAGGTGAAAATTGTAAAGAAAGAATAATTTTTAAAATTCCAACTATACCTTTTCTTTCACATACACTACATGTTGATTTAATATTCTTTTATGTTTGAATCTATAACATCATCTTCTATTTTATTTTGAATCTATTTAGAAACCCATTGTAGTGTGGAATTTTTTCCGCATTCCCCACATAGATCAATGAGATGTTGACTATTCCTTGCGTTCTATACCTTAAATTGTTTCATTTCTTCTAGCACTTCTTCTCTCTTTTAATCATATAAATCAATCCATTTTTTCATAAGTCCATGTCACAAATAATGAACTTATCGAATATAGAGCTTTTTTCAACACTTATTACATGTTAACATGTTTATTTCAAACTCCAAATTTCATGTTGTATATTTGAAAAATAAATTACATATTAAATTAATGATTCTAAGGAAAGAAATTACAATTACCATGAATTTACTTACTAATTTCTAATTCAACACCATTATATTGTGTTTTTTCTCCATCAATAAATAAATATCTGACGCTCATTCTTCATCCCATCAGCATGACCCATCTTCAATACCCTTACCAAGGAATTCAAATAGGAAGAAAAATTCTCAACTCAATACATACCATTCATTTATGAAACCCTCTATATGCACCATTTTTCGGACATATATTTTTAGAGTTTTCATATACCTCTCAAAGAAAAAAAACCACCTCATTGATACGACACTCGCAACTTCAATGTCATCGTATAGGTGTATAATTAAATGGAATTGTATGTCCATGAAACTTGTAGGGAGATCCTTTTGAAATACACACAAAATTTATGCAATTTACTTCTTCCATTTTGGCACTTCATATTCGTGGATCTCCTTCAAGGTCACCCACCTAATATAACAATAGAAAATAATTATGGCCCTTTAGTCAAAAATTAAAAAGCAATATAATATCTCAATGTCTCTCACACATGAAAATTTCATATCACATACATTGCAAATGTTGACAATAAACTTATGACATCCCTTAAGGAAATGGTAAGACATGAATCCCCCCTAATTTCCAATGTCCTGATATGTTATGAAACAAATTTCTCAAAGTTCATTAGTAATTTTTCTCTCACAATGTAATATAAAGATATATTCTGTACTTAATCAATGTTGCCAATAAAAGTGAAATGATGATAATATCATCATGAAATTATGAAAATTATGTCTTTTAAATATTTTTAGATGTTCATCAAATGTAAATTATTTTTTCCAATGATGACCCATATCTAGTAGGTATCCTCATTAAAAAAATGAATTTTTTTAGTTGGTGTAACTCTTTTTTTTTTAAAATACATGGAGCTTCTACATATGTTTCATTTTCTTTGTTTGGCCACAAACGTATTCTACCAAATTTGCACAAACAGTGGAAACATATCTCTTTGAAGACAAGTTTTCCTTTTGTTTTCTTGATATAGGTCGAAATATAAATCTGGGAAAATTTTAAATATTTTCTTAAGATCTAATAAGTGAGATATTAATAGATCATTCTAGTAAGGCAGCTCATAAAATATGGATTTCCTTTTCATTCCTTATGGCATATTAAATACAACTTGTTTAGGTTATTCAATTGAATCACACTAATAAAAAAATACTCTAAAGCTTTCGATTCAATATATTTATATTTCTTAAGGAAATCACCTAGACCCATAATAAGGGGAGGGATTTTATTTTCAGTTTTTCCATCAAATTGATTCTTCTGTAGATTGCTAAAATTATGATCTAGTGGTAGAAAGGCCTTGTTTTCTAATAAATAAATTTATGTAGATATTTAGAATAATTCCCCTGAAATTATTATGAACATATTGGACTTGCCAATATCCCCTTTTTTTGAAGCCCTACAATTCACTAAGTAATTCTAGTAACATCAAAGTAATAGCATAACCATAAGTATGAAAGTTGGGATGAAAATAAATTATGATTTTAAATACATAAATATTTGATCTTAGCAGAACAAAAAACAAGTCCTCAAGAATCATCAATAGTCTAACATATAACACGATACAACTTGATGAACCCATTTGATGGAGGACATGATATGCCATACTTTTTTATGCCTTTACATATAAGTTTCATCTCATCAATAAAGGGTGAAAGGTAAACGTATATATTTTTTATTTAATGTCTTCTTGGAATGATGAGAGTCAACATAAGATCTCCTTTCTAGCTCTCATCCATAGGGGAATATTGTATACTATCAATTCGAATCGAAAACAATATAATTTTAGCTCAAGAAAGAGAACAAACATACTCCATCAATTGCAAGACCAAACATAATACTACGGGGCTCATCTTTGAATTTTATTGGTTGTTTGAATTTTATTTGGGCTCGGTCAGAATTTTCACTAATCAATATTTAATCATGTTCTTTGCATTCCAATCCATCAATTTTTCAAGTGAATTGAAATGAAACATTTTTCGGAGTCTAGCTATAATTGACATATGCCATAAAAAATTCTTAAAAACTGTAGAACCTTGTACATTTATATGATATCTCTTCTCTTTGCATACAGGGAATTCCACGTTGTATTTATATTCATATCCGTATACAATTCAATCATTTTTACATAAGTTAAATTTCTTATATTCAATCCCCAATTCAACCAATAACTCGCGCGATTGTCTGCATGTTGATGGCAATGTATTCTCTTTCAGGAATATTTTAGTTTTTAGTATCTTGTAAGATTTCCTTAGTTTAAATCAATTGACAGTTTGAATTATGATCAACATGTTTGATATATAAATATATACTAGAACTATTTATATATAATATACGGTTTTAAAATCCCCTTAAAGAAATATAAATGAAGTTGATGAATGTTTACAAATTACACACACCAATTAAAAGTGCAAAGTAAGAAATATATTTCAACTCAGTTCAGTAGGGTAATGAATTATTCTCATGACCAACCAAATAATGATTTGATTTATAATAATATTAATGTGCATGCAATTTTTGAGGTTATACTTGCACCTGATCTGAAATTGGGTGTCTTAGTTACTTGCTTGATTGAGTTTTTTAGGTTGTTATCATCAAGATTATGTTGGTGATAATTACCCAGACTATGAATTTTGAACAAATATAATGAAATATTATTTAAAAAATAAAAATATAAATGTATGAGCATGTGTCTGTGTGTGTGTGTATAACACATTTTTGACAACATAGTTTATAAAAAATCAATCCACACTCATTGTTTTTTCTTTATTTTTCTTCCGTTAAGAACATCCATAGGTAGACCTTCTTCTTCAATTTTCTTTCATGCAGGAGTGAATTTTAAGTAGGGTTAATTAATCAATACCTCATCTCCAATGTTATGGTCCATAATGGCCTAAAAAATTATCAATCTCTAAACCTCTCTTTCCATATCTCCATATTTATCATTTATAACCTTAACATATTGACAATTGGATCTTAGAGTAGGATCCCTTCCCTTACTACTATTTATAAATCTTGCAATATTTTTGGGTGTGTTTGCACACGCATATATATTCATAAGATGCCCTATATTCATTTAATTTCCACTTTAATTGGAGATTATGTGTATACATATTTTAATTTATACCATATGATAAAATTATATGTTTATATTATTCTAGCCTTCTCCATTCACCATTGTAATATGTTGAACCATAATATGGCTTTAATACCCTAGTGTTTATTGTGAATTGTTTCTATGTTTAGATCCCAAATGGACATTTTCAACAATAAAGATGCCTAGATTCACTCCATGAATATTAGAGGGTCCTATCATGTAACTGTATCCCCAAAATTGAAACACCTCATATACTCTCGGTAGTTTTTGATAATTGGGCCAAGTGAAATATAGTCGATGATCAAATGTCTCTTCGTAAATTAATATGAAACTCAAGGGAAAGTCATCATCTCCATGACATTCATTCTGGTAGGGTATTTAGTCAACCTTCGCCTTGAATTTAATAAAATTATGCA
Source organism: Pinus albicaulis (assembly GCA_034641835.2). Classification (NCBI taxonomy): domain Eukaryota; kingdom Viridiplantae; phylum Streptophyta; class Pinopsida; order Pinales; family Pinaceae; genus Pinus; species Pinus albicaulis. Next base: position 922,136,236 of record CM076582.1, read on the forward strand.
TCTTTAAAATGGTTCTTGTTCTGTTACCTATTTTCATCAATTCATCATCTTCTGAGTTGGTATGTGTGCACATATTTTTTTTAGATGTATAATCATATAAATCATCATTTTAATTTAGGCTGGAATTCAATGCTATAGGAAAATTTAAACCAAGAACTTTATCCCACAATTAATCATTTATAAAAAAATAAATTATTTAAATAATATAAAGAAATGTTTAAAAGAAGAATACATATTATTGAAATCAAATTGGAAAATTCCTTACCACAATTCATATTGGATTCAAATAGAATGTAGGAGGAAAAATACCCACTACATGCTCATCATATATGTAATGTATTTGAGCAATCACTTTCTCAGATTTTTTCTTGCAACGGCATATAGAAAATCCAGAAACAACAATATTCTCAAAGTATTCATCCCATGGACTATAGTCCTGACCAAGCTCTTGTTCAGTGTAATAATTTGTTATGTATTCAACATTAGCTGTCATATCCTCTTCCACTCACTTTCTTCTACTTGATTTAACAGCTATAAGGGCACGTCCACATACATATGTTTCTCTTTTTTTCAAGTTAAAGGATCAGGCTCTATATTTTCTCCAATATCCATATAAAATAATCAACAACATGGATTAATTTCTATCAAGATTATACAATCCACTATAAATTGTAATAATATTATGAAAAAAAATGTACGTATAGGAAAATTCCATTATATCAAATTTTCCAAAGTAAACTAAAAATTTGATTACCTGATTTCCTGCGCCATCCATTGTGTCCTCATTTGATATGACATGATCTGTTTCCATGGCCTCATCTGACTCATTTAATACACAACATATTAAATAATTTTTAGTACACCAATTATATCATTTCGATCAATATGCTATCCAACACAAAACTTCACTTTAGTAATATATTTGAAATATTGATATAGTTTTAAATTGAAATTTAAAAATAAATAATTTTATGACCCTAGGTATATACATGGAGCAAAAATTTCGAAAATAAAATTATCTTACAACCATATCCCACATGATCATTCAAATTTTCAAACATTTCCATTGATCAAAGAACCACATTTAATCGCCATTCTGGTGCATTCTCAAGCAATAATTTTGACCTAAAATGCCTCATAGAAATAAGTTTACATTATCTCCTCTATCCAAGTTCGTTAATGTAACAATTCATAATATCTACCAATGTTCAAATCGGGAAAAATATGCACTCGTAGGCCAAACCAATTACACTCTTGGTAATGAAATTTGAAATGGATGTTATTGGATAATACCTAACCTTAAGATATAATTTTTCATCTATGTAACACATATCCTACATAATTGTTGAGAAACCAGCTCCAAAAATAGAAGAAAAGAGATATCAATGCTTGAGAAATAAGCCAATTCGAGGGGGCAACCTCCAATACATTACATGAATGAACAATTCTTGGATGATTCAAATTACAAAACCTCCTTTCTATATATATAGGAGTCCATGGGGCCACAATGTAATCCTAGCCGACCTAACAATAATAATTTAAGGGCACAATAATAACAATGTCAGGGTTACAAGGGTAAAATAATAATGATAAGGGGTTACACTAACAACAATAAGGGACTATACTAGTAATATAGGGACCTAACATGCCCCTCTCCTTCAAAAAAGTGTTGTCCTCAACGGTTGAGTAGCTCTAGGTGCTTCTATATAAAATTTTCATCCTCCCATGTAAAATCTTCAGTGGGTAAGTTCTTCCACTTGATGAGATACTCTGAAATAGATCGATTTTGTAGCTATCGAGTTCTTGTTTCCGTGACTGCTTCAGGTTCCAATATAATTTTTCCTTCCTCATCAAGTTCTGGCAATATTGTTTGAATTGGAATATTTTCACCTATAACCTTCTTTAAGCATGAAACATGGAAAACTGGATGCACTCGTGACGAAGTAGGAAGCTCCAATTTGTATGCCATAGTACCAATATTTTGCAACACCTTTTAAATACCATAGTACTTTAGCGACAATTTATTATCCTTCTTAGCTTGCTTGAGGGACATTTGTTTGTATGGTTGTAGCCGTAAAAATACCCAGTTTCCTACATCAAAAAATCACTCGCTACAACGTTGATCTACTTGTTGTTTCATTCAATTTTGTGAAAAGTTTAGGTTATCCTTTAAGATTTGGAGAACTTGTTGTTGATGCTCGATGTGATCTTCCACTGCTTGAACCTTAGAATTTTCTCTTAAAGATGATGTGATGGACGGTGGATGATATCCATAAAGTGCCATAAATGGGGTCATTTTTGCTTCAGTATGGAAGGAAGTGTTATACCACCATTATGCGAGAGGTAACCACTTGACCCATTGTGTTTATTTATCAGATAAAAAACAACGAAGATATCCTTCCAAAAATTTATTTACTATCTCAGTTTGACCATTGGATTGAGGATGATAAGATGAGCTATGAGCTAATTGAGTACCCAAACAAGAAAATAACTGCGTCCAAAAATTTCCAGTAAAAATGGGATCTTTGTTGCTCACAATAACCCTTGGGTTTCCATGTAGCTTTTGAATTGTGTCCATAAATGTAGTAGAAAATGTACTTGCTTTAAATGGATGAGATAATGCACAGAAGTGTGCATACTTGGTAAGTCTATTAACTACCACCATGATTACACTCTTTCCTTCATACTTAGGTAAACTTGTGATAAAATTCATTGAAATATCCTCCCAACATTGACATGGAATGGATAAAGCTTGTAGAAGACCCGGGTTCTTAATTGTCTCAACTTTAGTCTGCTGGCAAATCAAACATTCTGCCACAAAATTTTGAATATTAGATTTAAGGCCATCCCAAAAAAATTATTTCTTCACCCTGTGGTAAGTTTTTAAAAATCCTGAGTGTCCTCCTAAAGGAGAATTGTGCAATTAAAAAATAATCCTTTTTTTTCAGATTGGAATTCCTACAAAGATATAAGTGATCTTTGTACCATAAGGAATCGGTTTTACAGCTAAATGTATCAGATGTACTAGGATCTTGCTGCAACTTTTGAATGAGTGTCCACACTTCTTCATCCTTCTTCGATTCATCGCTTACTTCGGTTATTCAATATGGTTGGATAATAGAAATGGCACAAAGTAATGCTTCCACCTCTTCATTCTTTCTTGAGAGTACATCTGCAACAACATTTGGCTTCCCCTTTTTGTAGATTATTTCAAAGTGATAACCCAACATCTTTGTGACCCATTTTTGCTGCTCTTCTGAAGATAGCGTTTGTTCCAAAAAGTGTTTAAGACTATCATGATTAGTTTTTACCTTGAAGTGTCTTCCCATTAGGTAAGTTTTCCATTTATTTATTCCATGCAGTATTGCTAACATTTATTTCTCATAAATAGCTTTCTATAAATACTTTCCTTTGATTGGAAGATTTTCAAAATCAACGGTTCTTCCTTCTTGCATTAAAACAACACCAATTCCATTTCCTAAGGCATCACATTCCACAATAAAGGTTTTTGTGAAGTCTGGCATAGATAAGACTGGTGCTAGGAACATTGACTCTTTAAGATGTTCAAAGGCCTTAGTTGCTTCAGGAGTCCATGAAAATGCATCTTTCTTCAATAATGTTGTTAGAGGTGCTGCTATTTTCCCATAATTCTTAACAAACTTGCGATAATACCCTGTTAACTCAAGAAATCCTTGCAAATTCTTTATGGTTGTTGGGACATTCCATTCTTTAATGGCTTTAATTTTGTTATGGTCTACCTTAACACCCTCGTGAGATACAATATGACCCAGATATTACACCTCTTGTACTCCAAAGAAACATTTGGATGTTTTTGCATATAATTGTTTCTCCTACAATAGTTTTAGCATCGTATCAACATGTTCAACATGATCCTTCCAAGACCTATTGTAGATTAGTATATCATCGAAAAATACTAGCAAAAAATTTCTAAGGAAGGGTTTGAAAATGGAATTCATCAAGCCTTGAAATGTAGAAGGTGCATTGGTAAGGCCAAAAGGCATGACCAAAAATTCATAGTGACCCTCATGAGTTCGAAATGCTGTTTTTAGAATATCTTCAGTCTTCATTCTAATTTGATGATATCTTGAACGAAGATACAACTTGGTAAAATAAATTTCTCCATGTAATTCATCCAGTAATTCATCAATCACAGGAATGGGAAATTTATCTTTAATGGTGACCTTATTGAGCTCCCTATAACCCGGACACATGCACCATGATCCATCCTTCTTGTGTACCAATACTACAGGAGTAGAGAAAGAACTTTGATTAGGTTGAATTATACCATCCTTTAACATTTCTGCAATCATGCTTTCAATTTCGCTCTTTTGGACATAAGGATATATATAGGGCCTGATGTTTGGAGGAACACTTCCTGGAATCAAATGAATAGCATGAACATGATCACGAATAGGTGGGAGTCCTTTGGGAGTTTCAAAAACCTTGGAATGATTGTCCAAGACTTTTTGGAGATCTGTAGAAATAGAAGATTTTGATGTTGGAACTTCTAGTGAGCATAATTGTGCAGTTACGCCTCATTGTTATTTCTTTAGAAGCTTTGTCATGAAATTAGAGCTTATTATCATTCCCATATTCCCTGCAATACCCCGTAATTCAACTTCCTTTCCTTCTGAAAAATTTTTCAAGAAAATATCTTGAAAATGAAAAGCTACCATCCCCAAAGAATGTAACCATTGTACTCCTAGTACAACATCATCACCTCCCATAGAAATGGAAAGCATTGGACTATTCAATACATATTCCCACATGGTTAGCTTGATATTATGGCATTTTCTAGAGATATTTATAGTTCCTCCATTTTCAGCCATCACTTGACATTCTGGTGCTGGGTATAGGAAACAATTCAATTGCTTGGCTACCTTACAATGAATACAATTATGGGTACTACTTTAATCAATCAACACTATAACCTTTTTATTCTTGATATGTCCTTCTATTTTGAGAGTTTGAGGAGTGTTAATTCTTTCCAATGCATTACACGATATGGTCAGACTCATTTCTTCCTCTTCTAGGGTTGGTTCCTGGTGTATATCCTCTTCTTGTTCATTTTCTTCTTCCTCTTCACAATCTATGTAAATTAATTTCTTATTAGCACACTTATGATCTTTAGTGTATTTCATATCACAACTATAGCAAAGCCCTTTTGCTATTTTTTCTTCCAATTGTTGTGTTGTCAACCTTGTAGGTTGTGGAAATCTAGGAGTAGAAACACTTCCCTCTTTATAGAAGTGAGTGGTAGGCTTACTTGTCGCCATAATTTTACATTCAATTTTTCTTGCCAACCTGAATTCCTTCTCCAATGAATTAGGTTCCAAAACGAAAAATTCATGTTGGATGTTATCCTTTAAAGTCCCAATGAAGAGATCAATCATGTGTTCCTCTAGAATATGAGTTACCCTTATATTCAATTTTTGGAAGTCCTCAATGTCTTACCCACTAAACCCTTTTGTTTGAGATTTATCAATTGGCTAAAGAAGGTGTTGCTCTTTGTATCCTCATAATGTGATATCATTTCCTCCGTAAAAATTGACCAAGTGACAATTTTTTTATGGGAGTAAAGCCATCGATACCATACAAATGTATTTTGGTATAAATTTAAAGTTGAAATGCATACCTTTTGTGTGTTTTGCACATTATTGAGATCAAAATATTGCTCCATCTGTAGTATCCATGTTACAAGATCCTTTCCATCAAACTTTCTCATATCAATTTTTGGAATATGGTGGTTCTTCCCACCAAAATTAGAGTTTATGAAATCATAATTAACATTTATTTTGTTCTCATCATGAGTTTACTCTACTATCTTTTCACAATTAGGAAACATTTGTTGTATCAACTTTGTCAAAATTCCGATGTCTACTTTTAGATCATTCCTCATGTTTTCCATTTTTTGATCGATCTTAGCTTCCATGTCATCCATATTAGCTTTCATGTCAACTTCCTTTCAATCCATATTAGCTTCCAAACCATTCATCTTAGCTTCCATGACTTTCTTCAAGCCATCAATTTCATCTTTTGTTGCTCTTTATGATAGCGAAATTTGTTGCACTTGCTCATGGACTTTTGATATCTCATGTTGCATTTTTGCATCTTCATGAGTCATAGTAGAGCCCTCTGAAGGCTTAATTGGTGTTGAATTATTTTTAGGAGGAATTTTAGAACCCAATACTGATATATTTTCTTAATAGGCCTTTGGAATCACCTAGAACTAATTTTTCAAAAAAGACTTATGCAATTTGAAAAAATATACACACCTTTTTCTTGATTTTGAGGAGGTCGATATTGAAAATGATTTATCTCTGTGATTTTGGATCTTCAATATCTAAAACTTGGCCCTGAATTAGTCCTCTGAATCTTCTTTTGAATACCATAGGTCTGACTGATTTGGATTCTTGAAGACAAAGTTATGCCCAATCTCCTATGATGACCTAATTATGGATTAGTTTAGTAGAGTGAACGTGTATGACCTGCCACGTGTCATTGTTTCCTCCTTCAGATCTAAAATTGATATAGAGAAAACTACATTCCATTTATTCGCAGCCACTTTCTACAAAATTTCAATCTGATGCCCAGAGAGAGAGTTATGAATATTTTCACACAATCACCTCTTTGAAATGAAATTTCAGAGCCTGCAAAATACCTAACTTCCACAAACCATATCTCCGAAAATATTTCGAACCAAACTCTGAAATTTTGCGAAGATCTGCCTCAAGAGTTATTCTTTGCTCCCTAAAAATTTCAGCTTATGAAACTTTGTAGAAAAAAATTTATAGTGACAATGCCACAACAGCCTATTTAGGTAAAATTCAGGAGTCTGTAAAAAGACCTAACTTCCACAGATCATATCTCTAAAAATATTGTGAGCCAAGCTCTAAAATTTTGCGATGATATTATTTAGGATTTCAGCTTCACACTCTTAACATTTCCACTTCTAAACCTTCGTAGAAAAAAAATTATAGCGAAAATTCCACAATGACCGGTTTGGGGCAGCGAAACCCTAGAATCCAAACCTTTGATACCAAATATTGAGAAACCAGCTCCAAAAATAGAATAAAATAGATATCAACGCCTTAGAAATAAGCCACTTTGAGGGGGCAACCTCTAATACATTACATGAATGAACAATTATTGGATGATACAAATTACAGAACCTCCTTTCTATATATAGGAGTCCATGAGACCACAATGTAATCTTAGTGGGGCCCCAATGTAATCCTAGCTGACCTAACAATAATAATTTAAGGGAATAATAATAATAATATGGGGGCTACAGGGGTACAATAATAATAATAATGGGGATACACTAACAACAATAAGGGACTATACAAGTAATATAGGGACCTAACAATAACTATGTTTCCCACTTATACACAACTTTTAGATAAGGCAAGTAGAAAAAAAACATAGAATGTTGTTTCAAATATGAAGTATAAATATTTAAGCTAAAATTAAGTATATAACAATGAAAAAGTGTACAAAGTAATATAATAAACAATCTATAATTTGAATCAATTAGCTTTTCCAGTATATGTAGCCTATGCGTGCATTTCAGTGAAGCAAGGAAATTTTGGTCTACATTACAAGAAATGCACACCCGACCCCCATATCAAGGCCAAATTGGATGATTCAAATTGGAGGGTAATTTTTACTCATAAGTAGCATTAATAATTTTTTTTTTTTTCAATTCTTCACATATATATTTTTGTTATTCAAGAATATTCAAAATTGCATGGATTTCATAGGCTAAAATGGAGGGTTTTTGTGACTCAAGTAAATGCACACTAGGAATTATAATTAATGGTAGTGATATAATGATCATTCCATCATATGGGTATTCAAAATTGTACCATTGTCTTGTGGTGTAACAACATTATAATGGGCCTCATTATTTTGGTTTAATGATGCTCTAATGGGCACATTCTTGTGGTGCAACAATGACCTAATGGGCCTAAATTTTCATGTATAAAATATATCTCTTTGGGGCTTATTAACTGTGATATGAGAAAATATTATCGCAAATATATGAAGGAGATATGCCTAGCCTTATGACAAAGATATCATGACAAACCTATGACTTTTATGATGCATGCTTACTTTTAATTTTCTTTATACATAATTTCTTATGGTTATATGGGATGAATGGAATGTGAAAATGTTTTAAAATTCAATTATATACAATATATGCTTGTAGCTGTAACAAAATTAACACTATTACTACTCTACTAGTTTGTAGATATATAATAATGTGAAAGTGTTTAAAATAAAATAATAAACAAATTACAATTTGAATCAATTATATTTTCCAATAAATGCATATTGGGCATGTATTTTAGTGAAGCAAGTCAATTTTGTCCTGCTTCACAAAAATGCATGTGGAACCCTTGTTTCAAGGTCAAATTCAATGATTCAACTTTTATAGTATTTTTTTATTCATAGGTAACATTAATAAAATTAAATATTTTCAATTTTGTCACACATATATATTTTTTTTTCAAGAATACACCAAGTTGCATGGATTTCATATGGTAAAAGGCAAGGTTTGTGTCCCTCAAACAAATGCACACTAGGACCTATACTTAATGGATATTATATAATGCTCATTCTAGTCAATGGGTCTATAGAATTGTACCTTAGTATTTTTGTGTAAAAACACCCTAATGGGCCTCAACGTTGCAATGTAACAATGCCATAATGTGCCTCACTCTTATGGTGTAACAACACCCTAATGAGACTCAGTTATTGGGTATCACAACAACCTATTTGGGCCTTCTTATTTGTGACATGAGAAACGTTTATGACAAATATGTGAAGGAGATATGCTTAGCCCTATGAGATATATATCATGACAGACCTATGAATTTTCCGCTACATTATTATTGGTAATGATATTTGTACATAATTTGTTATGATGTTATGGGATGAATGAAATGCAAAAACATTTTAAAATACAATTATCTACAAAATATACTTATAACCGTAACAACATTAACACTGTTACTGCTCTATTTTTTAGTAAATATATAACAATGTAAAAGTGTTTAAAATAATAAAATAAATAATATAAAATTTGAATCAATCATATTGGCCAATAAGTGAAGCCTAGATATGAATTTTCGTGAAGAAAGAAAAATTTAACAGGCTTCACAAAAATGCACACCCAACCTTCATTTCAAGGCCAAATCAAATGGTTCAACTTAGAGATTTTTTTTTTTTACTTTTTCACATATATATTTTTTTTGTTCACATATGTAATTTTTTTGTTCAAATTTTTTTAAATATTTCATATGTGAGTACCTAATGCCCTGCCCATTGCTGAATTTACCACCGAATCATCTCAAACAATGTGATCATGTTGGGGCATCAAAGTCGACTAGAGTGGCACCTAGTCTAGCACCATCAAGTTATTTTTTTTCACATTAATACCTAATCTGAGTATCTAATGTTCTGCGTCATATATTGTGTCTCATTTGATATGACATGATATATTTCTATGGCCTCATTTGGCTCCTACAATACATAACATAGCCAATAATTTTTAGGGCACCAATTATATCATTTAAATATGCTATCCAAAAAAAATTCACTTTAGTCATGTTAATTTGGAGTTGAAAAAAAAAAATTATATGACACAAAGTATATACATCGAGCCAAAATTTCTACAAGAAAAGTATCGAACATCCCTATCCAACATGGCCACCCTAATTTTCAAACATTTCCCTTGAACATAGAATCACATTTAATCACCATTTTTACCAATAAGTTTGACCTCAAAGGTACCATGGTAAACCGATTGACTTTCTCTCCTCTATGTTGTACTATTTGTGAAATCCTAAAGACTTTCCTTCTTTGGTTGAGGTTTTTTTGTCTTATTACATGTATTGTTTATGCATATTCCATTTTCATATCTTCTTCCACCAAGATTCCCCTTTGAAATTTAGTAGTTCTATGTCTTCCATGTCATATGTACATGGCCTCTTATGGATCATGTAATACACAAAACTGACTATAATGTTTAATACACTAATCAAATCCAATTATTAGCAATAAAAAAAATAAGTGTAAGGGTAGAATTATTGGTATACTATATTGTGAATAAAGTATAATGGGTCATTAAAACATAAATTTTAATTGATATTAGTATTTTTTCCCATGTAACAAAATTTACCAATAATGTGTTTATGAATTTTGTTTCATTACTCATTTATAACTTATTTTATGAAATCATTTCAGACATAATTAAATTAACTTATAGTGAATTTAGTGAATTATTGAAATTATGTTTATTCTATTGAATACGTTATATTAATATTTGATTTTATTTGGGATTGATGTTACATTATTGTAAAATTTATATGTCTATTTTTTTTGGTAAAAAATAAATTGATGGTGCTAGACTAGGTGCCATTCCTGTCGACTTTGATGTCCAAACATGATCATATTGTTTGAGCTAATTCGGTGTTAAATTCAGCAATGGGAAAATCAAAATATTCAACCACGGGTGATTCAAAATTTTCAAAATTCCCACAGGCCTAAAGTTTTAAATGAAAGACTTGACAACTATTGAACTAAAAAGGAATCACTCTTCCTTTCCCCCCTAAGATTTTTTTCACTATTGAAAAGCACAAAATTTGGGAAGAAAAGAAAAGGCCCCTTTGTCACCAACTCGTTCTCGATCCAAGAGCTTCGAAGTCCACCCAGTCTATTTCAGATGGAAAATTTTGATATTACCTTCTTTTGCTTGGATTCTTAAGGGAAGTCTGAATACTGCAAAATAAATTGACAAATTTTGGTGATCTTTCGTGGATTTTAAAGGATATTAAGGATTTATATGGAGCTTACATAGGAATTTTATTTTCCCCCCTTTTTGGTCAAAAAATTGGAGTTACAATGAAAACATAAGGACTCAGATGAAGCTTACTCAAGATATTGATTTTTTTCCACTTTTGGTTCAAAAATTTGATTTGTGGAGTAAGGCGTTCTCGATACCATGAATAGAGGGTCGATTTAGGGTTAAATTTTGGGATATTTATTCATGAATTAGTGCATAATGGTTTGAAGACCATGAAGGCTTCCTAAAAATTTAGGCAGATTTTGTTTATGTGCAGCACAAATTTCTTACCTCGGCTTGAATTGTTGCTCTTCATGCATTGTGTATCCTTTCTTGCATGGTATTTTATTTGGCTCTCATCCATGAACATGATTTGACATCTGGACCTAAAAATTTCAATCAAAGGGAATGGAGCATATAATGGACAAAAAGAGGTAAGACATTGTGAGTTTATAGAGCTGCAATTATTTAAATTGTTTATTTGATTCTTAGTTCTCTTTTTTCTTTTTTAATTCCAAAATTTAAATTCCAAAATTTATTTTATATATCGAGGGACATGAGACTGATAAGTATAAATATGCCTTTTCTTCAATATTGGGGATGGATGTGGTTAAAAAAATTGGCAGTGTGGACTTGAAAAGGATTTATAGATACATAAAACAATGGTCATCTATAACCACTAAAACTTTACAAGCACATAGATTGGCTAAAAGGAAATAAATTTCTTCCCCACCAACTCCCGGATTGAGAAGAAGATCAGGGATGAAATCGTTAATCATAACCACTAAGAATTTGGAAGAAGACATAGAGACTTCTAACTACCAATCCACTTCTAAGAGAAAAATATATTTTTCCTTGCCACATTATGAATATTTCATTGGTAGTTATGAGACAAGGATAGAATATGATGTTGTTTCAGGTGAGGTCTATATATTAGATGTTGGGAAATATGTCTTGAATAGGTTGAAGGAATCATGAATTCAATGGTTCAAAGAGTATCTCCATTTTTCATTCTTAAAGTTATAGCAGCGCCTAAAGAAAGTAGTACTTCATGACCTAGAGAATAATTTTGGCGTAGGTTGGTATGTAAAAAAGGGTAAACTAAAAATGTATCAAAATTATGAGAAGTTTAGGTGTAATTAGATAAATAAGATAAAAAAAGAGATGCAACCTAAGAAAATACTGAAAAGAAGTCCAGTTGATGTAAGTATAAAATAATCGAAGGAACTTGCGAAAACATATGAGAAGATGGATGAACAAAGGAAGTCATGTGAGGAGAATATCTAGGTATTTGAATTCTATCATAATATTATATCATATTTCTTAACAATTTATATATTTTAATTTTGCATAGTTAAATTAAATTAGTATATCTTTTAGGCCAAGGTCTCCAAGGCTAGGCTTCTAAAATGAAGTGGCACACATGATAGTGGCTATACAAGTCTACAGGCCTCAATTTGAACCTTTGTAAGTATATTTAATATGTGAAATTATAGTTTTTTCTTTTTTAATTTTCTAGAAAAATGTAAATGATTGCATAATAATTAGTTCAAATACTTCATTTTCATTGTTTTGACAGGAGGAAACATATGGTTGTCATCCAAAAAAATTCGAAAGGACATGTTACAAAACAAAAAGTGGACCAAATTTGTTATCTAGATGGAGAATGAGGTATTCATAGTTCACTTTCAATAAGCTAGAGGGATATTATTATATTTATATGTAAATTTGCATTTCTTGCAACATAGAGTGGAGTTAACATATCTTTGTTTTCCATATTTAGCGAATGGAAAATGTTGTACATTATAATTGTAAAATTGGCTGGAAAATGATATTATAAATGGCATCCTCTTATGGTAATTTATTGGTGGAATGTTTCCACCATATCGATGGAATGTTTTAAATTAGCACACAATCTAGAAGGGCCGTAAGGAAGGAAAAAACTAATTGAAAACTACTAGAATAAGTGACAAGAATGGGACAATGACTAGTTTTCACTTTATTAAAGGTCATATTCTCTTTACCAACATTCACAAATGGAAGGAGTCCCAGTATCGTGCTAGAAATCTCATGGTATTCCATATAGTGCCATTCCTGAAGCTATAAGTCATCAGGGGAGATCCCACGGGACTAGGATTTACGATTAACCCCCCATTTAAGGTAAGGGAACAAGACTATAGTCAAAATCCTTCCTTCAACCAAGTCACCCAAGAGTCGCTGCCCAAAGTTCTGAAGGAGAAACAAGCATAAGCACCTGATTGCATAATTAAAATCATGCATTTAGGACTGTATTTCCCACCTTCAAAAACATGTTCTTGACAAATGGGTGTTGGGACATATAACTCAGAGCAGAGATCAAATGGCACACTACACTTAATAAACTAGTGGCTATCAAGGGTTGCTTGCTTGTGACTATAAATAAATATCGGAGAAAAATCATCGTGTGGGGAAACCAACTTTTGGTGGGTAACATTTCCCATCATACCCTATGTTTTCACCCTAATCATTGCTCCTCGTTAAAGGGGAACCAATCTCTAGGACATCCACATAAATATTTCAAAACTTTTAAAATATTGTTAAGAATTTATTAAAATGTGCCCACAGGTGATATATTTTGTTGTGTAATAGAACTTAATATTGGATATGAATCTTTATGTTCAAATTGGCCTTATATTAGGAAGAATTTAATTATTTTTCTAGAAAGTTGAATTGATAAGAGATAAGTATTTATAACCTAGGCCCTTTAATAAAATCAAAATTTAAAACTCTAAGATGAAAGTTTGAATGATTTTTAATAGGAATGGAAGTGCACAAGAAGTGGAGAGTCTATTAATATGTATTTTAATAAAACATGCAGTTATTCACTATAAATATTAAAAATACATAAAATAAATTTGTAACTTGCTCAAATTAATCTACTACAATCAAACACGTGCTTAAAATAAGAAAAACATATAAGTGAAATAAAACATGCTAAATGTACCAATGCATAATAGAATCAGCCTTGTGACTTTTATTATTATCTAAAAGGAAGCCAAAATGATTACACAAGTACTCAAAATGCAAAAACTTTGAGCCATTTTTTAGTGGTTATCATGTTTTTCAAATATAACATCAAAATCAATTACAAAGGTATCTATCAAAACATCTATCACTACTTAAGTAAATGTTACTAAAAATTCTTTTACCACATTACAAAATAAAATTTTCTCATTTTCTAGAAGTTTGATGACTAGTGGAGCATGGAATTTGAGGATTGGTGCTCAATTTCACCATTTGAACTTCTCCTTCAATAGGATTAATCAACATTTTACACTTATTCAAAAGTTATAGATTGGGAGCTTACACTAGATCATTTTTTGGAATGCAACTTTCAATTTTGAAAGCTTTGTATAATGAGGTTTTGCAACAAATAGTGTCATCATCATCAAAAAAAGTTGGATGTCCTTCTACAAATAATTCTGTATAATACTTAGCTTAATAATTGCGGTATTTTAATGTGTTATATATTTCCTACTTTTAAAAACCACTATTTCCTTTCATATTGTTACCAATAGAGAAAATTTTCTTGCTGGTCCCAATAACTAGGCAAATCATATCTAGTCCTCCTGTCGAATTTGGAATCAAACAAAGATGTTGATTTGTGAACCTCCTTTAATATTTTCTCAACCTCAATACAAATCAAGTTCTTTTCATTCATTTTACTAATTTCCATAATTACTCCAGCTTTTTCACTAATATATAATGCCCTTTGTTTAGTTAAACATTTTCCATTTAAATATTTGATCATCTTTTTAGTCTTCACTACTTCTTTCTATACAATTTTCTTGCATTCATCAATTCTTAATTGAGACCAACTCATCATAATATTATATTAAACAATTATATGAATAGAATCCCATTTAGGACAGACCTCCTTTATTATATCATCCCGAAAAATTTGTCTACCTTTAGTTAGAGAAATATTACCCTTCAATTTGGTTTTTAACTCCTTAGGCTCATCTTGTTCTACATTGTTCTTCATGGTCAACTTATAATTCTTTTATTTTGTTATATTTAGTTTCCTTGCCTTGATATCACGTTTTTCCTTTACGTGAGTTGGTTTGTCCTAAATTCTATTTAGTTCATCCTATGAAATTATAATTCCCCCCTCACTACAGGGGTTTCAACATCTATTTTTTGCTACATTTTCCTCTCTGACCATGTTTCGTAATTTTCTAATTTCTCAAGTTTTGTCATGATTTTACGAGTATAAATGGAAAAAATAATATCCCCTCTTTTAGTTGAAATTCTATGTTGAGGGTCATATTTCCACTTCTCTCCTTCATCAAAGCCAAACTCCTTCATCACTTCTTCAACTTGGAGGAGGGCTTGTCCATAAATCATGATGAATGGCCCAATAAAATAGCCTTTTAGTGCTGGAATAAAATGAACTTGGTCAATATTTATACTGTTCCTTGGCAAAAACTATGGTGGTACTTCAGTACCATACAATATTAACTTAGTGTAATCATCAAAAATATATTAGTCCCCCACTCTATTGTCCTTCTTGAGCTACAAAAATTCTTTTTCTTTAGGAAAAATCCTTAGATATCGTTTATTGTTCAATATAGTATATACAATGGGCGTGAATGATGATATGCAATAAGAAAAACCCTCATTAGTTTCCTTCTTTCTCACAACACTAGTCAATTCATTCACAAATTTCATTTGGTTTCTTGAATCCCACATATCGAGACATAGATGGAAAAACTTATCAGCATGTACAGATAAGAATATATAGACCAAGACAAATGGATAACATAGTTACATATCAAACGGGGACTTTAACGATTACCCAATTTTTTGAGGTAGAAAAAAAATCATCGAATTTTGAAAAATGTTGATTCAAAATACACCTCTTTTTATTGGAGCATACTTTTGACACTTTAAATTTTAGTATGTGTCAAGTATGAACATCTTTTTTTTCTTAAATAGTGATTTTCATGCTGATTTTGAAAAGTGTTGATTGAGCACAAACCCATTTTTTTAGAGGTCATATTTTTGACACTTTAAAGTTTCTAATGTATTAAGTGTGGATAATTTTTTTTTAATGATGGTGATTTTCATGTGGATTTTGAAAAGCACAAAAAAAAAAATTAAGGCATGCTTTTTACACGTTAAATATTCTTATGTCCTAATTATGCACATTTTTTTTTAAAATGTTGATTAGTTAATGATTTTTCAAGTTCTCTTATTCGAATTCTCGTTTTTCGTCCTGGGACGTTCCTTTTTAACGAGTTTTCCAAGCATGTGTTTTTTAATTTTCTTTGAAACACTTTTTTGTAATGAAATTTTTATCAATTTTTGTAGAGTTAAAAAAAATAATAAAAATAATATTTCAAGCTTAGGATTATTTATTTATTTATATATCTGTAATTAATACTTCAATACACATAAAATAATTGTCACAAAAGAAAATTAAAAGCTCGAAAAAAAATACGGAGTTTGCATATAGATATAATTAAAACAAGTGGAATATACAACGTTGTTGCATGGTACTTGTCTCTTGTGCAAAAAGTAATCAATAGAAATTAATGAATGTTTGAAAAAAATCATAAATTTAACAATGAAGCATATTTGCAAACGACAAAGGAAAGTAATGGAAGTAATTAGTGTACTAGATAACCTTGGAGAAAATTAGAGATAATTTCATAGATAATTTTGGATGAAACAATAGACCATATATCACCATTTT
The DNA here is from genome assembly GCA_034641835.2 of Pinus albicaulis. Taxonomy (NCBI): domain Eukaryota; kingdom Viridiplantae; phylum Streptophyta; class Pinopsida; order Pinales; family Pinaceae; genus Pinus; species Pinus albicaulis. The sequence goes on from CM076582.1 coordinate 922,152,843, forward strand.
TTATAAAATTTAAGAGTTTATTGAAATGTGATTGTGCACATTTCATTCCATCTTTAGGTTATGGGACCAGATAACGATGAAAATTTACAATAGTACCTTTGTATTAATTATTGTATATAAATTATATAAATAAACCAACATAGATCCATCTCAAGAACGAATCTAACATAAACCGAGAGGAATCAAATATCTTCAATTGAAAACTTATTTTCATTGTTTAGATTGTATTATTTAATTCTATATATTTTTAACTGTACGTGAGAATTAATTCACATTGAAATGTATTCTTTTAACATTTATTTTCTATATAAAATAGAAATTAAGTTCATATTCACAGAAGTGGATCTATTTAAGAGTATTTTATTTTTATTTTAATATGGACACATGTCAACTCTTTGTTTAGGATGAACATACTTACACATCACCTTCACACTATGAATTACAATGAGCCTCTAGGCTTAATTTTCTTTTTTTAATGATAATTATTGTAACAAACTATTTATTTAACTTAAATATATATTGAACCTAATCCAATAGAAAATAAATAATCTATGGTGGAATGTTTATGTCAAAAAAATCAAATTTATATGAATTTTCTCATGTCATGTTAATTGCGTGCCAAAGAATTCATATGTAATAGTATATATAACATAAAAAATTACAATTTATTGTATATTAAAATAAATAAAAAATAGTTACAAAAAGGCTTAAGGTTGAATGCAAAATATTCCTAAAAATAATTTTTTTATTTTATATTTCCAGGTTATGTTAAAAATTATGAAGACAAAAGATAAAATCTTATTGTTACGTTGACTTAAATTTTAAATTTTATGTTACATATTGATTTAAAATTGAATTATGCAAATAGATAATATAGGTAAGGTTTATTGATGAAAGTGATTGAAGCAAGTCCATTCAATAATCAAATTGCAAGGGAAAACCAATGTAATATGCATAGTTGTTGCTTTTGTTTTTTAAATAGGCAAGTTTCCATGGTTACTAAAAGTTCGAAACATAATGAAAACATTTTTTTCATTGAAAAGAAAATATTAACTATGGATAAATCCATATATTTGAAAAAAAAATCAATAATTAATTTATGAGGACAATTCGTGATTACAGTTTTTATTTTGTTTTATTTTAACTTTTTTTAAATAATTTTTTTATTTTGAAAATTTTATTTTTAACCACAAAAATTAGTCATCTACCAATAAAAAATTAGAAATTCAAATTTTGAAAATTCAAAAAACAATTTCAAATTTCTAAAAAATAAGTTTAAAATTTGATTTTACAAAACTTAAAAAAAGCTTTGGAAATAGTTTCTAAAAATATGAAAATTAATTAAGAGTCAAAGCATTTTGACCCAAGATCACAAAATATACCTTCAGTAGGTATAAAAAGATGTATTTAGGACATTGTCACTAAAAATGATGTGCTAATTAAAAGATTTCTATGAAAAAATTGAATAAAAAAAGTTGAAAAATTAACAAATTTTATTAATTTTTTATGAATTTAATATTTAAATATGATAACGTTTTGAGGCTTTTTTTTCCAAAAAAATGATTGATATAATATGTTAAGTAAAAATAATAAAAACCAAATGTTCAAAAAAAAGGAAGCATACAATTTAAAAAATTCAATAACATAAAATAAAAAAATAAATAAAATGAAGAAAAAAACAAGAATCCTTAAAAATAAAAATTTAAAACATTAAAAAAAAGACAATTAAATTTAAAAATAATAATAATAAAAGTGTTTGAAAAATCTTAAATGGAAAAAAAAACATTAAAACAATTCTTTTTAGAAAAAAATATTAAAAAATAAAGTGAAAAAAACATTAAAAAATAAAATAAAAATAATTTTTTTTTTTTTAAATAACAATTAAAATAAAATTTAAACAAGTAATAAATTTATTAAAAAAAATATAAATCGACGTCACTGAGGCCCTTGGCATGGCTAGGTTGATGTCACGAATCAAAGTTGCCTTGCCTTGGGCCCATGAGGCGTCAGGCCTGGATTGGCAAGCAACTGCTCCACACCTGTCGATGCCCGAGGCCCCACGTGCCTCGCCCAGGGACCATGAGGCTTCATTTTATTTTTTCTTTTTTTAACATTTTTAATTTTGTTGTCGTTTTTTTAATTATCGAATATTATTTGTTTATTTTTTTAATTTTTTAATTTTTTTCTTAAACTATATTTTTTTCGAAATATTTTTTTTGTTTAAATATTTATCATTTATAAGTTTTTTTTTTTTTTTTACATATCTTATGTTTGATTTTCTTTTGTCTTTTGTTATATATTATTTTCTATATATTTTTTTTATAATGTGTTTTTTTTGTTTTAATATATTTTTTATTTACTTGTTATTATTATTATTATTATTATTTTTCATGTTTTTGTCTGTTTTGTTTTAATTCTTAATTTTTTCAATGTGTTAATTTTTCTTTAATTGTACTTGTTATTTTTATGTACTTATGTATTTATTTATTATATTATGTTTTTTTGGGGTGTCCATGCCAATCTTCGACTCTCAACTCGAACCCAATATGTATCAATTTGAGAGTTGATTTTAACGTTTTCATATATGCCCACGAAGTTTCAAGTTAATGTTTGGTCTTTAATTTTTCATTACAATGGGTCGAGTTTGCCTACAATGTGTCAATTTGATGGTTGATTTTTAAATTTTTGTTGAAATGTCTAATGTTTTCTTATCCTAATATTTTGAAATTTTTATACTTTTAGCATTTTAAAAGAAATCACTCTTGGTATAATGACTTTTTTATTGAGATGTTCATTTTTTATGTTTTTTTAGACATAAATTTTTTTCATAATGCTATGTTTGAAATATGTTGAAAACTTTAGGTTTTTTGTAGTCATGAACTTTGGTTTTAATTCCATAGTTGAAAAATTGTCAAAAATGTTAAGGTTTTCCTATGTCATGATATTTATCTTTAATGCTATGGTTGAAAATGCTTACAAGTATTTTTTTCTTTAATAAGATGGCTCAATTTTTTTGTAATTTTATGACTTTTCATAGATGTGATATTTTATCTTTAATGCCATGCTTGAAACTTGTTGGAATTTTAAGGATTTTTAGGGATATGATATTTTATCTTTAATTCCACCACTGAAAATTGTTGCAATTTTAAGGCATTTTAGAGACATGATATTTTATCTTTAATGACATGCCTGAAAATCATTGGAAATTTGGGACTTTTGGAGTCATGTTGTTTTATCTTTAACGTCATTATTAAAAATGTTGAAAATTTACGCCCAATAAAATAAAATAAAATAAAAAGTTATTCCAACAACAACACTTTTCATTTTAAATCTGTTTTTTTGCATAAAGAAAATTGACTTTTATTGGATTTTACTTCCATTTTGAATAAATAGTGAAAATTTGCACCGAAAAAAAGATAAATAAATAAAAATAAAGTGTTATTCCAACATCAACCCTTCTTGTTTTGAGGTTGTTTTTCCATGATTTTTTGCCTCGAGTTCCCGTTTGATTGGTAACTTTATTAGATATCTAAAAAAACCAAAAATATGATAGTTATGAAATTGAAAAATGATAGAGGCCTAGGTATGAAGGGATATCCAAAACAATATTATGTTGAAACATCTAACTCAAAAACCATAGGGCTTGTTGAATTTCTATCCGATAATTATATTCCCCCAAGAGAGAAAAAATTATAAAAAATACATGTTTTTGAGCTTCATAAAACAAGGTTCTTAGATAATTCACTGCAGCTGCAAGAATTTCAGAAATTTTTGGCCAATTGAGTCTAAACATACTTTCCGCATTCCCTTTACAAATATCTATATAAGTTAGGATTAAAGACTCACGTGAAAATATATTGCGATTCTCAATCGTAGGAAGCATAAAATATTTGTGTGTTATATCTAAACTGACATGAAATATATTCCCCCCTAACAAAATTCCTTTGTGTGACAAGGGAAGATAGTAACCAACTGACAAATTCAAGGAAATTATAGATATGTGGGATAATTACATGATAAAGGCTAGACAATATGACTAAAAAAATATTATTCAAGTCACTCTAATGGTCATGAATTTCTTGTCGAATCTCTAAAAGGTCTGAGAACTGATAATTGTATACTTCTACTTCTCTATCCATAAGGGTTATATGAATACATGCCATAGAGATTAATGATTTTTCACTTGATTTTGAGGGATTTTATATTCTTACAATTTGAAAGAAATGAAAAAGAATAAATTTGGAATTATGAGTTACCCATTAACCTGAGATAATCAGCAACTAAATTTTATTGTGGAATCGACAATGTACACTCTCGATGTTTTTCACTATAACCCTGAAATTGGAGGAGAAATAAATTAATGGGAAGGACAACCGTTTATCGAAAAATTATGATGTTGTGTAGTGTCCACTCACTTTATTGCCACACTTGATGGCTACATGAGCTGTCAAAAGCTTCCAATGCAAAGTTTTCATAATAAACATTAACCACTTTTGGGGGGTTCCCATTGTGGTATTTGAAAAGTAGAGAGGACCTGTTAGAATGAATCATGGTTTTTGATTTGGAGATGGGTTGTTTATCCATCTTGCTCTCGAATGGGTCCTCATCCCATAAATTTTCATTTCTTTAACCTGTCAGAAAGCATTTGAGTCCTTAGGTTGATTCCAATGAGTGATGATTCAACCCCAAACTTGTGCACTGTTTAATTTCAAATATAAAATTTTCAGACACACTTTTATATAATAAAAGGTTGCTCTTTTAAGCATGAAAGCTTAGGCTTGAATATAATATATAAATATATTTTTTAAAAATAGACTGTTATATAAAAAAATTCCTAGTCCCTACATCCAAAGTATAATATATATATATATATATATATATATATATATATATATATATATATATATATATTTGTAGGAAAAGTAAAAGGTAACCTTTGACTACAACACCTTGGATTAAATAGCTAGGGTCCTCCAATTCTTTACCCTTCTAACTCTTCATTCCTCTTCATTTGGGATTCCATATGGGTAATAATGTAGACCATGGCCTGATATAAGCCTTCCAATATCTCCTCGCTTATCCCCTACATATTGTTACATTAACACCCTTTAGGAGTAGGATAATAAGACATGTAACGATTGTATCTAGGAATTTTCAAAATAAAAGACTGGGTATTATGATAATTAAGACCAAGCCCACATAGAAAAATGAAAACAAAAGAGAATTGGAGGGGAAACTCCTTTTTCTGTGTTTGAAAATACCAATAAACTAAACAATAGATTTAAATTCCATATATAAGAAAAAAACTAATATTACAAACCTCTCCATACATTCAATAGGGAAATTAAGTTCATTAATATCCATAGGTGACCTATAATTAACCATTAGCAACAAGAATGCAGTGAGATAGTCATATGTGTATCATGATATATATATATATATATATATATATATATATATATATATATATATATATATCATAGGGCTCAACATATCTACTTCATATATATTTCATTATATTTTCTTAGATAATGGATAAGAAGGAACAAGGAGGCCATTGTCATACCCAAGAACCAGGGTCCATTAAGGCACTCTTACACCACAAAACTAAGGACCATTAGGGTGTTGCTACACCATAAGACCGTTATGTAACCAAATCACAAAAATTATATATCAACGACTTCAAAATTATTCTCTTTGATGGGGAAATCACATTTACATCACATAGATGAACAATTATTGGATGATGCAAATGACTAGACTTGCTTGCTATATATAGCACTCTAAACGGTCACAATATAATTAGAGATCACATAAAAATAGTAATGTAAGGATACAAAAATAAAAATAGTGAGCTACTACGATGCATAACAATAACAATATGGGGATTTATGGAAAACACAATAACAATAAGGAGCTACCCTAAAAATAATAATAAAGGGGCTACACTAGTATTATAGGGACCTAAACTTCTCCTCTCCTTCAAAAAAAAAATTTCCTCAATGCTTGAGTACTTATGGATGATTCTATATAAAATTATCATCCTCACACATGAAATCTTTAGCAAGTAAGTTCTTCCACTTAATAAGATATGGTGAAGTTCATCAAATTCATAACTGTCAAGTTATTGTTTCCATGACTGCTTCAAGATCCAATATGATTTTTCCATCTTCGTCAAGTTCTTGAAATATTGTTTTAACTGGGAGCTTGTCACCGATAACATTATTTAATATTGAAACATGGAAAAATTGGTGTACTCAGGAATATGTTGGAAAATCCAATTTTTAGGTCATCGTACTAATATTTTACAACATGTTGTAAGGACAATAGTACTTGGGTGATAATTTATTATCCTTCTTAGGTTGATTGAGCAACATGTATATGTATGGTTCTAGTTGTAAAGATACCCAGTCGCCTACATAAAACCTTGATTCACTGTGATGTTGTTCAACCTGTTGTTCATTTGATTATGCGCTGGAGTTAGGCTATCCTTTAAGAGTTGGAGAACTTGTTGTTGGTGCTAATTGTGTTCTTCCACTACTTAAACCATATAATTTTGAATTAAATATTATGTGATGGATGGTGGATGATATCCATAAAGTTCCATAAATGGTGTCATTGTTGCTGAAGTATGGAAGGAATTTTTATACCACCATTTAGCTAGAGGTAACCACTTGACACATTTTGTTTGTTTATAAAATAAAAAGCAATGAAGATATTCTTAAAATCATTTGTTCACTATAACAATTTTCCCATTTTATTGATGATGATCAGATGAGCTATGATATAATTGAGTACCAATACAAGAAAATAATATCGCCCAAAAATATCCAGTGAAAATAAGATCTCTATGCTTACAATACTCTTAGGATTTCTATGTATTTTTTGAATTATTTCCAGAAATGTAGTAGCAACTGTAATAGCTTTAAATGGATGAAATAATTCACAAAAGTGTTCATAATTGGTGAGTATATCAATTACCACAATGATGAAACTCTTTCCTTCATTCTTGAGTAAACCTATGATAAAATCCATGAAGGGCTCCTCCCAATGTTGACTTGGAATGGATAAAGGTTGTAATAGACTCGAGCTGTTAATTGTCTCAACTTTATTTTGTTGGCAAACCAAAAATTCCACCACAAACTTATGAATATCATACTTAAGGCCATCCAAAAAAAATTCCTTCTTGACCATATGGCGAGCTTTTAAAAATATCAAATGCCCTTCTAAAGAGGAGGTGTGCAATTCTAAAAGAATATTTTGTTTGAGTTGGGAATTCTCATAGAGATAGAAGAGATATTTGTACCATAATGATTCATTTTTGCAGATAAATGTATCATATGTATTGGGATCTTACTACAAATTCTAGTTGAGTGTCCACACTTCTTCATCATTATTTCCTTCATCCTTTGCTTCATTTTTCCAATTAGGTTTGATAATAGAAATGGCATAGAGCAATTCTTCCACAACTTGATCCATTCTTGAGAGTGCACATACAACAACATTTTTCTTCCATTTTTTTTATATGATTTCAAAATCATAACCCAACATCTTGGTGACCCATTTTTTATGTTCTTCTAAATATAAACTTTGTTCCAAAAAGTATTTAAGACTATCATGATCTGTTTTTACCTTGAAGTGTCTTCCCATTAGGTAAGGTCACCATTTCTTTAGTGCATGTAGTATTTCCATCATTTTCTTCTCATAAATAGGTTTGTGTAAATTATTTCCCTTGATTGGACAAATTTCAAAAGTATTGCATCTTCCATCTTGCATTAAAATAACACCAATACCATTTCCTAAGGCACCACATTCCACAGTAAAGGTTTTTGTGAAATATGGTGTAGTTATGGCCAAAGTTTGGAGCATTTCCTCTTTAAGATGTTGAAAGGCATTAGTTTCTTCTACAGTGCAAGAAAATTAATATTTCTCCAATAATGTTTTTATAGGCACTACTATTCTCACATAAACCTTAACAAACTTGAAATAATACCCAGTCAACCCAAGAAGTCTTCGAGTATGATTTAGGATTGTGGGTATTTTCCATTCCTTAATGGATTTAATTTTTTTAGGGTCTACCATAAAACCCTCATGAGATACAATATGACCCAAATGTTCCACCTCCTATACTCCAAAGAATAATTTGGAGGATTTTGCATATAATTGTTTCTCCTCCAATAGTTTGAGCACCCTGTCAACATGTTGAAGATGATCCTTCCAAAACTTGTTGTAGATTAGTATATCATGAAAAAAAAAAATAACACAATTTTTCTAAGGAAGTGTTTGAGAATAGACTTCATCAAACCATGAAACGAGGAAGGTGCGTTAGTAAGGCCAAAATGCATGACCAAAAATTCACAATGACCTTCATGAGTCCTGATATTATTTTTAGAACATATTTAGTCTTCATTCTAATTTGATGATATACTCAATGGCAATTTTTATGAAACCAACTCCAAAAATAGAAGAAGAAAGAGATCAACACCATAGAAATTACCCACTTCGAGGGGGAAACCTCCTTTACATTACATAAATTAATATTTATTAGATGATACAAATGACAAAGCCTCCTTTATATATATAGGAGTCCATGGGGTCACAATATAATCCTAGTGGACCTAACAATAATAATGTAAGGGCACAAAAATAAAAATAATGGCTTTTTTATGGGGCCTAATAATAAAAATATGTGGGTTTCATGGGTACAAAAATAACAATAATGGGGCTACAGTAGTAACAATAAGTGAATAAACTAGTAATATAGGGACCTAACATGGCCCTCTCCTTCAAAAAAGTGTTGTCCTCAACACTTGAGTAGCTCTGGATTCTTATGTATAAAATTCTCATCCTTTCATGTGGAATATTCAGTGGGTAAGTTCTTTCACTTGATGAGATACTCTCAAATTGATCGATTTCATAGTTGTCGAGTTCTTATTTCCATGACTTCTTCAGGTTCCAATATGAATTTTCCTTCGTCATAAAGTTCTGGTAATATTGTTTGAATTCGAATTTTTTCACCTATAACCGTCTTTAAGCATGAAACATGGAAAACTGGGTGCACTCGAGATGAAGCAGGAAGCTCCAATTTGTATTCCATAGTACCAATGTTTTGAAACACCTTGTAAGTACCATAGTACTTTGACAATAAATTCTTATCCTTGAGGAAAATTTATTTGTATGGTTGTAGCTGTAAAAATACCCAGTCTCTTACATCAAAACTTTTCTCACTGTGATGCTAATCTTCCTATTGCTTCATTCGATTTTAAATGTAATCTCAATGTGATGCTCTATGTGATCTTCCACTAGTTGAACCTTATAATTTTCTCTTAAAGATGATGTGATGGACAGTGGATGATATCCATAAAGTGCCATGAATGGGGTCATTTTTACTGCAGTATCGAAGGAAGTGTTATACCACCATTCACCCAGAGGTAAACACTTAAAACCATTGTGTTTTTAATAAGATACAAAACAACGCAAATATTCTTCCAAAAAAAATTTCACTATCTGAGTTTTCCCATCAGATTGAGGATGATCAAATGAGCTATGAGCTAGTTGAGTACCCAAACAAGAAAAAAATTTCCTCCAAAAATTTCGAGTAAAAATGGGATCTCTGTCACTTACAATAATCTTTCGGTTTCCATGTATCTTTTGAATTGTTTCCATAAATTAAGTAGCAACTGTACTTGCTTTAAATGGATGAGATAATGAATAAAAATGTGCATACTTGGTAAGTCTATCAACTACGACTATGATGAAACTCTTTCCTTCAAAATTAGGTAAAAATGTGATAAAACTCATTGAAACCTCCTCCCAAACTTGAGTTGAATTGGATAAAGGTTGTAAAAGACACGGCGTCTTAATTGTCTCAAGTTTATTTTGCTGGCAAACCAGAAATTTTGGCACAAAATTTTGAATATCATATTTAAGGCCATCCCAAAAATATTCATTATTCACACTATGGTAAGTTTTTAAAAATCCTGAGTGTCCTCCTTAGGGAGAGGTGTGCAATTCCAAAAGAATATTTTGTTTTAGTTAGGAATTATTATAAACATATAAGCGATATTTGTAGCATAGGGAATCATTTTTGCAACTAAATTTATCAAATGTACTAGGAACTTTCTACAACTTTTGAATGAGTGTCCACAATTGTTCATCATTCTTCCATTCATCCCTTTCTTCAGTTATCCAATTTGGTTGGATAATAGAAATGGTACAAAGAAATTCTTCCACCTCTTCATTGTTTCTTGAGAGTGTATCTGCAACAATATTTAGCTTCCATTTTTTTTAGATGATTTCAAAGTCATAACCAAAAATATTTGTGACCCATTTGTGCTGCTCTTCTGAACATATTCTTTGTTCCAATTTTTTTTTAAAACTATCATGATCAGTTTTTACCTTGAAGTGTATTTCCATTGGATAAGGTCACCATTTCTTTAGTGCATGTAGTATTTCCAGCATTTATTTCTCATAAATAACTTTCTGTAAATACTTTCATTTGACTGGATGAATTTCAAAAGCAATGGGTCTTCCTTCTTGCAATTAAAACAACACCAATTCCATTTCCTAAGGCATCACATTCCACAATAAAGGCTTTTGTGAAGTCTAGCATACCTAAAACTCGTGCTAGGCACATTGCCTCTTTAAGATGTTCAAAGGCCTTACTTGCTTCACGAGTCCATGAAAATGAAACCATTTTCAATCATTTTGTTAGATGTGCTTCTATTCTCCTATAATTCTGTAATCATATGTTCAATTCTTCTCTTTTGGACATAAAGATATCAGTAAGGCCTAATGTTTAGAGGAACACTTCCTAGAATCAAATGAATAACATGATCATGATCACAAATAAGAGAGAGTCCTTTGGGAGTTTCAAACACCTTAGAAATATTGTCGAAGACTTTTTGGAGCTCTGGAGAAATAGATGGTTTTGATTTTGGAACTTCTAGTGAGAATAATTGTGTGATTATGCCTCGTCGTTCTTTATTAAGAAGATTTTTCAGGACATTAGAGCTTATTATCTTTCCTGTATTCCATGCAATACCCCGTAATTCAATGTTAGGTCCCCATATTACTATTATATTCCCTTATTTTTATTAGTGTAGCCCCCTTTATTATTATTGGTGTGCCATTGTAATTCCCATATTTTTATTATTGTTCCCTTACATTATTATTATTAGGTTGGCTAGGATTATATTGTGATCCCATGGACCCCTATATATAGAAGGAGGTTTTTTCATTTGTATCATCCAACAATTTTTCATTCATGTAATGTATTGTATGCTCCCCCTCGAAGTGGTTGATTTATAAGGCGTTGATTTCTCTTCTCTTCTATTTTTGGAGCTGGTTTCATAACATTTGGTATCAGAGCTTTGAATTCTATGGTTTCCCTACTCAAAAAAGGTCATCGCACAATTTTCACTACAACGTTTTTTCTATGAAGGTTCAGAAGTTGAAAATTTTAGAGTGTAAAGAAAAAATCCGAAGGAACGTCATGAAACAACTTTAGATATTGGTTCACAATATTTTTGGAGATATGATCTATGGAAGTTAGGGATTTTTTCAGGCTCCTGAATTTAACCTAAACATGTCATCATTGAATTTTCGCAATAACGTTTTTTATATGAGGTTTCCAAAGCTGAAATTTTTACAAAGTGAAGCCAAACTCCTAAGGAACATTATGGAAAAATTTCAGAGCTTTATTTGCAACATTTTCGGAGATATGATCTGTGGAAGGTAGTGTTGATTCAAGTTTCTGATTTTCATCTTGAAAAGGTGACCCTAGGAAAATCATCATAACTCTCACTCTGAGCATCAAATTGGAATTTTGTAAATAGTGGCCATAAGTACACAGACTGTAGTTTTGTTTGTATCAATTTTAGAGCTGAAGGAGGAAACAATTAGGTGTGTTATGCCGTACAATTTCACTCTACCGAACCCGTCCATAATTAGGTCATTATGGGAGATTGAGCATAGCTTTGACTTGAGGAATGAAAATCACTTGAGACCTATGGAAATTTAAAGTTGCTTTAGAGGGATACCTCAGGGCTGAATCGACCGAATTTTAGATATTAAATATCCAAAATCAAAGAGATAATTTGGTTTCAATATCGAGTTCCTCAAAATCAATAAAACGGTGTGTATTTTCTTTCGAATAGTAAAAGTCTTGTGTGAAAAAACAATTGAATTGATTCCAAGGGCACATTTTAGAATAGATATCAGTATTTGGTTATGAAATTCCTCCTAAAAATAATTCAACACCCATTAAGCCTTTAGAAGGATTTACTATGACTCATGAAGACGAAGAATTGCAACATGACATATCCAATTTACAAGAGAAAGTGCAGCAAATTTTTCTCTCACAAAGAGAAACAAAAAATGAAATGGAAGCTTTGAAGAAAGGCATGGAAGATAATATGGATGGCATGGAAGCTAAGATGGATGACATGAAAGACAACATGGAAAACATGAAGAATGATCTAAATGCACACAAGAAGGTTTGACAAAGTTGGTACAAGAAATGTTTCCTAATGCCAAAAAGATAGTAGAGGAATGTTAGGTCTCGATATTACTGGTTTAGTCCCTTACTGTTATTAGTATAGCTACCTTATTCTTATTTTTTTACCCCTGTAACCCCAATATTGTTATTATTGTTCCCTTAAATTATTATTGTTAGGTCAACTAGGATTATATTGTGGCCCCATGGACTCCTATATATAGAAGGAGGTTTTGGTCATTTGTAGCATCCAAGAATTTTTCATTTATGTAATGTATTGGACGCTTTCCCCTCAAAGTGGCTGATTTCTAAGGCATCGATCTCTCTTTTCTCCTATTTTTGGAGCTGGTCTCACAACATTTGGTATCATAGGTTTGGATTCTAGGGTTTCGCTACTCCAAACATGTAATCGTGGAATTTTCGCTATAAATGTTTTTCCATGAAGGTTCAGAAGCTAAAATTTTTAGAGCATGAAGACAAAATCCTAAGGGATATCATCAAAGTAATTTCGAGCTTGGTCCACAATATTTTCTGAGATATGATCTGTGGAATTTAGGGCTTTTGCAGGCTCCTAAATTTAACCTAAACAGATCATCGTGGAATTTTCTCTATAACGTTTTTTCTACGAGGTTTCAAAGGATGAATTTTTCACAAAGTGAAGCTAAAATCCTAGGAATGTCGTCGAAAAATTTAAGAGATTGATTTACATTATTTTGGGAGGTAGGATTTGTGGAAGTTAGGACTTTTTTAGGCTCCTGAATTTCATCTCAAAGAGGTGATCGTATGAAAATATTTATAACTCTCTCTCTGAGCATTGGATTGAAATTTTGTAAAGAATTGCCACAATTACATAGACATTATTTTTCTACCTATAATGTTTAGAACTGAAGGAGGAAATAGTGAAATGTGGCAAGTTGTAGAATTTAGCTGTACTGAACCAGTCCATAATTAGGTCATTGTGGGAGATTAGAAATTGTTAAGTCCCTATATTAATAATTTAGTCCCTTATTATGTTAGTGTATCCCCTATTATTGTTATTGTTGTACCCTTGTAACCCCCATATTGTTATTATTTTCACTTACATTATTATTTTTAGGTCAGATAGGATTACATTGTGGCCCCATGGACTCCTATAAATAGAAAGGAGGTTTTTTCATTTGTATCATCCAATAATTGTTCATTAATGTAATGTATTGGAGGTTTCCCCCTCCAAGTGGATTATTTCTAAGGTGTTTATATCTCTTTTCTTCTCTTTTTGGAGCTGATTTCCCAAAATTTGGTATTAGAGCTTTGGATTCTAGGGTTTTTCTGCTCCAAACAGGTCATCGTGGAATTTTCACTGTAACGTTTTTTCTACAAAGGTTCAAAAGCTAAAATTTTTAGAGTATGAATTCAAAATCCTAAGGAACATCGTCGCAAAATTTCACATCTTGGTTCGCAATATTTTTGGAGATATGATCTGTGGAAGTTAGGGTTTTTCAGGCTCCTGAATTTCATCTCAAAGAGGTGATCATGAGAAAATATTCATAACTCTCTCTCTCTGAGCATCAAATTGAGATTCTGTAAAAATTGGCCTCAATTAAATGTACTGTAGCTTCTTTTCTATCAATTTTAGAGGTGAAGGAGAAAACGATGACACGTGGCAAGCCATACAATTTCACTTTACTGAACCAGTCCATAATTAGGTCATCGTAGGAGATTGGACACAACTTTGCCTTCAAGAATCCAAATCTGGTCAGACTTGTGGCAATTGAAATAATATTTAGGGGGCTACATTAGGGCCAAATTTCAGATATTGAAGATCTGAAATCATAGATATAATTTAGTTTCAATATCGAGCTCCACAAAATCAAGAAAAATGTGTGTATTTTTTTTTCCAATTGCATAAGTCTTGTTTGAAAAAGCAGTTTGAAGTGATTCCAAGGGAATAATTTTGAATTTTTATGAGTATTTGGTTCTATAATGCCCCCCAAAAATAATTCCATACCCATTAAGCCCTCAAAAGTCTATACTATGATGCATGAAGAGGAAGAATTGCAGTATGAGATATTGAAATTACGGTACCAAGTGCAACAAATTTCGATCTTACGGAGAGCAACCAATAAATAATCAATAAATAAATAATCAATAAATAATCAAGCGTTGAGGAAAACACTTGTTTGAAGGAGAGGGGCATGTTAATTCCCTATATTAATAGTGTAGTCCCTTATTATGTTAGTGTATCCCCCTTTATTTTTATTTTTGTACCCTTGTAAACACCATATTTTTATTATTGTGCCCTTACATTATTATTGTTTGGTCAACTAGGATTACATTATGGCCCCACTAGGATTACATTGTGGCCCCATGGACTCCAATATATAGAAAGGAGGTTTTTTAATTTTTATCATCCAAGAATTGTTCATTCATGTAATGTATTGGAGGTTTTCCCCTCAAAGTGGCTTATTTCTAAGGCGTTGATATCTCTTTTCTTGTCTTTTTGGAGCTGGTTTCACAACAGACATAACGTTGCCTTGAAGAGTCCAAATCAGGTCAGAACTAATGCATTCGAAATAGGATTAAAAGGGATACCTTAGGGCCAAGTTGCAGATATTAAATATCTTAAACTAGAGAGATAATTCAGTTTCAATATCGAGCTCCCCAAAAGCAAGAAAAATGTATGTATTTCTTTTTCCGAATTGTATAAGTCTTGTGTAAAAAATCAGTTTGAAGTGATTGCAAGGGCCTATTAAGCATATATTTCAGTATTGGGTTCCAAAATTCCTCCTAAAATGAATTCAACACCCATTAAGCCCTCAGAATACTCTACTATGACTCATGAAGATGAAGAATTCCAACTTGATCTATCAAAATTGGAAGAGAAAGTGCACCAAATTTCACTCTCGCAAAGAGCACCAAAAAATGAAATGGAAGTTTTGAAGAAAGGCATGGAAGCGAAGATGGATGGTTTGAATAATAATATGGATTGTTTGAAGAAAGGTGTGGAATATAATATGGATGGCGTGGAAGCTAATATGGAAGACATGGAAGAAAAAATGAAAGACAACATGGAAAACATGAAGAATGATCTAAAAAAAGACATCGAAGATTTGAGAAAATTGATACAACAATGGTTCCTAATGGAGAAAATATAGTAGAATAAACTCTTGATGAGAACAAAATAGATGTTAATTGTGATTTAACAAAATATAATGTTGGATGGAAGAACCACCATATTCCAAAGATGGATATGAGGAAGTTTGAAGGATCTCGTAACATGGATACTACAGATGGAGCAATATTTTGATCTCAATAATGTGAAAAAGAAACAAAAGGTATATATTGAAACTTTAAATTTAGAACATAATACATTTGTATGTTATCAATGGCTTTGCTCCCGTAAATAAATTGTCACTTGGTCAATTTTTATGGAGGAAACTATAGCACATTATGAGGATACAAAGAGAAACACCTTCTTTAACAACTTGATAAATCTCAAACAAAAGGGTTCAGTGGTGGAGCACATTAAGGAATTCCAAAAATTGAATATAAGGGTAACTGATATTCCAGAGCAACATAGGATTGATTCCTTTATAGGGACGTTAAAGGATATCATCCAACATGAAGTTCGTGTTTGAAAAATTGATTCATTGGAAAAGGCATTCAGGTTGGCAAGAAAAATTTAATGTAAAATTATGGCGACAAGGAAGCCTACCACTCACATCTATACAGATGGAACTGTTCCTACTCCTAGAATTCCACAAACTACAAGGTTCACACCACAGAAATTGGAAGAAAAAGGAGAAAAAGGGCTTTTCTACAGTTGCGATAGGAAATACACTAAAGGTCATAAGTGTGCCGAGAAGAAATTATTTTACATAGATTGTCAAGAGGAGGAATAAAATGAACAAGAATCTTCAAAAGAAGAGGATATACACCAGGAACAAACTCTAGAAGGAGAAGAAATGAGTCCAACTCCTAAAAATCTCAAGATAGAAGGACATATAAAAAAGAAAAAGGTAATAGTGTTGATTGATTTCGGTAGTACCCATAATTTTACACATTGTAAGGTAGCGAAGGAATTGAATTGTTTCATATACCCTGCACCATAATTTCAAGTGATGGTTTCAAATGGAGGAACTATAAATTTATTTGTAAAATGCCATAATATCAAGCTAACCATGGGGGAATATGTATTGAATATTCCAATGCTTTCCATTCGAATGGGAGGTACTGATGTTGTACTAGGAGTACAATGGTTACAAACTTTGGGGACGATAGCTTTTAATTTTCAAGAACTTTTCTTGAAATTTTTTTCCAGAAGGAAAGGAATTTGAATTACGGGGTATCAAAAGGAAGATGGGAAAGATAATAGACTCTAATGTCATGAAAAATCTTCTGAAGAAAGAAGAATGAGTGGTAATTGCACAATTATGCTCACTAGAAGTTCCAACATTAAAATCATTTATTTCTGCAGATCTCCAAAAAGTCTTGGACAACCATTCGAAGGTGTTTGAAACTCCCAAAGGACTCCCACCTATTCGTGATCAGGATCATGTTATTCATTTGATTCCAGGAAGTGTTCCTCCAAACATCAGGCTTTATAGATATCCTTATGTCCAAAAGATCGAAATTAAATGTATGATTGCAGAGATGTTAGAGGCTAGTATAATTCAACCTAGTCAAATTTCTTTCTCTGCTCCAGTAGTATTGGTGGAAAAGAAGGATGGATCATGTCACATGTGTTCAGATTATAGGGAGATCAATAAGCTCACTATTAAAGATAAATTTCCCATTCTTGTGATTGATGAATTATTGGATGAAATACATGGAGAAATTTATTTTACCAAGTTGGATCTTCGTTCAGGATATCATCAAATTAGAATGAAGACTAAAGATGTACTGAAAACAACATTTCGAACTCATGAGGGTCATTATGAAATTTTGGTGATGCATTTTGGCCTTACCAATGCACCTTCTACATTTCAAAGGTTGATGAATTCCATTTTCAAACACTTAGTTAGAAAATTTGTGCTAGTATATTTTTATGATATACTAATCTACAACAGGTCTTAGAAATATCATGTTCAACATGTGGAAAGGGTGTTCAAACTATTGCAAGAGAAACAGTTATATGAAAAAGTATCCAAATGTTTCTTTGGAGTACAAGAGGTGGAATATCTGGGTCATATTGTATCTCACGAGGGTGTTAAGGTAGACCCTAACAAAATTAAAGTCATTAAGGAATGGAAATTCCCAACAAACTTAAAGCAGTTGCGAGGATTTCTTAGGTTAACGAGGTACTATCACAAGTTTGTTAAGAATTATGGGAGAATGGCGACACCTCTAAAAACATTATTGAATAAAGATGCATTTTCATGGACTACTGAAGCAACTAAGGCCTTTGAACATCTTAAATAGGTAATGTGCCTAGCACTGGTCTTAACAATGCCATAATTCACAAAAACCTTTATTTTGGAATTTCATGCCTCAAGGATTGGAATTGGTGTTGTGGCATACAAATTGGAGCTTCCTGCTTCTTCACGACTGCATCCAGTTTTCCATGTTTCATGCTTAAAGAAGGTTATAAGTGAAAATATTCCAGTTCAAAAAATATTTCCATAACTTCATGAGGAAGGAAAATTCACATTGGAACCTGAAGTGGTCACGGAAACAAGAACTCAACGACTATGAAATCGATCAATTTCAGAGTATCTCATCAAGTGGAATAACTTACCCACTGAAGATTCTACATGAGAGGATGAGAATTTTATACATAATCACCAAGAGCTACTCAAGCATTGAGGAAAACACTTTTTTGAAGGAGAGGGGCGTGTTAGGTCCCTATATTACTAGTTTAGTCCCTTATTGCTATTAGTGTATCCCCCTTATTGTTATTTTTGTACCGTTGTAACCCCAATATTGTTATTATTGTTCCCTTAAATTATTATTGTTAGGTGAGCTAGGAATATATTGTGGTGCCATGGAATCCGATATATAGAAGGAGGTTTTGGTCATTTGTAGCATCCAATAATTTTTCATTTATCTAATGTATTGGAGGTTTTCCCCTCAAAGTTGTTGATTTTTATGGAAGTAATCTCTCTTTTCTTCTATTTTTGAAGTTGGTTTCACAACAAGGAAACTCATGATGATAACAAAATAAATTTTAATCATGATTTCATAAAATATAATGTTGGATGGAAGAACCACCATATTCCAAAGATGGATATGAGGAAGTTTGATGGCTAGGATCCCGTAACATGGACACTACAGATGGAGCAATATTTTGATCTCAATAATGTGAAAAACACACAAAATATAAGCATTTAAACTTTACATTTAGAACAAAATACATTTGTATGATATCGATGGATTTTCTCCTGTAAAAAAATTGTCACTTGGTCAATTTTTACAGAGGAAATGATAGCACATTATGAGGATATGAAGAGCAACACCTTCTTTATCCAATTGATACATCTCAAACAAAAGGGTTCAGTGGTGGAGCACATTAAGGACTTCCAAAAATTGAATATAAGGGTAACTGATATTCCAAAGGAACATAGGATTTATGTATTCATAGGGAATTTAAAGGATAACATCGAACATGAAGTTCCCATTTGGGAACCTGATTCATTGTAGAAGACATTCCGGTTGGCAAGAAAATTTAATGTAAAATTATGGCGACAAGGAAGCCTACCACTCACATCTATAAATATGGAAGTATTGCTACTCCTAGACTTCCGTAACTTACAAGGTTGACACCACAACAATTGGAAGAAAAAAGAGTAAAAGGGTTGTGCTATAGTTGTGATAGAAAATACACTAAAGGTCATAAGTGTGTTGAGAAGAAATTATTTTACATAGATTGTGAATAGGAGGAATTAAATGAACAAGAAACTTCAGAAGATGAGGATATGCACCAAGATCCAACCCTAGAAGAAGAAGAAATGAGTCCAACCATATTGTGTAATGCATTGGCAGGAATTACCACTCCCCAAACTCTCAATATAGAAGGACATCTAAAGAATAAAAAAGTGATAGTGTTGATTGATTCAGGTAGCACCCATAATTTTATTCATTGTAAAGTAGCCAAGGAATTTAATTGTTTCCTACACCTAGCACTAGAATGTCAAGTCATGGTTGCAAATGGAGGAACTATAAATTTCTCTGGAAAATGTCATAATATCAAGTAAACTATGGGGGAATATGTATTTAATAGTACAATGCTTTCCATTCCAATGGGAGTTGTTGATATTGTACTAGGAGTACAATGGTTACAATCTTTGGGGATAGTAGCTTTTAATTTTCAAGAGCTTTTGTAGAATTTTTTGTCAGAAGGAAAGGAAATCGACTTACGGGGTATCACAGGGAAGCTAGGAAAGATAATAAGCTCTAATGTCATGACAAAGCTCCTGAAGAAAGAACAAATAGGTGTAATTTAACAATTATTCTCACTAGAAGTTCCAACATCAAAATGATCTATTTCTCCAGATCTCCAAAAATTCTTGGACAATCATTCCAAGGTGTTTGATACTCGCAAAGGACTCCCACCTATTCGTGATCATGATCATGCGATTCATTTGAGTTCAAGAAGTGTTCCTCCAAACATCAGGCCTTACAGATATCCTTATGTCCAAAAGAGAGAAATTGAATGTATGCTTGTAGAAATGTTAGAAGTTGGTACAATTCAACCTAGTCAAAGTTCTTTCTCTACTCCAGTAATATTGGTGCACAAGAAGGATGGATCATGGCGCATGTGTTCGGATTATAGGGAGCTAAATAAGCTCACTATTAAAGATAAATTTCCCATTCCTTTGATTGATGAATTATTGGATGAATTAGATGGTGCTATTTATTTTACCAAGTTGGATTTTCGTTCAGGATATCATCAAATTAGAATGAAGACTGAAGATATTGCTAAAACAACATTTCAAACTCATGAGGGTCATTATGAATTTTTGGTCATTCCTTTTAGCCTTACCAATGCACCTTATACATTTCAAGGGTTGATGAATTCCATTTTCAAACCCTTCCTCAGAAAATTTGTGCTAGTATTTTTTGATGACATACTAATCTACACCAAGTCTTGGAAGGATCATGTTCAACATACTGACAGGGTTCTCAAACTATTTGAGGAGAAATAGTTATATGGAAAAAAATCCAAATGTTTCTTTGGAGTACAATAGGTGGAATATTTGGGTCATATTGTATCCCATGAGGGTATTAAGGAATACCCTAACAAAATTAAATCCATCAAGGAATGGAAAGTGCCCACAACCATAAAGCAGTTGCTCGGATTTCTAGGGTTAACAGGGAATTATTGCAAGTTTGTTAAGAATTATGGGAGAATAGTAGCACCTCTAACAACATTATTGAAGAAAGATGCATATTCATGGACTCCTAAAGCAACTAAGGCCTTTGAACATCTTAAAGAGGCAATGTACCTAGCACCAGTCTTAGCTACACCAGAATTCACAAAAACATTTATTGTGGAATGTGATGCCTCTCGAAATAGAATTGGTGTTGTGTTAATGCAAGAAGGAAGAACCATTTCTTTTGAAAGTTTTCCAATGAAAAAAAAGTATTTACAGAAAGCTATTTCTGAGAAGGAAATGTTGGAAATACTACATGCACTAAAGAAATGGCGACCTTACCTAATGGGAAGGCACTTCAAGGTAAAAAAAATTCAGGACAGTCTTAAAAGCTTTTTGGCACAAAGACTATCTTCAAAAGAGCAGAAACAATGGGTCACAAAGATGTTTGGTTATTACTTTGAAATCATCTACAAAAAATGGAAGCTAAATGTTTTTGTAGAAAGGGTGAAGAGGTGGAAGAATTGCTTTGTGCAATTTCTATTATCCAACCAGATTGGATAACCGAATCAAGAGATGAATTGAACAAGGATGAAGAAGTGTGGACACTTATTCAAAAGTTGAAGCAAGATCCTAATACATATGATACATTTAGTTGAAAAAATGATTCCTTATGGTACAAAGATCATTTATATCTTTGTAATAATTCCCAAATAAAACAAAAGATTCTTTTGGAATTTCACACTTCTCCTTTAGAAGGACACTCAGGGTTTTTAAAATCTTACCACAGGGTGAAGAAAGAATTATTTTGGGATGGCCTTAAATCTAATATTCAAATTTTTTTGTAGAATGTTTGGGTTTCCAGCAAAATAAAGTTGAGACAATTAAGACCCTGGGTCTTCTACAACCTTTATCCATTCCAAGTCAACGTTGGGAGGAGACTTCAATGTATTTTATCATAGGTTTACATATGTCCAAAGGAAAGAGTGTCATCATGGTGGTAGTTGACAGACTTACCAAGTATGTACACTTTTTTTCATTATCTCATCCATTTAAAGCCTGTACAGTTTATAATGCATTTATGGAAACAATTCAAAAGCTACATGTGTTAGAAAATTATATATTATGGAGCAATGAAACACATAAAATATGCGGAAAAATAAAAGCACACAAAACACATAAAACCAGAGAGACACAGATATATGTCGTTCACCCAGTTTGGGCTACGTCCACCCTGAATAGCCATTCCTTCCTTTCTATTTTCTAGCAAAAATGAAGAGACAAAACCTACAACAGATCCACTGTAATATCCTCTGTTCTCTCTCACAGTCTCCCTCTTTGTTTCTCGCTCTGAGAATACACATACAATGCACAGCCGCAATACAATACCCTCATAAAAGCGAGTGGTTGCCTTCTAGGGAAAAAAACCCTAAACTAAAGATAACTTATACCATCAGATCATTTGCCTAATGAACGGCCTAGATTGACTAGAAATTAATATACTTTTACAAGGCAATTTTACATCTTTTTTTAGCTTCGGGGGTTTCTGCTCCCGAACCCCTACTAGGAGGGGGCTCCGAAAAGCACTGCCACTCCCCCTGGACCCCCCACGGAAGTGATTAATTTAGGGCGGAATTGCCGCCCCTTTTAAGGTACAGGGGTCCAATGCTGTGATACAAAGTAAACAAGATAATCAAGCTCCACACCCAACAATCTCCCACTTGGAGACTGATTGTAGCAACTCCACACCTGCTTCATTTGTTGGACAATGGATCCTCTTTGGACCTAGCTATTCCTCATCTTCATCATCATCCTTGAAGACCAATTGAAGCTGAGCACATTCTCATTTTCTCCCTGGTTACAACTTTTGTTAGCATATCAGCAGGATTCTGGCTAGTGTGTATCTTTTGCAGCTTCAACTCTCCATCTTCTAATACTAACCATATGAAATGGTACTTGAGATGTATGTGTTTAGTCTTGGAATGAAATGCTGAGTTATTTTCAAGATGAATAGCACTTTTTCTATCACTGTATAGTGTGCCCATATCATGCTTCTTACCCAATTCATCCATAA
The DNA here is from genome assembly GCA_034641835.2 of Pinus albicaulis. NCBI lineage: Eukaryota > Viridiplantae > Streptophyta > Pinopsida > Pinales > Pinaceae > Pinus > Pinus albicaulis. Next base: position 922,175,704 of record CM076582.1, read on the forward strand.
ACCTTTGTAACCAAATCATTTCTTTACTAGCCTCTGTAGCAGCAACATACTCTGCTTTTGTTGTTGAAATTGCAACAACACTTTGGATTTTTGAAACCCAACTGACAGCTATTCCACCTACAGTAAATACATATCCTGTAGTGCTCCTCCTGTTATCTCTGTCACCTGCCATATCTGCATCAACATATCCCTGTAAAGCAATGTTTGAACCACCAAAGCATAATTCTTTATTTGTGGTACCTCTCAAATATATGAGAATCCATTTTACTACCATCCAATGTTCTTTTCCTGGATTGTTCATGTACTTGCTTACAACTCCCACTGCATGTGCAATATCAGGCCTTCTGCAGACCATTGCATACATTAAGCTTCCAACTGCTGATGCATATGGAACTTTAGACATATAATCCATGTCTTCTTAGCTCTTTGGGCACATATCCTTACTAAGTTTGAAATGGCCCTCAAAAGATGTACTAACTGGTTTTGCATTCTGCATATTAAATCTTTTCAACACCTTCTCTATGTACTCATTCTGAGAGAGTGTTAATTTACGATTTTTCCTGTCTCTAGTTATCCTCATACCAAGGATTTGTTTTGCAGCTCCCAAATCCTTCATTGCAAATGAATTTGCCAATTTTCTTTTGAGCACATTTATTTCCTGCATGTTAGACCCTGCAACAAGCATATCATCTACATACAATAACAATATAATATAGCTGCCATCATTTTGCCTTTTTAGATAAACACAATGATCAGAGTGACATCTAGTATAACCTTGTTCAGACATGAACTTGTCAAATTTTAGATACCACTGCCTTGGAGCCTGTTTTAAGCCATACAAGCTCTTCTTTAACCTGCACACCAATTTTTCTTTCCCTTTTACCTCATATCCTTCTGGTTCCTGCATGTATATCTCTTCCTCCAAATCTCCATGGAGAAATGTTGTCTTTACATCTAACTGTTCAAGATGTAAATCTTCCGCTGCTACTAGACTTAAGATAGTTCTGATTGAATTCATATTAACAACAGGAGAAAATATTTCATCAAAATCAATACCTTTCTTTTGTGCAAACCCCTTCACCACAAGTCTAGCTTTGTACCTTTGTTTTCCTCCATCTTCTTCCTTCAGCCTGTAAACCCATTTATTTTGCAATGCAGTTTTACCTGCAGGCAACCTGAATAAGTCCTAAGTCTGGTTATGCATTAAGGAGTCCATCTCTTCTTCCATGACTAGCTCACACTTCTTCCTAATTTCAACCTGCATTGCTTCTTCATAACATTTAGGTTCACTAGAATCAGTCAACAATAAATAATATAACAAAGGAGAGTATCATTCAGGGGGTCTACTTATCTTGGTAGATATTCTAACACCACTTTCAGGTTTTTAAGGTGCCTGTTGTTGTTGTGGTGGTTGTGCTGCTATGGTTGTTGATTATTTTCAGGCACCTTTACTTTTTCAGTTGTCTCATCAAGAACCATGTATTCCTTGCTTTCTTTTTCCTGTTTTTTTTCCTGCAACTGATTCTTATACAAGACCTTTTCATTGAATATTACATCTTTGCTCCTAATGATTTTTTGATTTTCATAATCATATAAGAGATAACCAAAATCATTAGTACCATATCCAATAAAGGTACATTTCTTTGATTTTTCCTCAAGCTTTGTTCTGTTTTCTTTATTAATATGGGCAAAGGCCTCACAACCAAAAGGCTTTAAAAAAGAGTATTTTACCTTTTTACCTGTCCATGCTTCCTTTGCAATACCACCATCTAAGGAACTTGAAGGTCCTATGTTTATTAGATAAACAACAGTATCTACAGCATCTGCCCAAAATTGTAAAGGCAATCCTGCATGCAATCTCATGCACTTTGCACGCTCCATGATTGTTCTGTTCATCCTTTATAACACACCGTTTTCTTGTGGTGTTCTTGGAACTGTCTTCTCTCTACGAATTCCATACTTTGAACAGTACCTATCAAAATCTTTGCTGCAATATTCACCTCCATTATCTGATCTGAGACACTTCAACTTCTTTCCTGTCTCAATCTCAACCAAAGCTTTCGATTTCTTGAAAGTATCAAATACATCAGATTTATTCTGAATACAATAAATCCATGTTTTTCTAGTTGCATCATCAATAAAATTAACATAATAATGAGAGACATCGAGAGATGATACCTGAGCAGGTCCCCATACATCTGTATGCACATGCTCCAATTTTTCGCTCTTCTTTTCTTTCCCAACTCTGAGAAATCTAACTCTCTTTTGTTTTCCATAAATGCAATTCTCATAGAAATCCAAATCAACATTCTTCAAACCTGGCAACAAATTTCTTGAGTGAAGAATCTTCATTCCCTTCTCACTCATGTGTCCGAGCCTATGATGCCATAATGCTGCATCTGCTCCTATGGAAATTAAAGAATTAACAGAGTTAGAAATACCATTGCATAAATAAAATGTACCAACCTTTTCACCTTTTGCTATTACCAGGGCTCCTTTGGTGACCTTCCAAGTTTTATCTGTGAAAGTTGTCACACAACCTTCACCGCCTAACTGCCCTATTGAAATCAGATTTTTCTTCAGATCTGGAACATGCCTTACCTCATTTAGTAGCCATTGGTTTCCATTCTGTTGTTTTACAAGAACCTTACCCATTCCAACAATTTTACAGGGTTTATCATCACCCAAACGAACTTCTCCAAAATCTCCTTGAACATAGTCATGAAAATATTTCTTATCAGGTGTGGCATGGAATGAAGCCCTTGAATCTACAACCCAAGAATCAGTAACATTTTCAAAAGAAAGAATAAAAGAATCTTGTAATACATCACCTGTCACATTTGCTTCATGATTGTTTTCTTGCTGTGCATCTCCTTCTTTTCCCTTCCGAGATCTATAGTCTTTCTTTACGTGTCCTTTCTTTCCACAACTCCAGCACACTATCCCTGATCTGGACTTGGATTTTCCTTTCCTTGATTTACTACGATATCTAGAGCTCTTTCCTCTTTCCATTCTTCTTCCCCTAGACTCTGCACTCAAAGCATTACCTGATGTCTCATCGGAGCTTTTTCGTCGCATTTCCTCGCTAAGGATAGCACCAACAACATCATCAAACTTTAAAGTACTAGATCCAGAGACAGAGTTACTAATGGCCATTACTAAACCATTCCATCTTTCTAGTAGTGAGCACAGGAATAACAGAGCTCTAACTTCATCATCAAATTTTACCCCTACAGAACTTAACTGACTGGTAACCGTATTAAATTCATTTAAATGGTCTGCAACAGATCCACCTTCCGACATCTTCATATTAAATATTCGTTTCATAAGAAATACCTTGTTTGAGGCTGAGGGTTTTTCATATAGTTTCGCCAACATCTACATCAAACCCTCTGTTGTTTTTCCCTTCGAAATATTGAAGGCGACTGATGCTAAAAGACACAACCGTACTATTTCGAGTGCCTTTTTATCGAGAATGTTCCATTCCGTGTCTGTCATGGCCGCCGGCTTCTTTGTTTTTCCGCTCAATGGTAGGTATAGATCTTTCTGATACAGATAATATTCCATCTGCATCTTCCACAGCGGGAATTTTTGGCCATTAAATTTCTCGACGGTAAACTTACCATCATCTGCCATTGCTTCCACTCGAACCAGGAACCATTCTTTCCTGCGAGTTTATCAGCCAAATATACCTTCGGCTTTAATAACAGTTGTTAGAAAATTATATATTATGAAGCAATGAAACACATAAAATATGAAGAAAAATACAAGCACACAAAACACATAAAACCAGAGAGGCACAGATATATGTGGTTCACCCAGTTTGGGCTACGTCCACCCCGAACAACTAGTCCTTCCTTTCTATTATCCATCAAAAATGAAGAGAAAAACCTACAACAGATCCGCTGTAATATCCTCTGTTCTCTCTCATAGTCTCCCTCTCTGTTTCTCGCTCTGATAATACACATACAATGCACAACCGCAATACAATACCCTCATAAAAGCGAGGGGTTTCCTTTTAAGGCAAAAAACCCTAAACTAAACATAACTTCTACCATCATATCATTTGCCTAATGAATGGCCTAGATTGACTAGAAATTAATATACTTTTACTAGGAAATTTTACATATGTTTTTAGCTTCGGAGACGCTGCCCCCGAACCCCCACTAGAGGGGGGCTCCAAAAAGCGTTGTCGGCCCCCCCTGGACCCCCCATGGCAGTGATTAATTTCGGGCGGAGTTGTCGTCCCTTTTAAGGTACAGAGGTCCAATGCTGTGATACAAAGTAAACAAGATAATCAGGCTCGACACCCAACAACATGGAAACCCAAAGATTATGGTAAGTGACGGAGATCCCATTTTTAGTAAAAGTTTTTGGACAAAATTATTTTCTTGTTTGGGTACTCAACTAGCTCATAGCTCATCTTATCATCCTCAATCTGATGGTCAAAATAAGATAGTGAACAAATTTTCTTAAGGATATCTTCGTTGTTTTCTATCTGATAAACAAATATAATGGGTCAAGTGGTTATCTTAGGTGGAATGGTGGTATAACACTTCCTTCCATACTATAGAAAAAAAGACCCCATTTATGGCACTTTATGGATATCATCCACCGTCCATCACATCATCTTTAAGAGAAAATTCTAAGGTGCAAGAAGTGGAAGATCACATCGAGCATCAACAATAAGTTCTATAACTCTTAAAGGATAACCTCAATTTGGCACAACATCGAATGAAAAAATAGGCAGATCAACATCGTAGCGAGAGAAGTTTTGATGTAGGAGACTGGATATTTTTATGGCTACAACCATACAAATAGATTCTGTCAAGATAGATAGAAGGATGATAAATTATCGCCAAAATACTATGGTCCTTACAAGGTGTTTCAAAATATTCTTACTATGGCATACATATTGGAGCTTCCTTCATCTTCGCGAGTGCATCCAGTTTTCCATGTTTCATGCTTAAAGAAGGCTATAGGTGAAAAACTTCTTGTTCAAACAATATTGCCAAAACTTGATGAGGAAGGAAAAATCACACTGGAACCTGAAATAGTCACGGAAAGAAGAACTCCACAGCTACGAAATTGATCAATTTTAGAGTATCTCATCAAGTCGAAGAACTTACTCACTAAAGATTCTACATGGGAGGATGAGAATTTTATACAGAAGCATCCATTGCTACTCAAACATTGAGGACAACACTGTTTTGAAGGAGAAGGGCATGTTAATTCCCCATATTACTAGTGTAGTCCCTTATTTTTATTAGTGTAGCCCCCTTATTGTTATTTTTTTTCCCCTGTAACTCCCATATTGTTATTATTGTTCCCTTAAATTATTAGTTTTAGGTTGGCTTGGATTATATTGTGATCCCATGGACCCCTATATATAGAAGGAGGTTTTGTCATTTGTATCATCCAATAATTATCCATTTATGTAATGTATTGGAGGTTTCCCCCTCTAAGTGGTTGATTTCTAAGGTGTTGATCTCTCTTCTCTTCTATTTTTGGAGCTGGTTTCATAACATTCAACTTCCTTTCCATCCAAAAAAAATTTCAAGAAAAGTTCTTGTAAATTAAAAGATACTGTCCCTAAACATTGTAACCATTGTACTCCTAGTACAACATCAACAACTCCCATTGGAATGGAAAGCATTGTACTATTCAATACATATTCCCTCATGGTTAGCTTGATATTATGCAATTTTCTAGAGAAATTTAAAGTTCTTCCATTTGAAACCATTAGTTGACACTCCGGTGGTAGGTATAGGAAGCAATTTAATTCCTTAGCTACCTTACAATGAATAAAATTATGCATACTACCCAAATCAATCAACACTATTACCTTTTTCTCTTTCATATGTCCTTCTATATTGAGAGTTTGAGGAGTGGTAGTTCACGCCAATTCATTAGAAGGTATGTTCGGACTCATTTATTCTATCTCTAGGGTTGGTTCCTAGTGTATATCCCGTTATTTTTAAGTTTCTTGTTCATTTTCTTCCTCCTCTTCACAATCTATGTAAAATAATTTCTTCTCAACACACTTACGACCTTTAGTGTATTTTTTATCACAATTGTATCAAATCCATTTTACTCTTTTTTCTTCCAATTTTTTTGGTGTCATCCTGGTAGGTTTTGGAATTCTAGGAGTATCAACACTTCCATCTTTATATATGTGAGTGCTAGGCTTCCTTGTCGCCATAATTCTACATTAAATTTTTCTTTCCAACCTAAATGCCTTTTACAATGAATCAGTTTCCCAAAGGCAAACCTCATGTTGGATGTTATCCTTTAAAGTCCCTATGAAGACATTAATCCTGTGTTCCTCTAGAATATCAACTACCCTTATATTCAATTTTTGGAAGTCCTCAATCTGCTCCACCACTAAACCCTTTTGTTTCAGATTTATCAATTGGCTAAAGAAGGTGTTTCTCTTTGTATCCTCATAATGTGCTATCATTTCCTCCATAAAAATTGACGAAGTGACAATTTTTTAGGGGAGAAAATCCATCGATAGCATACAAATGTGTTTTTTTCTAAATATAAAGTTGCAATGTGTACCTTTTGTGTGTTTTTCACATTATTGGGATCAAAATATTGATCCATATGTAGTATCCATGTTACGAAATTCTTGCAATCAAACTTCCTCATCTCGATCTTTGGAATATGGTGGGTCTCAATCCAACATTAGAATTTATGAAATCACAATTAAAATTTATTTTGTTCTCATCATGAGTTTCCTCTACTATATTATTTCCATTAGGAATAATTTCTTGTATCAAATTTGTCAAAACTTCCATGTATTCTTTTAGATCATTCTTCATGTCTTCCATGTTATCTTTCATTTTTTATTCCATGTCATCCATCTTAACTTACATTCCATTATTTAGACCATCCATATTAGCTTGTACACCTTTCTTGAAACCAACCATCTTAGCTTCCATGCCTTTCTTCAAAACTTCCATTTCACTTTTTGTTGCTCTTTGCGAGAGCGAAAGTTGTTGCACTTGCTCTTGTAATTTTAATATATCATGTTGCACTTATTCCTCTTCATGAGTTATAGTAGAGAGTTCTAAGAGCTTTATGGTTGTTGAATTATTTTTAGGGAGAATTTTAGAACCCAATACTGATATCTATTCTTCAATATGCCCTTGGAATCACTTCAAACTAATTTTTCAAACAATATTTATGCAATTTGAAAAAAAATACACACATTTTTCTTTCTATTGAGGAGCTCTATATTGAGATTGATGTATCTTTGTGACTTCATATCGTCATGATTTTATCTTCAGTCCTTTAGTAGCCTTGCGAATCTTCTTTTGAATGCCATAAGTCTGACCTGATTTGGATTCTTCAAGGCAAAGCGATGCCCAATATCCCACAATGACCTAATTATGGAATCGTTCCGTAGAGTGAAATTGTATGGCGTGAGACATGCCACTGTTTCCTCCCTCGACTCTACAATTGATACACAGGAAACTAAAATCAATGTAATTTTGGAAATTTTTTATAGAATTCCAATATGATGCTGAAAGGGAGAGTTATGACGATTTTCCCAAGGTCACCTCTTTGAGATGAAATCTCAAAGCCTACAAAAACCCTAAATTTCATAAATCATATCTCTGAAAATATTGCTAACCAAGATCTCAAACTTTTACATGAATTTCCTCAAGATTTCTTCGCAAATTGGTTTTTTTTAGCTTCTTCACCTTCGCACCAAAAAGGTGATAGCGAAAATTCGACAATGACCTGTTTGAAGTAGTGAAATCATAGAATCCAAAGCTCTGAGACCAAATTTTATGAAACCAACTCCAAAAATAGAAGAAAAGAGAGATCAACGCCTTAGAAATCAGCTACTTTGAGGGGGAAACCTCCTTTACATTAAATATATGAGTAATTCTTGGATGATAGAAATGAAAAAAGCTCCTTTATATATATAGGAGTCCATGGGGTCACAATATAATCCTAGCTGACCTAACAATAATAATGTAATAACACAACAATAACAATAGTGGATTTTTATTGGGCACAATATTAAGAATATGGGGGCTACAGGGGTACAAGAATAACAATAATGCGGCTCCACTAACAACAATAAGGGACTACACTAGTAATATAGGGACCTAAAAATATCGAGCTTGGTGATGTAAATTTTTCGATGTAAATCAACCAAAAATTCATCAATGACAAGAATGGGAAATTTATCTTTAATAGTCATCTTGTTGATATCCCTATAATCCGAGCACATACACCATGATCCATCATTCTTATACACCAATAATACTAGAGGAGAGAAAGAACTTTGACTAGGTTGATTTATAATAGCCTCTAGCATTTCTACAACCATATGTTCAATTTGACACTTTTGGCATAGGGATTTCTATAAGGCCTGATGTTTTGCGAAACAATTATTGGAAGCAAGAGAATAGCATGATCATAATCACGAATAGGTGGGACGCCTTTGGGAGTCCTAAACACCTTGGAATGATAGTCCAAGACTTTTTGCATATCTCGAGAAATAGATGATTTCGATGTTTGAACCTCTAGTGACAATAATTGTGAAATTATTCCTTGTTTCTCTTTCTTCAAAAGGTTTTTCATGCCATTAGAGATAGTTATCCTCCCTATTTTCCTTGTGCTAACATTTAATTCAATTTCCTTTAAATTCCTAAAAAAATTCATGAAAATTTCTTGAAACTTAAAAGTTATCGTTTTGAAGGATTGTAACAATTAGAATCATATTAGAACATCAACGCCACCCATTTGAACATAAAGAATTAAAATATTCAACATATATTATCCCATTTTTATCTTGATATTATTTCACTTTACAGAGAATTTTATAGTTCCTTCATTCCAGCCATCACTTGACATTGTGCTGCTAGATATAGAAATACATTTGATTCCTTGGATATCTTACAATGACTAAAATTATGGGTACTACCCAAATCAATCAACACTATTTCATATTTTCTCTTGATATATCAATCTATATTGAGAGTTTGAGTTTAATTCTGACCAATGCATTGTAAGATATGATTGAACTCATTTCTTCTTTCTCCATTGTTGGCTCCTTGTGTATATCCCGTTCTTTTGATGTTTGTTATTCCTTTTCTTCGTCCTCTTCAAAATCTATCTAAAATTATTTTTTCTCAGCACACTTATGACATTGAATTTATTTTCTATCACAACTATAACAAAGTCATTTTTCTTTTTTTCCTCCAATTTTTGTGGTGTAAAACTTGTAGGTTATGGAAGGATAGAAGCAACACTTCCTTTTTTATAGCTATGAGTGGTAGAGTTCATTGTTGCCATAATTTTTCTTTCAAGTTTTCATTAGGGGAATTTTGAGGTGTAAAATGAGCCTCCTACGGAAATTACAAAATAATAGTGGAAATAATAAAATAAAATTAGATTACATCATCAAATTTTAGAGGGAAAAAAGAAAAAGCTACTTTTTCAACTCATATTTTCAACTTATCTCCCTACAGGTTTACTCAAAGCTTTAGTGGGAACACTCGTTATGCACAATTTCATTCCTCATCGAAGGAGTACCCATTTTGCATACATTCAATGGACCTTTCTACACTAAAAATGAGAAATACATGAAAATGTAACTACAATAATGTGCTTTCATGTATTTTTCATTTTTCATGTAGCAGGGTCCATCAAAAGTATGCAACATGTGTACTCCTTGGATGGGGAATTAAATTTTTCATCCAATGAGTATTCCTGCTCGAAATTTGAGTAAAACTTTAGGGAGATAAGTGTAAAATACAAGTTGAAAAGTAGTTTTATTATTTTATTAATTTTTAATCTTTTTACCTTTTTACCGAAAAAATGGTGTATCATCCCCCATGGTTGACATAATCATCTTGCATCCTATTGCTTTTTATAAATTTCATTTTGGTTGTACTTTTTTCTTAGGAGGCCCATTTTAGACCTCAAAAGATCTCTAATGATTGCCACCTCAAATGTCTTCTCCAATGAACCCGGTTCTCAAAGGTGAACCTCATGTTGGATATTATCCTTTAAATTTCCTATGAAGAAATAAATATTATGCTCCTCTGGAATATCATTTACCTTCATATTCAATCTTTGGAAGTCCTCAATGTGCTTTTCTATTGAACACTTTTCTTTTAGATCTATCTGTTGGCTAAATAAGTTGTTTTTCTTTGTATCCTCATGATTTGTAAGCAATTATTCTACAAAAATTGTCTAAGTGGCAATTGAATTACAAGAACAAAGCCATCGATACAACAAAAATTGATTTTTTTCTAAATATAAGGATGAAATGTGTACCTTTTGTGTGTTTGACACATTATGTACATCAAATAATTTCTTCATCTATAGTATGCATGTTACCAGATACTGGCCATAAAAATGCCTCATATCAATCTTTGGAATGTGGATATTATTCAACCCGCTATTGGATTGTCTAAAATAAAATTCATATTTCTTTTATCCTCTTCATGATCTTCATGGAGTACCTTGCTGTTGGGCGACACTATGGTCCTTAATTAATTGTGTTGTAGTACTTGCCAAATCATTTAATTGCCAATCCAAGGATCGTAGACTTAGGAAGCACATGCGAAATATATGCAAGACTGAAGTGTAGTTAAGCTAATCTAAATTTCTTTACTAAAAGTAAAATAGCATGAAATAAGTTAACTAAGAAAGTAGGGAATTGCATAAAGAAAACAACATATGAAGAGCAACGAGAAAATATCTATGAGCTCACAATAACAATGGAAGAATCATATCACACTATGACAAATGGAAATCATAACAATGTAAGATTACATAATCACTATTCTAATCACGACTTACTCCCTAATAATCATAACCTAATTACCACTAAGAATTACTTCCTCTCGTTTTACCTAATATCTACTTAAGAATCATGACATCCTCATGAAGAGAGAGCACTCCCTTTTATACATGAATTTCCTTTGAAAACAAGATAAGAATCTCATAATTACAGATCAACTATTCTCTCAACCATTTTCACATTATTACAAAATATGATCCTGTAACGTACCCTGATAACCTCGCAGGAAAATGCATGGAGTTAGGAATTGTTTTTCAACATTTACGAATGTGTAACCTTATAAATTACTTCTATATTTCCACATTAACCATTTCAATACCCATCATCATCGGCTAGAGAAATATTTAGTAAAAACCATAGTGAGTTACACAACCATTAACTCTCCTTGTCGTATCATATTAACTTAAATTTCCTGCTATAACTATGCATCGATCCCATGATCATTTTAACTCAATTAATAAATCACCTAATTGATAATATATAATTCACATCATGAAATAAATTAACATCATGAAAATGACACAATGAAAAATCACATCATTAGACACCGGTATACCCTGGAAACCTTGTAGGGTGAAAACCAACAAACGTTTAATTTTATTATTAAACGCTCGTGAGGGTTGTCACCCCTCACTCAATTGTTATAAGGGATTCCATCCCTTGACCATTGTCATAAAAATTCCATAGAAAAATAATTTTAAATGAAACATATCTAGCTATAAGCTATTACAATCATCATGATACCATTTACCCATGGATCCTCAGTCTCAGTCTTTGTAGTTGAGTTGTTTCCTTCAGTGGGTCATCTTGCAGTTGGAATTACTAAACCTGCATGGAGTAACAAATATTTATCTTCCACAATGTTTAACTTGAAAAATCATTTTCTCAAGTCACCCTCTTTTTGTGTCATTGTTGTCATTAGCACACTTGATATCATGATTAGATAAATTATTAATAATCCAATAATCAATGTTTATCTGTAAAAATTCAACACTATTTTAATGCATGTATATAACCTAATGACATTGACATGAAATCCCTTCTTTAACATCATTTCACATGCATTAGTAACAAATAAATCATACTCAAGCGTAATCTTTCTAGTAAACGCTAACAAAATATTGCATGCACTTTCATATTATTTCCAAAGAAAACCTAACATACTATATAATAATATTGTGCATGCAGATGCATAACAATATTTCAAGATAACTATCCCAAGAAGCAATTTCTCTTTTTGCCTACTCTTATGTTTTCTTTTCAAAAGGGATTAATGCAATAGATGTTATACTTATGCATGCGAATTCATGTTCTTTTCCAAAAACATATTTTCCACCCAATAACTATTCATAATGGTTATTATGTATAGCAATTCCAACTCTATTTCAAACAAAGTTAACATACTAGTTATATTTTTATGCATGCAATAACATATCTCGTTCTTCCTGCATGTAAAACATATATTTCTTTCCAAAAGAAACTAAATTAATATTTCATGGAAAAATAAACACATTTCCTTTCCAAGGGGTCAAATGCATACCATTTATTCTTTCATGCATGCAAAGGGACATTTCCATCTCATCCAAAAATTATAACCCCAGAACTATGGATAATATTCTCAAAATAAAGCTAATACCATAGCTAATCCCTTTAGGTTAGGAAAATACCTATTATTTTTCCTAAAAGAAGACTAACACAATAAATATTATGTGATTTCATATTCTTTTTCTTTAGAAATATAATACCCAAAAATATACTTTTCCCATACATGAAAGCATATATGTTTCTCTAAATAATATTATATAATAAAGCATGTGATTAATCATTTTCCTCTCCAAGAATCTAATCCAATAATGCATACAAGGATGTACTTTTGTCTTCAATTATTTTTGAAGAGTTCTAACACAATAATTGCTTCCTTGCATACAAATATATATATTTATTTTGCAAGGAATTTTACACACTAATTATTCTTTTTCCAAAATATAGCTAACTCACTAGCTATTATACATCAAATATTTTCTTATCATTTCGCACACTAGAGAGATTTGTAATATTTCCTCAAGAAATAACACGAATAACAAATCATTCTCAAATAACATAGCCAATTGTCTTTGACCCAAAGGGTTTTATGTGAGCTACCCGTCACATAAGTTATTTATATCTTTTTACATGTCTCAAGCTCTTCATGCATGTAAAATCACATAATAATTTCTAGTAGATCAAATATACTAGATATTATTCATGTACACCTAAGCACATACTCTCTTCAAGAGTCCAATATTTCTCTTAACTCTTAATGCATATGCATCATGAGAATATATTTGGTAATATCTTAAAAGAGATAACTTAATTCCCTTTAAATAATTATCAACATAATTATTATGTGTACATGTACATAAACAATTAGCCTTATCTCATTGAAAAATGATATGGAAGCACAAAGTTTTACTCTGTTTTTCTTATTTTAGCCATCCACTTTGGTAGCATATTACGAACATATGGAAATGAATTTTAGAAAACCAAAAGATATTTTTGTTGGGAACAGACTTAAAAAATTACCTCTCTCATTTTTTTCACAGTTGTCATGGTTTTTAAGATTCGAATGAATCTTTGCTACACATTTTTCCAGATTTAAATATTAAATAATTTCCTATTTTTTTCATCAAATTTGGACACAGTTTCCAACCAAATGGAAACTATTTTTTGAAAAACCCAAAGAGGTTTTTGTTGCTAACGGGTTCATTTAGAAGAACCTATCTCAGTTTTCACACATATATTATGGTTTGGAATATTCAAATGAATCTTTGGAGCTCATGTTTCCAGATTTAAATAATAAATAATTCCCTGCCTTTAAAATCAATTTAGGACACAGTTTGCGAGATGTTGGAAATTAATTTTTAAAATATGAAAGAGGATTTTGGTCATAACACCCTATTGTAGAAAAACCTCATTCACATTTTAAATATATATCCATGTTTGGGAGATATAAAGGCATGTTTTGACCCTATTTTCTAATAACTCATGCAATTCACAGAATTTTTTGGTCATGAAAAGCTTTTATCAATTCATAACACATAAAATCTTCTCATAATCAAATGAATAAAACATTTATTCCTCTATGAACAAAATTGTATATAGGTTTACTCAAGAATTAATCCTAATTCTTTATCACATGAAATTTTTCTTGCAAATAAATTCAATCATTCTATCATCATGGCCCATATGCAAACAAAAGAATTTTCAAATAATCTGGTTACTTATCTCTTAATGCATGCTTGGAATTTCTTCTTCCTCTTCCTTGGCTCCATTATCCATGCATTCTCTCATTATCTTCCTCTATTTTTCTCATAGGCTTAGAATAAATAGAATTAAGAAAATGGAATAGATTTTCCTAAATCATAAAAGCATTCCATAACGCATACATAAATTTGATTTTTCCTAAATTACAAAAGAATTCCATAAATCTCTCATGCTTTTCTTCTAAAGGTAGTTTTTTTTTTCCCTATGAGAAAAATATCACTTATCCATAGCTTTTCCAAAACTATTACTCATCATTTCTAAAACTCATAACATGTACCAATTTGGAAATATAATTTATTTCTATAGAAGAATATAAATTCTTCTAAATAAAATAGTTAAGAAATAATTCTTCCAATATTCTTATAATTAAGAATTACAAGAATATTCTTCATATAATATCAATATAATAATTAATAATATTTAATTATTTAGCAACCCTAATTTTACGAGAGTTTTTATGGTGGCTTACGCCAAGCATATTACATACTCCCCCCCTTAAAGAGAACATCGTCCTCGATGTTCTTCTCTTGTTCGAACATTAACCTTTACTTTTCATTGCCAATTATTTAGGAAATGTAAAATAATACTTAAATCATAATACTTCCATAAAAACTAAAGGAGCACTTAGCCCTTTAATCATCAAAATTATAAGAAAAACTCTATCAAGTGCATGTTGCATTTTATTTAGGAGTTACAGTAGTCTTTCTCTCCCACTAGTGTTGTTTGCAAATTACTGTCTTCCTCTCCCACAATAATTTCAATGAAATTAAAACTCATGGAATTTATCTCCATCCATTTCCTTTGCAAATTACTCTCTTTCTCTCCCACAGTAATTTCAATCAAATTAAAACTCATGGAATTAATCTCTAGCCATTTTCCTCTAGTGTGTCAGGAATTAAAGTTCAATAACTCATTATTTTAGCTAACATGAGTTATTTTAGTTTCCTATAGATTTGAATTTATTTACTCTATGCATGAATGTAGGTAAGTCATTTATGACATGTTCATTTTCTCATAAAAACACAACCTATTTCATCGAAATTGTTGCTAAGATAATTTAATATATCATGCATGAAAAACTATAACAAATACAACAAATTTGAGACATGCAATTTAAAATTTATTGTAACATCCAACATATTTAGCCAATTTTAAAATTAGTAACAAAAAATAGACATAACTTCATCTAACTATGGTTAATTTTTGGGAATTATTGAGAAATCGGGCATGTTCCACCCAACCGTGAACTATCTCCAATAGTTAGCCACTGAGCTAAGATCCAGCTGCCACTAGAATCAATAACCTCATTGATTCCTTGGTGCTTTCTTCCCAGTAGATTTTTAGCAGCACCCTGCTTTAAGGTGTACCAACCTTTTTGCCTAGGCCTTTTCGTTTGATATTTTTCGAAAAAAATACTCTTTTTTTCCTTTAAAGCATGCCTTTCTCTCCGGCTATGGGTTAATTTACCCCACTTATTATTTATCTCCAACTAATTCATTAACATAATCTTTCTCTCCCATCATGTTAATATTTTCCTTTTTATTATTTTCTCCTAGGGATTTTTAGGAGACTTTTAGGGAAGGTCCATGTTGAAATTAACTACCAATAGCTTTTCATAAGTGGGCAAGAAGTCTTCTAAAACTCTAGAGTTATATCTTGAATACCCAAACCAATGTATTCATTAACTCAATAATAAAAGAAAATATTACCTCATCACATTAGCCTCATCATGGCTCCCATAGCCATTGAATCCAATAATAATTTAATGTCTAGAAATAGTTAATGTCTACAAATCCATTATAATTTACATAATTGTCCATTTTCATATTAACATTAAAGTAAAGGAATATTTATATAGACTGTGAAACTATACTTGACCCTCAACATGGGTCCCACAATTTGTCAAAGTACATTGACAACAATTCATCACATGTAATATAGGTGGTATACATTCCAAATTTCCACCTAATAATAATCACGTAACTTAGAAAAAGGGCATTAACATATCTTGCATACCATAGCATTATACTTTATTTAAGGTATCACCTTAGGAACCATCAATATTTTAGAGAAATAAGAGTCCCATTTAACAGAAGGACACAAAATATGATTTTTTTCTTTCCTTACCATTAGGTTGCAGCCATGTAAGCAACAACCATTGAGGAATTTTGGGAAAATTATTTGCAATCATGTAATCTACAATCACTTTAGACTTTTAACAAATAGTGTGAAAGCATGCAATTGTTGGAAATATGATGCAGAGTGTTGTCCTTGATTGCAACCCACTGAATGAAGATGAAGACATGCAACTATTGACATGTGTTGTCCTTGATGGCAATCCACCTGATGAAGTTATTCTTGACTTGCTGGACTTGGTAGATGATGTAAATCTGATGTGATATGATGTTTGTTGACAATATGATGCTGAGTGTTGTCCTTTGAAAGGCAACTCACTTGATGAAGATGATGGCAACTTATTTGATGAAGTTGTGCTTGCTAGAATATGTTCTTAATGAAGAAAATATGATGTATCTTCAGTGTGTACAGAAGGCAATGAAGAAAGGAATTCAGAATGTGCTCAAAGTATGATGAAAAGAGTATGTCTCTATGGATACGTGGATCTGTCTAAGGGAAGTCGCGTATGCACGCGGAAAAGAACGTTCCAAGTCGCGTATGGGCAAAAGTGCTCATAAAGTGCAAAAACAGGGGCCCGTGGTATTGAAGGCTCATGGTATTGCTTTGACCCGTGGTATTGAAGGCTCATGGTATTGCTTTGGCCCGTGGTATTGAAGGATCATGGTATTGCTTTGGCCCGTGGTATTGAAAAAGGATAAACCTATATAAGGAGAAGAAATTCATTATGAAAATCATAAGTGTGGGAGAAAGATGTCTAAGCTTGAATGAATACTTCTCTGTGAAGTATATCTGTATGGAAAGGGTAAAGGTTTGATGATAGATCTGAATCTATGATGCACTTATGAAGAAATGATGAAGCCGGATTTCTAGATCTGAAATGTATCTGTATTTGCTAGATCTGTTTATGGAAGGCTTAAATCTGAAATGAGGCGAACATATGTCTGAAGTAAAGGGTTGAATCTGAACCGAATGTCTGATCTGAAGAAGGATACAGCTCTATAATGGTTGAAGATCTATACGCGAGTTTGCTGAAGAGGAAGCGCGTATATACGCGGCTTCGCTGAAGAAAAAGCACGTATGCGCAATGAAATATGTACTGAGGTATACGCTGGTTTATGTGGATGAAAGCGCGTATATACGCGCCATCAGAGAAAGGAAAGCGCGTATGCAAACTAAGGTTTGCTGAAGAAAAGGGTATGAAATATCTAATCTGTTCTGCTGTGTTTCTGCTATCTGATCTGTGTTGTTAAGCATCTGTTGGTGATGAATGTTTGTGCTTAAAAGTATTGAAAGGGTCCAGTCTGAAAATATGATGAAATGTGGCCTGCAAGTGGTGTTCTATTGAAGTTGTTGGATCCACAGGAAAATTGATGAAACGTGGTCCAAGGTGGTGTCGAGTGGTATCCTTCGCCGGTGGGGTCGTAGCTCCCTTCCAGGTGAGGCTGGTAAACGAGATCGGGGGGTCATAGCTCCCTTCCAGGTGAGGCTGGTAAACGAGATCGGGGGGTCATAGCTCCCTTCCAGGAGAGGCTGGTAAACGAGTCAGGGGGTCGTAGCTCCCTTCCAGGTGAGGCTGGTAAACGAGCGCAGGTGGGTGCCTGCGTGCTGGTCAAGTCTGCGCCAGCACATATGTTGTAATATGTTTTCTCTATAATAAAATATTGAAGGCTGAGCAACCGCAGCGGTGGTTTTCTCCCGACTTGGGTTTCCACCTAAAAATCCTGGTGTTCATGTGTGATGCTTTGTGTGATGGTTTATTCTGTTCTTACTGCACATGTTTACTCTTTATAGAACATCTAATGAATGAATGATGGAATGATATAAGTGAAGAACTAATGGTATAATTAGATCTCTGTGTATACGCGAGTTTTATGAAGGATATACGCGTGTATACGCTAGTTGGCTTCATCAAAGTAGCGTATGGGTTTTAGAGCATGAAAAAGTAAAAAGTTTTGAGTATGCAGTAAATACTGATTCACCCCCCCCCTCTCAGTATTTTTCCTAACAATTGGTATCAGAGCAGGTCCTTGTGCAGAAGCTTGATCGCTTAAAGGAGATCCGTCGCAATGGGAAGTCAAGAAGGAGTAATGTCTATAAAGCCACCTCTATTCAATGGAAGCAATCTGATATTCTGGAAGGTACGTACAAAAGCCTATCTGCAAAGTCTTGGTGCAGATGTATGGGCAATCGTGGAAGAAGGTTATCAATACCCGGCAAGTATTCCTACCGATGCAGCAGAAAGGAAGAAGTATGAAACCAATGCCAAAGCAGTAAATGTCTTGCTAGGAAGCATGTCTGAATCAGAATTTGCTAAAGTGATGTAGCTACATTCAACAAAAGATATATGGGACAAAATCATTCTGAGCTATGAAGGAGACACAAAGGTAAAAAGTGCAAAACTCCAAACTCTTAGAATTGAATATGAAAATTTGAAGATGCATAATGATGAGAGTGTTGCCAGTTTCTTTCTTCGTCTGGATGATATTGTAAATCGAATGAGAAATTTGGGTGAAACCATAACTGATACTACTCTGGTGGAAAAGGTCTTAATATCCTTGACTTCAAAATTTGACTCTAAAGTTTCAGCTATTGAAGAAAGGCAAGATCTGCAAACGCTTACTATTGTTCAATTACATGGTACTCTGACTGCTTTTGAAATGAGACAAGGAGGTCCCTCTCAAATAAGAGAAGCTGCTTTCAAGGCATCTACAAAAGGAAAGGAAAAGGAAATTGTCAAAGAATCTAGCTATATATCCGATGAAGAAGAAGCGAATTTCGTGAGAAAGCTCCAACTAGGTACTGGAAGATTCAAAGGTAAGCTTCCCTTCAAATTTTTTGAGTGTGGAAAAGTTGGTCACTATGCTGCTAAATGTGCTTATAGAGAAAAACATGGTAAAGGGAAACAATTTGAAAAGAGAAAGAGTTATTATGCAAAAGAAGATGATGATGAAGTGTCCAGTGAAGATAAAGAAGATTCTGACCAAGATCTGAAAGTGCTCATGGCTAAGAAGCAAAAGAAGAAGGCTACTCGAAACAAGAAGATACCTCAGAAATCATGTATAGCAAAAATTGAAGAAGATGAACCAGGTATGAATCGTTGTTCTTGTCTCTTACTTAACTGCATGTGCAAAGATTATGATAGTGAAAGTGACAGTATGGATCCAGAAGTTTCTGACGAAGCTCTACAAGTACTCATGGCAAAGAAGGAAAAGACGAAGGCCACTTGTAATACTCTTCTTTGTGCAAACAATAGTGAAGAAAGTGAAAGTAAAGTTGTGAATCTACAAGAAGCTCTCAAGACTAAAGTTGAAGAACTGCAAAGTTCAACTACTAAGCAAGAAACTATTTACAAAGAGATGACCTCTCAAATGAAAGATCAAATAGAAATGTTGAATGGACAGATGGACAAGTATCAAAGGTTTCATACTTATGCATCCAATCGAATTAAATATCTAGAAGCATATCTTGAAAAATCAAGCAAGAAGAATGAAGGACTTGAAGCTGCAATCATCTCTCTGCAGGCAGATCTAGAAGCATCAAGTAAGAAAAATGAGGAACCTCTACAATCATTTGAAAAGGAAGGCCTTGAAGCAGAAATCATATCTATCAAAGAAGATCTGGAAAAATCAAATAAGAAGAATGAAGAGCTAGAACAAACATGTGAAGAAAACGAAAATTGGTTGAAAGAAGAGATCCTAAATCTGAAGGATCAAGTAGAAGATGGAAGAAGGAAAGAAGAAAGCATGACAGAGCAATGTCAAGCCTTGGAGGTTGAGGTAAACATTCTCAAAGGTAAATTAGAAGAAAAGGTTAAAATTTTGAGGTTTCAAGATAGTACTAACACTTTGAACAATATTCTAAGTAATCAAAGGTCTCCTGCTATCAAACTTGGTCTTGGTTTTCATGAAACTGTTAAAGGTGAATCTAGCTCACAAGGAAGTGCTAAAAATTCAGAGGATGTCAATGCAAAACCTGAAGTGTTGAAAGAAATAAAAGATCAACCAACAATCATGAATTCTCAAAGGAATTCATTCAAGAGCATTGAATGTTTTAAATGTCATAATTATGGGCATGTTGCAGCAAATTGCAGGAACAGATCATTTCAACCACAAAAAAACAGGTTCTACTCAGAAAGGTACTCTAGCTTCTTCAGGGGATATTGTTTTTCATGTAACAAGTATGGACATAAAGCAGCTGATTGTAAAAGGAGGAAGATTAGAAATACTCATTATGATTCCTATGCTTATTTTTCTGGACATATGAGATGTTATTCTTGGAACAAGTATGGTCATGTAGAAAAAGAATGCAGGTTGAACAGATATGAGAAATTGGATAATTTCCAACACACAAATAGAAAGTTCAAACAAATCTGGAAAAAGATGGAGGACTGATCAGAAACGTAGGGAATTCTGACCCTACTGCAGTCATCCGCTTCTAAAGCTGACCTTTCTTATTGACTGCAGAATTGATGTGGGATACATTATGAGATTTAGTAATGTATCGTCACAGGGGGAGCAATGCATGATGACTCGCATGGTTGATTTGATTATTCTGGTTATATGTATTTCTGACAGTGCATCTGGTGTAAAGAAAAGACAGGAACAGAAGGTAAATTTGCAGAAGGAGATGAAGGTGTGAAATTTTCTATATTTCACTTTCCATACGCGGGTTATATGAAACAAAGTCGCGTATACACGCGAGTTCCAGCTGACACAGCCGCGTATGCATTGATGATGAGAAAATTTATCTGATAGCTGAAGATCTGGAGAAGTCCAGGGGGAGCATCAGTATAAATGCTGATGATTGCACTGTTAGTATTATTCTGGTTATACTCATGATAATGAAATGATACATGGGTTCTTGTGTTGAAGATTATGGATGAAGCCTAGTCGCTTTATGATGAAGAGCATTCATTGTTGAGATGAAAGTCTTATAACTCAGAGATGAGGACTGATCATGCAGAGATTGTTGCTGATGACTTGCTGTTGAAGGTGTTTCAGATTGCACAAGTTAAGGAAGAGCATTGGTTTAGGGGGAGCAGCAGGTTGAATACCAATGATTGCATTGTTGGCAATATGACTGCTTATTCTTTGGTTTTTGTGATACTCATGCTCAAATGATGATGACTTGGTACATGGTTTATTGTAATGAGTTTTTGAGCCCTGGTTGTTGATAAGTATCTTTTGTACTCATACATGGATGAGTTGGATGTCATTTGATTCAGAAATAAATCATGCAGAGTTTGTCACTATGGTTGAGAGATCTTTTGCCTACATATGTTACTTCATGTTAAATTTTGAAGATCATGGTGATGTTGGACCACATGGATGATTACTTGACACATATTTGAAGATGTTGTTTTGGTATGATAATCTCTCTTAATGGTTGTATTGATGCTGCAAAGAATATGAAGGCTTGGTTACTAATGTGCTTATGCTACAACCGTTGGATGACGCTTGAAGACACAACTGCACTGTTCTATCTATCTGTAGTCCAGAGAAGCATTCAAATATCCCAGAAAGAAGCTGAACACTGTCTTTTTCTCTCAAGAGGATCAGATCTGGTTAAAATTTAGAAGATGGCTTTGGATACGCAGGTTTCCTGAAACACAGTCGCATATATACGCGAGTTCCTGCACAGAAAACCGCGTATATCTAATTGCTGACAATTTTTGGTTGGAGTCAGCTCTCTTCAGCACAACTGCAGTGCTGTTTGGTATCTCTGATACTGTTTGGTATCTCTGATGGTGTTCCAGTTCTCATAATTCTGTTTCTAATGTTTTGATGAAAATGGCTTGATGATTTGTTGGTGAAAGTGTTTAGGATGGACAGACTAAGGGGGAGCCTTAGTAATATGGAACAGATGCATGGATGCACAGATTCAGGGGGAGCATTAGCGTTGCTGAGTATAATGCAGTGTTGGCAATATGATGGTTCTGAAATATGTTCTCTTTCTTGAGGACTTTCTGGTGTTGGTCTTAAAGTTATATTTGTAGTTTGATGAAAAGGTCATGTTGAGACCCATGATGTAAAATTGTAATATTCAGTCATGTAAGGACTTTTCCAAATTGTAAACCCACTTGGTTGGGTAGCTGAGTCAAATTTTGTAAACCCACTTGGTTGGGTAGTTGAATTGAAATATGTAAACCCACTTGGTTGGGTACTTGAGTCTCATATGTAAATCCACTTGGATGGATCTTTGATGTAAGTATGAGTCTTTTGGTGATAGGAAGTTCATAGAGTCATGTACTTCATTGAAACATATTTTTGAAGATTCAGCATGAACTCAGGGGGAGCTTGGTCACTTCAGTATACATCAAATCTCCAGAATGCTTCTTCTACATGAGGAGAAAAGGGGGTGAGTGTGTTGGTTTTGATCCGCCCGTTGCCCTTGATGTCAAAGGGGGAGAGTGTGTTGGTTTTGATCCGCTGGTTTTGATCCACCCTTTGCCTTTGATGTCAAAGGGGGAGAATGACATGGTGTTTTAATGTAGATAATGGTGTCAAAGAATTGGGAGAGTGACATGGTGTCAATGTACTTATCTGTTGTGGTAACCAAACACCATCGTGGTTGCCATCAAGTCCAAAGGGGGAGATTGTTGGAAATATGATGCAGAGTGTTGTCCTTGATGGCAACCCACCGAATGAAGATGAAGACATGCGACTGTTGACATGTGTTGTCCTTGATGGCAATCCACCTGATGAAGTTATGCTTGACTTGATGGACTTGGTAAACGATGTAAATCTGATGTGATATGATGTTTGTTAGCAATATGATGCTAAGTGTTGTCATTGAATGGCAACTCACTTGATGAAGAAGATGGCAACTTACTTGATGAAGTTGTGCTTGATAGAATATGTTCTTGATGAAGAAAATATGATGTATCTACAGTGTGTACAGAAGGCAATGAAGAAAAGAATTCAGAATGTGCTCAAAGTATGATGAAAAGAGTATGTCTCTATGAATACGCGGATATGTCTAAGGCAAGTCGCGTATGCACGCGAAAAATAACGTTCCAAGTCGCGTATGGGCAAAAGTACTCATAAAGTGCAAAAACAGGGGCCCGTGGTATTGAAGACTCATGGTATTGATTTGGCTCGTGGTATTGAAGGCTCATGGTATTGCTTTGGCCCGTGGTATTGAAGGCTCATGGTATTGCTTTGGCCCGTGGTATTGAAAAAGGATAAACCTATATAAGGAGAAGAAATTCATTGTGCAAATCATAAGTGTGGGAGCAAGATGTCTAAGCTTGAATGAATACTTCTCTGTGAAGTATATATGTATGGAAAGGATAAAGGTTTGATGATAGATCTGAATCTATGATGCACTTATGAAGAGATGATGAAGCCAGATTTCTAGATCTAAAATGTATCTGTATTTGCTAGATCTGTTTATGGAAGGCTTAAATCTGAAATGAGGCGAACATATGTCTGAAGTAAAGGGTTGAATCTGAACCGAATGTCTGATCTGAAGAAGGATGCAGCTCTATAATGGTTTAAGATCTATACGCGAGTTTGCTGAAGATGAAGCGCGTATATACGCGGCTTCGCTGAAGAAAAAGCGCGTATGCGCAATGAAATATGTACTGAGATATACGCTGGTTTATGTGGACAAAAGCGCGTATATACGCACCATCAGAGAAAGGAAAGCGCGTATGCAAACTAGGGTTTGCTGAAGCAAAGGGTATGAAATATCTGATCTGTTCTGATGTGTTTCTGCTATCTGATCTGTGTTGTTAAGCATCTGTTGGTGATGAATGTTTGTGCTTAAAAGTATTGAAAGGGTCCAGTCTGAAAATATGATGAAATGTGGCCTGCAAGTGGTGTTCTATTGAAGTTGTTGGATCCAGTTTGAAAATTGATGAAACGTGGTCCAAGGTGGTGTTGAGGGTGGTATCCTTCAGTCAGGGGGTTGTAGCTCCCTTCCAGGAGAGGCTGGTAAACGAGCAGGGGGTCGTAGCTCCCTTCCAGGTGAGGCTGGAAAACGAGATCGGGGGGTCGTAGCTCCCTTCCAGGAGAGGCTGGTAAACGAGTCAGGGGGTTGGAGCTCCCTTCCAGGAGAGGCTGGTAAACGAGCGCAGGTGGGTGCCTGCGTGCTGGTCAAGTCTGCGCCATCACATATGTTGTAATATGTTTTCTCTATAATAAAATATTGAAGGCTGAGCAACTGCAGCGGTGGTTTTCTCCCGACTTGGGTTTCCACCTAAAAATCCTGGTGTTCATGTGTGATGCTTTGTGTGATGGTTTATTCTGTTCTTACTGCACATGTTTACTGTTCATAGAACATCTAATGAATGAATGATGGAATGATATAAGTGAAGAACTAATGGCATAATTAGATCTCTGTGTATACGCGAGTTTTATGAAGGATATCCGCGTGTATACGCTAGTTGGCTTCATCAAAGTAGCGTATGGGTTTTAGAGCATGAAAAAGTAAAATTTTTTGAGTATGCAGTAAATACTGATTCACCCCCCCCCCTCTCAGTATTTTTCCTAACAGCAATCTACAACCAATTCGACATTCAAACAAAGAGTTTGAAAGCATGCAATCTACATCCATTTTGGAATTTTAACAACAATTTGGAAGCATGCAACCTATGGTCAATGAGACATTCTACCAAATAGTTGGCAAGCATACATTCTACCACCATTGAGGGACTAGTTAATAGACATGAAATAAATTTCCATAAATATGTTTAAACTATCATAGAGATAGTAAAACTAGAATTTATAGAATAGTATGAATCATATTCATATCATCAGTGGTAAAATTTATGCCAACAACACAATGAACAGTCCCTATAGGAGTGTCTAATCAGGAAAGTGGACTAAATTATGGATGCAAGTCTGAACATAAATTTTTCTTGGAATCAACACGAGGGTTACATGATCTCAAGGTATGAAAACCCCTTGATGTTAAGATTAATCACATCCAAAACTTCCATGGATGAAATTATTTAAAATAACAAAACTTTGGATCTCATTTATTTCGAACACATAGAATGCAAATTTAACTCTACAACTCTAAATGAAGAAAAAGAACCCACAATTATGCTAATATGAGTTGTTCATTGACTTCAAATTAACTATCTGAGTTCCACTTCACTCACTACTTATTTTTAACAACTAAAGAGGTTCGTTAATTATTTTTTCACAATATTCCATTTTCCTCTTCAGGGTCCACCCCAACTTCTAAATTATTTAGTTATTAGACCAACCATACATGCATTCATTCTTTATAAGCAGTGCATGGTAACTTTAGCCATGTTTTTCAACCTTTTTTTCACTATGCACCATAATCATTTTTCTAATAATATGCATGAAAAGGTTGGTAATTAATATGCACTATAACCAATGATTGCTTAGGATGGTTCATAGGTACAATATAGGTTTTATTGTATTTTATCCAAACCCATATTCAAATGTCATGACCATAATTTTTAAAGAAACATTATAACTTTCTACTCTTTCATGCAGTCATTAATCATGCATCATGCATCTCATGTTAATTGTAGTGTAGTACAAGTTTAATTAAAATCATACCTAAGATGATGCCCACTAGCATCATACCTCTACTTCATTTTTTCATAATGATTTCCAAAAGGCGCCAGTGTTGCAACCTTTTTCTCTAATACCATTTGTAACATACCCTGGTAACCTCGCAGGAAAATGCATGGAGTTAGGATTTTTTTTTCAACATTTACGAATGTGTAACCTTATAAATTACTTCAATATTTCCGCATTAACCACTTCAATAACCATCATCATAAGTTAGATAAATATTTAGTAAAAATCATAGCGAGTTACACAACCATTAACTCTCCTTGTTGTATCATATTAACTTAAATTTCCTGCTATAACTATGCATCAATCCCATGATCATTTTAACTCAATTAATAAATCACCTAATTGATAACATAAAAATCACATCATGAAATAAATTAACTTCATGAAAATGATGCAATGAACAATCACATCATTAAACACCTATATACCCTGGAAACCCGTAGGGTGAAAACTAGCAAACGTTTTATTTTGTTATTAAACGCTCCTGAGGGTTGTCATCTCTCACTCAATGGTTATAAGGGACTCCATCCCTTGATCATTTTCATAAAAATTACATATAAAAATAATCTTAAATGAAACATAGCTAGCTATAAGCTATTACGATCATCATGATACCATTTACCCATGGATCCTCAGTCTTAGTCTTTGTAGTCAGGTTGTATCCTTCAGTGGGTCATCCTGAAGTTGGAATTACTAAACTTGCAGTGAGTAACAAATATTTATCTTCCACAATGTTTAACTTGAAAAATAAGTTTCTCAACTCACCCTTTTTTCCTATCATTGTTGTCATCAGCACACTTGATATCATGATTAGATAAATTATTAATAATCCAATAATCAATGTTTATCTGTGACACTTCAACAATATTTGTATGCACGTATAAAACATAACCACATTGACATGAAATCCCTTCTTTAACATCATTTCACATGCATTAGTAACAAATAAATCATACTTAAGTGTCATCTTTCCAATAAACAATAACAAAATATTGCATGCACTTTCATAGCATTTCTAAAGGAAAGCTAACATACTATATAATAATATTGTGCATGCAAATGCGTAACAGGATTTTAAGATAACTATCCCAACAAGAAATTTATGTTTTTGCCTACTCTTATGTTTTCTTTTCAAAAGCGATTAATGCAATAGATGTTATACTTATGCATGTGAATGCATGTTCTTTCCAAAAACATATTTTCCACCTAAGAGCTATTCATAATTGTCATTATGTATAATGATGCCAACTCTATTTCAAAAAAAGTTAACATACTAGTTATAGTTTTGTGCATGAAATAATATATCTTGTTCTTCCTGCATGTAAAACATATATTTCTTTCCAAAAGAAACTAAATAAATATTTCATGGAAAAATAAATACATTTATTTTCCAAGGGGTCAAATGCATACCATTTATTCTTTCATGCATGCAAAGGGACATTTCCATCTCATCCAAAAAATATAACCCCATAACTATGGATAATATTCTCAAAATAAAGCTAATACCATAGTTAATCCCTTTAGGTTAGCAAAATACATATTATTTTTCCCAAAAGAACACTAACACAATAAATATTATGTGATTGCATCTTTTCTTTCTTTAGAAATCTAATACCCAAAACTATACTTTTCCCATGCATGGAAGCATATATGTTTCTCTAAATAATATTACATAATAAAGCATGTGACTAATCATTTTCCTCTCCAAGAATCTAGTCCAATAATGCATACAAGGATATATTTTTGTCTTCAATTTTTTTGAAGAGTTCTAACACAATAATTGCTTCCTTGCACACAAATATATATATTTATTTTCCAAGGAATTTTACACACTAATTATTCTTTTTCCAAAATATAGCTAACTCACTAGCTATTATGCATGAAATATTTTCTGATCATTTCACTCACCAGAGAGATTTGTAATATTTCCTTAAGAGATAACATGAATAACAAATCATTCTCAAATAACACAGCCAATTGTCTTTTACCGAAAGAGTTTTATGTGAGCTACCCCTCAATTAAGTTATTTATATCTTTTTACATGTCTCAAGCTCTTCATGCATGTAAAATCACATAATAATTTCTAGTAGATCAAATATACTAGATATTATTCATGTACACCTAAGCACATACTCTCTTCAATAGTCCAATATTTCTCTTAACATTTAATACATACGCATCATGCGAACATGTTTGGTAATATATTAAAATAAATAACTTAATTCCTTTTAAATAATTATCAAAATAATTATTATGTCTATATGTACATAAACAATTAGTCTTATCTTATTGAAAAATTAAATGGAAGCACAAAGTTTTACTATGTTTTTCCTGTTTTAGCCATCCACTTTGGTTGTGTATTACGAACATATGGAAATGAATTTCAGAAAACAAAAAGAGTTTTTTGTTTGGAACAGACTTAAAAAATAACCTCTCTCATTGTTTTCACAACTGTCATGGTTTTTAAGATTCGAGTGATTCTTTGCTGCCCATTTTTGCAGATTTAAATATTAAATAATTTCCTATTTTTGTCATCAAATTTGGACACAGTTTCCAACCAAATGGAAATGATTTTTTGAGAAACCCAAGGAGGTTTTTGTTACTGACGAGTTCTTTCAGAATAACCTATCTTAGTTTTCACACATATATTATGGTCCGGAATATTCAAATGAATCTTTGGAGCTCGTGTTTCTAGATTTAAATAATAAATAATTCCTTGTTTTTAAAATCAATTTAGGACACGATTTTCGAGATATTGGAAATGAATTTTTAAAATTTGAAAGAGGCTTTTGGTCATAAAATCCTATTGTAGAAAAACCTCATTCACGTTTTAAATATATATCTAGGTTTGGGAGATATAAAGGCTTGTTTTTACCCTATTTTCCAATAACTCATGCAATTCACTGAATTATTTAGTCATGAAAAGCTTTTATCAATTCACAACACATAAAATCTTCTCATAATTCAATGAATAAAACATTTATTCTTCTATGAACAAAATTGTATAGAGGTTTACTCAGGAATTAATCTTAATTATTTATCACATTAAATTTTTCTTCCAAATAAACTCAATCATTCTATCATCATGGCCCATATGCAAAAAAAAAATTTTTCAAAGAATATGGTTACTTATCTGTTGATGCATGCTTGGAATTTCTTCTTCCACTTCCTTGGCTCCATTCTCCATCCATTCTCTCATTCTCTTCCTCTATTTTTCTCATAGGCTTAGAATAAATAGAATTAAGAAAATGGAATAGCTTTTCATAAACTATAAAAGCATTCCATATTTTTCTAAATCATAAAAGCATTCCATAAGGCATCCATAAATTTGATTTTTCCTAAATTAAAAAAACATTCCATAAATCTCTCATGCTTTTCTTTTAAATGTAGATTTTTTTTCCCTATGAGAAAAATATCACTTATCGATAGTTTTTCCAAAACTATTACTCATTATTTCTAAAACTCATAAAATGTATCAATTTGGAAATATAATTTATTTCTATAGAAGAATATAAACTCTTTTAAATAAAATAGTTAAGAAATAATTCTTCCAATATTCTTATAATTAAGAATTACAAGAATATTCTTCATGTAATATCAATATAATAATTAATAATATTTAATTATTTAACAACCCTCATTTTACAAGAGTTTTTATGGTGGCTTACGCCAGAGATATTACAGATCCCTTTAAATCCTCAGACATATATCTTATAAATATTTAGATAAGATATGTTACCCATGATATTCTCCTTGAATAAGCTTTGAATATTTATCTCCTTGAAATGGTGGAGGAGATATTCAAGAAGTATTTTGAATTAATCCTTCACAAATTACTATAAATCACAAAGCTCATCCATACTTGAGATATGAATGAAAATAATATTAATGTTTTAATATTTTATCATTAATTCACTTATGATACGAAAATGAATAAAGTGGAAAATAATAAGGGAATACCCAAGTATATTTATGGAAATGGTATGATGAAAGGTTAATGGGACGATGAAATGTAAGAAAAAAGTGGATGAAAATGCGACATTTTTTCGTCGCAACATACTCCCCAATTGAACTTTTTGCATGTCCCCTTGCAACCTTGCATGGATATTATTAAGAACTTTTGGCATACAATCTGTGGAATGAATAATGATGTTTTTCTAATAGGGGATATTTCTAGGATGTTAAATACATGAGTAACAACTTAGCTGACATTTCTTATGGTTGGTTCTTGTGTGAAAACCATGAATATAAAAAATGTTGGTTCTTGTGTTAACAACATCCATTTCATTCCTCTTCTTGATGTAATAATAGTTTTAACCATACATTCACTGGAAATGATAAGAAATTAATGTGCATAGGAAAGCCTTTGTTTATATGTAGGAATCATGCTAACATGTATATCAATGTGTATGCAAAAAATTACCATTTGGAAAATAAATGTTGGTGAATGGGAAAAAATGGAATGATGGTATGGTAATGGATGAAAAAAAAGAGTGATAAGTTGGTAATGAATATAGTTTCCCCTCCCCACCAACATAACTTGTGGCATGTCCCCATGCAACTGGTCATGGGTTATAAAAGTAAAATGGAGCAAGGTGAGGGAATTTTCCAAAGTTATTTAGTTATATAAATTAAGGAATTACATAATTAAAGGTTAGAAAAAAACATACCTTCACTAACCCAAGAGTGATGATGAACTATGCAATAGGAATACGTTTGATGTTGGTGCTAGATCAGGGAAGATTTCACTACTGCAAGATCATAGAAATGTAACTGTGGATGTTGCTATGGCTATAATTAGATCATGGGAAGTGTAGGAATCTGAACAACCACTG
Source organism: Pinus albicaulis (assembly GCA_034641835.2). Classification (NCBI taxonomy): domain Eukaryota; kingdom Viridiplantae; phylum Streptophyta; class Pinopsida; order Pinales; family Pinaceae; genus Pinus; species Pinus albicaulis. Next base: position 922,206,375 of record CM076582.1, read on the forward strand.
CTAAATCATGGAAAATGTGGAAGGTGGAGGATGGAACTGTAGTATCTCTCGATAATGTTGAAGTCATGTTGTTGTAACTGCTGATGGAGTCATGGAAAGGAATGTATAGTCTTCACCTATTATGAAACCAAATGGCACCATTCCAATCATGCGAATGAATGTGTCAATGTCGTTAACCAACCATAGATGAATGTCGTTAACCAATATGAGGCAAAATCATCATTGATGTAAATGAGTGTCAAGGTACTAGATTACATCTGACAAAGTGCGAATGGATGTGCTGAGGTCGAGCCACTTGCATGATCTGACAATCAAGAGACATTGATGTATTCTGATGATTGTTAGCAATAGAACTTTCCATTAAGGCATCAAGTCTCCAAATACTCAAATTAACTCTGGTCTATATCCCAAATAAGGTATTGAGGTTGATCGGGAAAGATTTGATGAAAGTTGGGCCTTAAGGAATCTCACATTAGTCAACACGAGTTTAATAAAAAATATTGGTAGGACTATAAGTAAAAATATCTCACAATCAGGCAATGTATATGGCAAAGCAATGTAATCATGTAGAAGGATATTGGGGTTTTATGGACAAGGAAAAATGAAATGAAGAAGAAGAAGGAAATGATATATACACCTCAGAAAAAGTGGCATGTGTGAAGTCATGATGGATAAGGAAATGAAAAGTGGACTTCAAGCCATGGATAATTAAGGTGCTTGGAAGGAGAAATATGGGTAAACATATCGTGACGCAAAATGTTTTTGTGTAGCAGAAAATGTCATGACATGTGCAGTGAAGAATTTTTTCCTACAAGCTTCTAATGATGCATGTTTTATTTTGATTTCTAAAGAGAACTTCTGCATGAAAATGGATTGTATGTGAACTTGTAAAAACTTAGTACAAATATTGCATGAAATTTGTGAGAGTTTAAAAAAACACATGAAATATAGAAATGAGTATGAGTGTTAGCAACCAAATAAAATCAAATACATTTACCTGTTGTCGTTGATCACGAGTTCCTTTGAAGTAACTCCAAGAAACAAATTAGCGTAAATCGTTTTTAGGAATTATGAGATGTTTATTTGCGAAGTCCTTTTGTTTTGTATTTTGTTTTTAAGCTTTATTTATTTTTATTTTATTTAATTATTTATTTATTTAAATTGTTTTGATTGTTAGTTTGTCTTATTGTTTACACAACCCTTTATAGAAAAGAAAAAATATTTGGAGCAAGTATGAAAAAATAATTGTCTGAACCTAACGATCAATCAATCATGAAAACATGTATCTAAAGAATTTCCATTAGCAGTTGTAATGTGCTATCCATCTTGACTCACTTCAGCACTTAGGAGTGGTGATTTTGTCTCCAGAAGTCGAGCAATCTTCTATGTCCTCAAATGACGGGTGACATTAGAATGATGTTCTACGATTATGAGTTATACCGGGCGTTGTTAGTTTATTTTTTTTAATCCTAACATCTATCCTCTACCTGGTACAGCTTCTTTACTTAATCACCTTAGGGGTCTAACATCAACGAGTATAACATGAAAGTAAATATATTAAAGTTGTTCATTGTCATCAGGTATCAAGATCCTTTACCTTATTATTATTCAGTGTTTAAAATATTGAAGTCTAGTCCCTTGGGATATACATATATATCTGCTCATTTAGTTGTTTTATCTCTTTCTAGACAAGAGGGGTTACCTAAAAATAGAGCCTCTCGAAAAATGCAAAAAAATTTCTAGATAATTTTGGTTGCAGGTATTTAACATTAAATCAACGAGGGGTGAGACCAGTCAACTTGAATCTACCAGGGAGAGTAGCCACCACTTGGCGATTAGCAGGAGAAATATGTTGGAAGCCTAAAGAAGCAATAGTAATGGAGGTAGGTCGTGAGTAGCAAGCAATAGAGTTACCATCGTACTTTGCAATTCAATTCATTAAGAAGGAATTGTTTACGTTGGTACAACCTTTTCGTTAAGGATATTTGTTAATTATTTGTAAGTTAGGGATGCAATTCTTTGTAAGGTAGGGATGCTACCAAGGGAGAATCCATATGAACTTGTAACATGACTCAGCCAAAAAGGTAGAGTAGAAAGAAGCCGTGAAAAACCAGGAAATAGACACAAATGCATAAAGATAAAGCTTAAACCTAATCAAACTCATCATATATATTATATTCAGCAAGAACAACCTAAACACCAGGGTGGAGCTAGGCTACTCTGAAGGAAAAAGGCCTGGTCTTTATTTCATCAGAATAAATATCATTGTTGCAGGTTAAGTAAATTGTACCACATTTGCTATCGATTGGAATGTTGCATGCGGTGGGGATACTCACTGTATATACCTCATAGGCTTCGTGCTCATGTCCATAAGCCTTAATAGAAATATTAAAAATATGATTCTTATCAGTTCACTGTTAACTATAGAAAAACCTCTTACCAAAACAATCCTTGCACCCCACAGCTATAGTGGCACTAGAAATATCGGTTCAATGCCTCGTAGGGAATCCAGCAGCACAGTTATCACAATAAACATTTCCCATTAATTGATATTCATGGCTAGGATGAGTATTAGCAACACACAACAATAGAAGAAGAGTGATCGAGACACAAAATACTGAAGGCTTGGCCATTTTCCATATACCCATACGCAGGTCTTATTTTGCAAGTTCTGAAATTGATTGAGAAAATTTGTCCTTGAATCATTGAGATCTGCATAATGAAACCAAGAAAAATGAAGAAACTATTGCAAACAAGCTTAAACACCCACTCTGCCACCTCCCTCGTCGAGAAAGCCACTAAGAGAATTAAATATATAAGTTCCAGTCCACGATCTTATCTACTAGGTGCTCAAATTTATTTATTGAAGAACCTTTCCCTAGAGATTCCTGAAAATTTGAAGTTTGGAAGCAGTTATTTGGTTAAGAGAAATATTCTTATCAGCCTCCAATTCAACTGCCCAATTAGCCTCCACCACCTCATAATCCTCTTTTTGGATAACATAATTCTTGAGCCTCCTTGGAAAAATATTCAGGAGATCATAGTTGCTAACGACCCACTAACCCAGTCGTGGCTTGTTCTAGATGTAGTCACAGTCCCTCGTCTAATTTTCACATAGAAAAATATGCTTTTGGTTTCATGCGTGGAAATCATTGATGGGTTGGATTTGTGTTCGTTTGAATGATTTATTCTCTTCTAGTATTATTCTTAATATTAAGAGACCTCAGTATATCCTACTGCACTGTCTAGGTATCCTTAGGTGCCAATACACTAAAGTCTTCCTACTCGAATGAGGGTTCCCAAGGCGATATACTACTAATCATATTGACATCCACAATTTCTTTTATGGATGCCATGCTGTTGTGTAACCAACTCCAAAAATAGAAGAAAAGAGATATCAACGCCTTAGAAATAAGCCACTTCGAGGGGGCAACCTCCAATACATTACATAAATGAACAATTCTTGGATGATACAAATGACCAAAACCTTATTCTATATATAGGAGTCCATGGGGCCATAATGTAATCCTAGAGGGGCCATAATGTAATCCTAGCTGACCTAACAATAATAATTTAAGGGCACAATAATAACAATATGGGGGTTACAAGGGTACAATAATAACAATAAGTGCGTTACACTAACAACAATAAGGGACTATACTAGTAATATAGGGACCTAACATGCCCCTTTCCTTTAAAAAAGTGTTTTCCTCAATGCTTGAGTAGCTCTGGGTGCTTCTGTATAAAATTCTCATCCTCCCATGTAGAATATTTAGTGGGTAAGTTCTTCCACTTGATGAGATACTCTGAAATTGATCGATTTCGTAACTATCGAGTTCTTGTTTCTGTGACCAGTTCAGGTTCCGATATGATTTTTCCTTCCTTGTCAAGTTCTGTAAATATTGTTTGAACTGGAATATTTTCACCTATAACCTTCTTTAATCATGAAACATGGAAAACTGGATGCACTCGCGAAGAAGCAGGAAGCTCCAATTTATATGCCATAGTACCAATCTTTTGCAACACCTTTTAAGGACCATAGTACTTTCATGATAATTTATTATCCTTCTTAGCTTGCTTGAGGGAAATTTGTTTGTATGGTTGTAGCCGTAAAAATACCCAATCTCCTACATCAAAACTTCTCTCGCTGCGATGTTGATCTGCGTGTTGTTTCATTTGGTTTTGTGCCAAACTCAGGTTATCTTTTAGGAGTTGGAGAACTTCTTGTTGATGCTTGATGTGATCTTCCACTGATTGAACCTTTGAATTTTCCCTTAGATATGATGTGATGGATGGTAGATTATATCCATAAAGTGCCATAAATGGGGTCATTTTTTCTGCAGTATGGAAGTGTTATACCACCATTCAACGAGAGGTAAACACTTGACCCATTGTGTTTGTTTATTAGATACAAAAAAATGAAGATATCCTTCCAAACATTTATTTACTATCTCAGTTTGACCATCAAATTGAGGATGATAAAATGAGCTATGAGCTAATTGAGTACCCAAACAAGGAAATAACTCCGTCCAAAAATTTCTAGTAAAACTGGGATCTCTATCGCTCACAATAACCCTTGGGCTTCCATGTAGCTTTTGAATTGTGTCCATAAATGTAGTAGCGACTGTACTTTCTTTAAATAGATGAGATAATGCACAAAAGTGTGCATACTTGGTAAGTCTATCAACTACCACCATGATGACACTCTTTCCTTTGGACTTAGGTAAACCTGTGATAAAATCCATTGAAATCTCCTCTCAACGTTGAGTCATAAAAGATAAAGGTTGTAGAAGTCCCGGGGTCTTAATTGTATCAACTTTATTCTGCTGGCAAACCAAACATTCTGCCACAAACTTTTGAATATCAGATTTAAGGCCATCCCAAAAAAATTCTTCCTTCACCCTGTGGTAAGTTTTTAAAAATCCTGAGTGTCCTCCTAAAGGAGTAGTGTGCAGTTCCAAAAGAATATTTTGTTTTAGTTGGGAATTCTTACAAAGATATCAGCGATATTTTTTGTTGGCATGTGTTGTCCTTGATGGCAACCTACTTGATGAAATAAGATTGTAGGCAATATGATGCTATGTGTTGTCTTTGATGGCAACCTACTAGATGAAGTTGTCCTTAATGGTAACTGACTTGATGAGTTGTCTTCCTTAATGGAAAATGACTTGATGAGTTGTCTTTGGATGGCAACCTACTTGATGAAGTTGTTCTTGATAGAAACTTGCTTGATGAGTTGCCTATGATAAGCAACCTATGTGTTAAATTTGTAAGGAAGATGTATCTTGTGTTAAATAAGGAAGGATGATGTATCTATAGATCAGCTCAGAAGTAACAGACGAAATGAATTCCAGTAAGTGCTAGAGAAATGATAAATATGACATGTCACAAAGCATACGTGGCTTTGTAAAGGCGAAGTAACGTATGTACGCGGAAAAGTACGTACCAAGTAGCGTATGCCTATTTGCGCTCTAAATTCATAAAACCAAGGGAATTTACCATGGTATTGGCCCATTGTATTGAGTGCTGGAATATCTATTTGATCCCATCCAGGAATACCATTAGTAGTTGTGTGGTTTTGACTCATGGTATTGACAAAGGCTAAATCTATTTAAGGAGAAGAAGATCATAGTGCAAGGTGTGCATAAGTCTGGGTTTTAATGAATACTTCACTTTGAAGTATATCTGCATGGAAGGGTAACAGTTTATTGGTTGATCTGAATTAATAATGCACCTATGAAGAAAATGATGAAGAGGGATCTCTAGATCTGAAATGACTATGTATTTTCTAGATCTTTTTATGGAATGTTTAGATCTAAGATGAGGCGAATATTTTCTGAAGTGAAGGGTAAGATATGAGCTATTTATCTGTTCTAAAGAGTTGCACAACCCTACAAAGTTTGAAGATGTATACGTAGGTTTGTGACAGAGAAAGTGCGTATATACGCAGGTTGGCTTCAGCAAAAGGGCGTATGGAATGTGAGACCAGTTCTGAAATATGTGCAGAAGTATACGCAAGTTCAGTGAAGTAAAAGCGCGTATGGAATCTAGGTTTTTGCTGAAGTATGTGGAATGAAATGTCTAATATGTTCTGTTGGTTTACTTTTATCTGTCTACAATGTATTTATATAGATCTGGGTTCTTTTAATGTTGAATATGCTGATGATTATGTTAATTGAAGATCAAGTTGTTGGTTGATTGGTTGATGACTCAATGAACGAATGATGCAATGATCTAAGTAAAGAATTATCTGCATAATAAGATCTATGGTAATACCAATTTTTATTAAGGATATCCGCGTGTATACGCGAGTTGGCTTCAGTAAAGTAGTGTATGGGTTTTAGAGAAAGAAAAAGTAAAAAAAATTTAGTCAGCCCTAAATACTGATTCACCCCCCCGCCCCCTTCTCAGTATTTTTCCCAACAATTGGTATCAGAGCAAGTCCTTCTAAAGGAGCTTGATCGCTTGAAGGAGATCCGCCACAATGGGAAGGAAGAAAAAGAAGAAAGCTACTCAAAAGGAGATATCTCAGAAAACATGTGCAGCAGAAAATGAAGAAGATGAAACAGGTATTGATTGTTGTTCTTGTGATTCACGTTCTTGTGCATGCAATGGTGAAGATAGTGAAAGTAATGTTATGGATCTAGAAGAAGCTCTCAACATTAAATTTGAAGATCAAAAAAGATCATTTAATAAGAGAGAATCTATCTACAAAGAGACGATCTCTAGAATGAAAGAATAGATAGAAATGTATCAAAAACTGCAGGATAAAGCAACCTATCAAAGTAGAAGACTTGAAGCATAAATCATCGTTCTCAAATCAAATCTGGAAAAATCAAATAAGAAGAATGAAGAGCTTTTACAAACTTGTGAAGAACAAGAAAATGGGTTGAAGGAAGAGATTTTGAAATTGAATAATCAAGTAGAAGAAGGAAGAAGGGTCGAAGATAGCATGAAGAAGCAATGCCAAAGACTGGAGGTTGAGGTAAATATTTTGAAAGTTAAATTAGAAGAAAAAGATAAACTCTTGAGGTTTCAAGGTAGTACTAAGATTCTAGACAATATTCTTAGTATTCAAAGGTCTCCTTCTGTTAAATTTGGCCTTGGTTTTTATGAAACTATTAAAGGAGAATCTAGTTCACAAGGAAGTGCTAAAGATTCAAAGGATATCAATGCAAAATCTGAAGTGTTGAAGGAAAAAGAAGGTCAACCGACAATCATGAACTTTCAAAATAATTCATTCCCTCCTTTGATAAATAATGTTGAATACTTTAAATTTCATAATTATCGGCATGTTACAGCCAATTGTAGAAGCAGATCGTCTCAGTCACAAACAAACAGATTCTACACAAAAAGGTACTCAGGTTTCTTTAAGGGATATTGTTTTTCATGCAGCAAGTTTGGTCATAAAGTAGCTGATTGCAATAGAAAAAAGAATAGAAAAACACATTATGATCCCTATGCTTACTTTTCTGGTCATGCAAGATTTTATGCTTGTAACAAGTATGGACATGTAGAAAAAGAATGCAGGATGAACAAATCTGAGAAATTGGATAATTTTCAGCACACAATAAGAAATTTCAAGCAAAGCTGGAAAAAGAAGGAGGACCGGTCAAAAACGTAGGGAATATTGACCCTACTGCAGTCACCCACTTCTAAAGCTTACTTCTCGTAATGACTGCAGGAGTGATGTGAGATACATTCTAGGGATTAGTAATGTATCATCACAGGGGGAGCAATACATGGTGATTCTCATGGTTGGTTTGGTAATTCTGGGTATGTTTATTTCTGATAGTGCATCTGATGTGAAGAAGACAGGTACAGGTGGCATAAGTTCAGGGGGAGATGAAGGAGTCAAATTTTTAGTATTTCACTTTCCATATGCAGGTTTCGTGAACTAAAGCCGCGTATATGCGCGAGTTCCTTTTGAGACAAAAGCATATGATTTTCTGATAAGAAAAACAGTGATTTAGCTAAATATCAGGAGCACAGGTTCAGGGGGAGCATCAGTCTAACTACTACTAATTGCATTTTTGGCATTGTATCTAATTATTCCTTAGTTCTTGTAATAATGATGATGACATGATACATGGTTTCTTATGATGAGATTATGGATGAGCCCTGATTGCTTTTTGCTGAAGAATATCTTTTGTTTTCACACATGGATGAGATGAAAGTTTTATGATGTAGAGATAAGGATAGATCATGCAGAGTTTGTTGCTGATGACTATTCACATAATTCCTACACATGTTACATCATGATTATGAAATAAATAAATCATGAAGATCTTGATGATAACAGATCGCATGAATGATTGCTTGATACATATTGTCTATTGAAGAAGATTGTTTTGGTATGATAATTCCTCTTGAAGAATATGTTGATGTTGTAAAGAGCCTGAAGGCTTGGTTACTGACGTGCTTATGCTACAACTGTTGGATGACACTTGAAAACATAGCTACATTGTCCTATCTATCTTATCTCATATATTTCGAGGAAGGATTCAAATATCTCAGACAGAAGCTGGGAATAGTCTCTGCCATACATAAGATCATATCTGCTTAAATTCAGAAGATTAAATTGGATACGTGGGTTTTCTTAAATACAGTCGCTTATATATGCGAGTTTATACATACAAAACCGCGTATGGGTGTGCGCTGACAAATTTTTGGGGTCATCATTCCTCAGCACAGTTGTGGTGTTGTTGGGTATCTCTGGTGATGTTTCAAATTTCATATTTTTGTTTCATTCTCTGATATCTGATGAAGATGCATTGATGATTTTCTGTTGAAAGTGTTTAGGATGCAAAAGCTAAGGGGGAGCATTGGTCATATGGAAAGTAATTCATTGTTGGCATTATGATGGTTCTGAAATATGATCTCTCTCTTGAGGTCTTTTTGGTATTGATCATAAAAAATCATATTTGTAATTTGATGAAAAGGTCATGTTGAGACCTATGATGTAAAATTGTAATATACAGTCATGTAAGGACTTGATAAAATTTTTAAACCCACTTGGTTGGGTAGTTGAGTCAAAATGTGTAAACCCACTTTGTTGGGTACTTGAGTCACATATGTAAATCCACTTGGTTGGATCATTGATGTAAGTATGAGTCCTTGGTGATAGGAAAGGTCATAGAGTCATGTACTTCATTGAAAAATATGTTTTCAGCATGAACTCAGGGGGAGCATGGTAACTTTAGTGCACATCAAATCTACAAAGCTCTTATTTCTACAAGAGAAGAAAAACCTTGTTTTGGCTTTGATCCGCCCTTTGCCCTTGATGTCAAAGGGGGAGAGTAACATGGTGTTTGAATAGGGGGAGAGTATCATGGTGTTTGCATAATGGTTATAGTCAATGTATCTATCTGTTGTGGTGATCAAACACCATCATGGTTGCCATCAAGTCCAAAGGGGTATATATTTGGCATGTGTTGTCCTTGATGGCAACCTACTTGATGAAATAAGATTGTTAGCAATATGATGCTATGTGTTGTCTTTGATGGCAACCTACTAGTTGAAGTTGTCCTTAATGGAAACTGACTTGATGAGTTGTCTTTGGATGGAAACCTACTTGATGAAGTTGTTCTTGATGGAAACATGCTTATCTGATGAGTTGTCTTCCTTAATGGAAATTGACTTGATGAGTTGTCTTTGGATGGCAACCTACTTGATGAATTTGTTCTTGATAGAAACCTGCTTGATGAGTTGCCTATGATAAGCAACCTATGTGTTAAATATGTAAGGAAGATGTATCTTGTGTTAAATAAGGAAGGATGATGTATCTACAGATCAGTTCAGAAGTAACAGAAGAAAGGAATTCCAGTAAGTGCCAGAGAAATGATAAATATGACATGTCACAAAGCATACGTGGGTTTGTAAAGTCGAAGTAGCGTATGTACGCAGAAAAGTACGTACCAAGTATTGTATGCCTATTTGCGCTCTAAATTCATAAAACCAAGGAAATTTACCATGGTATTGGCCCATTGTATTGAGCACTGGAATATCTATTTGATCCCGTCCAGGAATACCATTAGTATTTGTGTGGTTTTGACTCATGGTATTGACAAAGGCTAAATCTATTTAAGGAGAAGAAGATCATAGTGCAAGGTGTGCATAATTCTGGGTTTTAATGAATACTTCACTTTGAAGTACATTTGCATGGAAGGGTAACAGTTTATTGATTGATCTGAATTAATAATGCACCTATGAAGAAAATTATGAAGAGGGATCTCTAGATCTGAAATGACTATGTATTTTCTAGATCTCTTTATGGAATTTTTAGATCTGAGATGAGGGAAATATTTTCTGAAGTGAAGGGTAAGATCTGAGTTATTTATCTATGCTAAAGAGTTTCACAACCCTACAAAGTTTGAAGATCTATACGCAGGTTCATGATAGAGAAAGCGCGTATATACGCGGGTTGGCTTCAGCAAAAGCGCGTATGGAATTTGAGACCAGTTCTGAAATATGTGCAGAAGTATACACAGGTTTGTCTCTATGAAAGCGCGTATATACGCAGGTTCATTGAAGTAAAAGTGCGTATGGAATCTAGGTTTTTGCTGAAGTATGTGGAATGAAATGTCTAATCTATTCTTTTGGTTTACTATTATATGTCTATAATGTATTCATACAGATCTGGGTTGTTTGAATGTTGAATATGCTAATGATTATGTTAATTGAAGATCAAGTTGTTGGTTGATTGGTAAATGAATCAATGAATGAATGATGCAATTATCTAAGTAAAGAATTATCTGCATAATAAGATCTCTGGTAATACGCAAGTTTTATTAAGGATATCCACGTGTATACGCAAGTTGGCTTCAGGAAATTAGCATATGGGTTTTAGAGAAAGAAAAAGTAAAAAGTTTTCAGTCATCCCTAAATACTGATTCACCCCCCCTCTCAGTATTTTTCCCAACATTTTTACCATAAGGAATCATTTTTCAAACTAAATGTATCATATGTACTAGGATATTGCTGCAACTTTTAAATGAGTGTCCATACATCTTTTTCATTCTTCCATTCATCTCTTGCTTCGATTATCCAATATACTTGGATAATAGAAATGGCACAAAGAAATGCTTCCACCTATTCATTCTTACTTGAGAGTGCATCTGCAACAACATTAAGCTTTCATTTTTTGTAGATTATTTCAAAGTCATAACTCAACATCTTTGTGACCCATTTTTGTTGCCCTTCTAAAGATAGTCTTTGTTCCAAAAAGTGTTTAAGACTATCATGATCAGTTTTTACCTTGAAGTGTCTTCCCATTAGGTAAGTTCACCATTTCTTTAGTGCATGCAGTATTGCTAACATTTCCTTCTCATAAAGAGGTTTCTGTAAATATTTTCCTTTGATTGTACGACTTTCAAAAGCAATGGATCTTCCTTCCTACATTAAAACAACACCAATTCCATTTCCTGAGCCATCACATTCTACAATAAAGGTTTTTGTGAAGTCTAGCGTAGCTAATACTGGTGCTCGACACATTGCCTCTTTAAGATGTTCAAAGGCCTTAGTTGCCATGAAAATGCATCTTTCTTCAATAATGTTGTTATAGGTGCTTCTATTCTCCCATAATTCTTAATAAACTTGTGATAATACCCTATTAACCCAATAAATCCTCGCAACTTCTTTATGTTTGTGGGGATTTTCCATTCCTTAATGGATTTAATTTTGTTAGGGTCTACCTTAACACCCTCATGAGATACAATATGACCCAGATATTCCACCTCTTGTAATCCAAAGAAACATTTGGATGTTTTTGCATATAATTGTTTCTCCTGCAATAGTTTGAGCATCCTTTTAACATGTTCAACATGATCCTTCCAAGACTTGCTGTAGATTAGTATATCATCAAAAAATACTAGCACAAATTTTCTAAGGAAGGGTTTGAAAATGGAATTCATCAACCCTTGAAATGTAGAAGGTGCATTGGTAAGGCCAAAAGGCATGTCCAAAAATTCATAATGACCATCATGAGTTCAAAGTGCTATTTTTGGAATATCTTCAGTCTTCATTCTAATTTGATGATATCCTGAACGAAGATCCAACTTGGTAAAATAAATTGCTCCATGTAATTCATCCAATAATTCATCAATCACAGGAATGGAAAATTTATCTTTAATGGTGAGCTTATTGATCTCCCTATAATCCGGACACATTCGCCACGATCCATCCTTCTTGTGTACCAATACTACAGGAGCAGAGAAAGAACTTTGACTAGGTTTAATTATACCCGCCTCTAACATTTCTGCAATCATACGTTCAATTTTTCTCTTTTGGACATAAGGATATCGATAAAGCCTGATGTTTGGAGGAACACTTCCTGGAATCAAATGAATAGCATGATCATGATCACAAATAGGTGGGAGTCCTTTGGGAGTTTCAAACACCTTGGAATGATTGTCCAAGACTTGTTGGAGATCTGCAAAAATAGATGATTTTGATGTTGGAACTTCTAGTGAGCATAATTGTGCAATTACGCCTCATTATTCTTTCTTTATAATATTTTTCATGAGATTAGAGATTATTATCTTTCTCAGCTTCCCCACAATACCCCGTAATTCCACTTCCTTTCCTTCTGAAAAAAAATTCAAGAAAATTTCTTGAAAATTAAAAGCTATCGTCCCCGAAGATTGTAACCATTGTACTCCTATTACAACATCAGCACCTCCGATAGGAATGGAAAGCATTAGACTATTCAATACATATTCCCCCATGGTTAGCTTGATATTATGGAATTTTCTAGAGAAATTTATAGTTCCTCCATTTGCAACCATCACTTCACATTCTGGTGCTGGGTATAGGAAACAATTTAATTCCTCGGCTACCTTACAATGAATAAAATTATGGGAGCTACCTGAATCAATCAACAATATTACGTTTTTCTTCTTGATATGTACTTCTATCCTGAGATTTTGAGGAGTGGTAATTCCTGCCATTGCATTACACAATATGGTCGGATTCATTTCTTCCCCTTCTATGGATAGTTCCTGGTGTATATCCTCTTCTTGTTCATTTTCTTCTTCCTCTTCACAATCTATGTAAAATAATTTCTTCTTAGCACACTTATGACCTTTACTGTATTTTCTATCACAACTATAGGAAATCCCTTTTGCTCTTTTTTCTTCCATTTTTTTTGGTGTCAACCTTGTAGGTTGTGGAAATCTAGGCGTAGCAACACTTCCGTCTTTATAGAAGTGAGTGGTAGGATTCCTTTTCGCCATAATTTTACATTCAATTTTTCTTGCCAACCTGAATGCCTTCTCCAATGAATCATGTTCCAAAATGTGAACTTCATGTTGGATGTTATCCTTTAAAGTGCCTATGAAGAGATCAATCCTGTGCTCCTCTGGAATATCAGTTACCTTTATATTCAATTTTTGGAAGTCTTGAATGTGCTCCCCCACTAAGCCCTTTTGCTTGAGATCTATCAATTGCCTAAATAAGGTGTTTCTCTTTGTATCCTCATAATGTGCTATCATTTTCTTTGTAAAAATTAACCAAGTGACAATTTTTTTTATGGGAGAAAAGCCATCGATACGATACAAATGTATTATGTTCTAAATGTAAAGTTTCAATGCGTACCTTTTGTGTGTTTTGCACGTTATGGAGATCAAAATATTGCTCCATCTGTAGTATCCATGTTATAGGATCGTTTCCATCAAACTTCCTCATCTCCATTTTTGGAATATGGTGGTTCTTCCCACCAACATTAGAGTTTATGAAATCACGATTAATATTTATTTTGTTCTCATCATGAGTTTCTTCTACTATCTTTTCACCATTATGAAACATTTCTTGTATCAACTTTGTAAGACCTTCCATGTCTTCTTTTAGATCATTCTTCATGTTTTCCATGTTGTCTTTCATGTCATCCATCTTAGCTTCCACTCCTTTCTTCAAAACTTCCATTTCATTTTTTGTTGTTCTTTGAGAGAGCAAAATTTAGTGCACTTGCTCTTGTAATTTTGATAGATCATGTTGCAATTATTCATCTTCATGAGTCATAGTAGAGCCTTCTGAAGGCTTAATGGGTGTTAAATTATTTTTACGAGGAATATTTTAGAACCCAATACTAATAGCTATTCTACAATATGCCCTTGGAATCAATTCAAATTGATTCTTAAAATAAGACTTATGTAATTCGGAAAAAAAATACAAACCTTTTTCTTGCTTTTGAGGAGCTTGATATTGAAATTGGATTGTCTATGTGATTACTGCAATTCAATATTTGAATTTTGGTTCTGACATATTCCTCTAAATTCTCTTTCAAATGCCATAGATGTGACCTGATTTGGATTCTCCAAGACAAAGTTGTGTCCAATCTCCCACAATGACCTAATTATGGACTGGTTCAGTAGAGAGAAATTGTACAACTTGCCACGTGTCACTGTTTCGTCCTTAGACTTTGAAATTGATAGCCGAGAAGTTAGAGTCTATGTAATTGTGACCACTTTTTATGGCACTGAAATTCGATGCTCAGAGAGAGAGTTATGAATCTTTTCCCATGATCACCTCTTTGAGATGAAATTCGGGAGCTTGAAAAAGCCCTACCTTCTACAGATCATATCTCCAAAAAATTTGTGAACCAAGCTATGAAATTTTTGGACGAGTTTCCTCAGGATTTCGGCTTTGCACCATAAAATTTTTAGATTCTGAACCTTGGTAGAAAACAATTTATAGCGAAAATTCCATGATGACCTATTTAGAGAAGTGAAACCCTAAAATCCAAAGCTCTGATACCAAATGTTCTGTAACCAGCTCCAAAAATAGAAGAAAAGAGATATCAACGCCTTATAAATAAGCCACTTCGAGGGGGAAACCTCAAATACATTACATAAATGAACAATTCTTGGATGATACAAATGACCAAAACCTCCTTCTATAGATAGGAGTCCATGGGGCCATTATGTAATCCTAGTGGGGGCATAATGTAATCCTATCCGACCTAACAATAATAATTTAAGGGCACAATAATAAAGACATGGGGGTTACAAGGGTACAATAATAACAATAAGGGGGTTATACTACTAAAAATAAGGGACTATACTAGTAATATAGGGACCTAACACATGCCACCTGAAATTTTCATGCGTTTAGTTTTTGTATGCTAAATTCTATCCAACAAAGAAAAAAATCCCTTAAAATTTTCTTTAGTACTCTCTAATCCCTTGTGCTGGAATTTGGCATCTACTTGTTCTCTTCCATGTTTTGAGATCTCTTCCTGACTTGAAGAAAATGATGATCCCATCTTGAAAGTTAGTTTTGGTCCCTTAAAATCCATGGATTTTGTATACATATCTAGATTCCAAAATATGATATATTTTATTGATAATAAATCACAATCAAAACCCAATAATATTTAAAGGTCAACCCACTTGTAGCAGGTTAGAAGTGTGAAAAGTGTGGCAGGGAAAATTAAATACATGCTTTTAAAAAAAAAACACATGCATTGCAGAAAGGAAGAAATTCCACCTATTGACTCCTAAATAGAAGAATTATATTGAGGAGCTTTCAATAACTGGTTTTGTTGACAATATGATCATACCACCTAATTCTGGCTCCTTGACAATGGGAATGAAGGTCACTTCCGAAACTGTGAAAATAATTAGTTTAACTAGGGCCAATAAGGAGGCTAAGAATATAAGACTAGCTAATAAGATAGCAACTCAGGGCAGATACCAAAAGGAAATTGTAAGAAGAGAAAATAAGAATGGAGGAGGAATTTTACCAACTAGGAATCTGTAGTGTCCCTTATTAGTGAGATAGCTTTGATGACACTTAGAGATGGTGATTTTGATATAATATTATGTATGAAAGACTTATGTACATGCTTATATGCTATGACCTGGTTTGGGTCAC
Source organism: Pinus albicaulis (assembly GCA_034641835.2). Lineage (NCBI taxonomy): Eukaryota > Viridiplantae > Streptophyta > Pinopsida > Pinales > Pinaceae > Pinus > Pinus albicaulis. The sequence goes on from CM076582.1 coordinate 922,222,245, forward strand.
TTGGTTGTTGTGTGCTTATGATAATATCTAAGGTTGCATGCCCAAGGATTGATTTTGGTTAAGAGAATATTAGCGATGTTTTCTCTTTTGGTATCCTATTTTGGACATAGGTGTATGGCGTGAATGGTGATTTAGAATTGAGACACAGATCCATGGACGATCATGGTTATGTGGAAGATATGGTTAATTATGATTTATGGATGATACATGATTTGTATGATTATATGTGCATAATCTCGTACTAAGCATGATGTGGCAGGGGACTTGGTCATTGCCAACAAGGATGCTCAAGTTATAAATGACTGCGGAAGTCATTTCTCCAAAACCAAAATGACTGTGGAAGTCATGCACAATATTTGGTAAAATTTGAATAAGTTAATTATGAAATTAATTTGATTGATTTGATCATTGAGATTGTGATGTGTGCAGGTCTTGGAAGAAGACCTTACCAACGAACCATCAGATGGGTATAAGCTCACAATCAGTACCTTAAGGTGAAACGCGGAGTTTCAAAGAAGAATAGATGAGAAGCCATGGAAATTAGGGCGCGAAGTCCTAAATCCATGAAATATAAAGACGTGGAGTCTTGGATATATGATAAAAGGATTAGGACGCGGAGTCCTAAATCCATGAAATATAAAGACGCGGAGTCTTGAATCTATAATGAAATGTTTGGGGCGCGGAGTCCTGAATATTTTAAAAAAAAAAGATCAAGGTGTGGAATCTTGGATCTTTAGAGTAGATCAGGGCGCGAAGTCCTCAATCTACTAAGGCACAAAGATGCATACAATAAGGGTACGTAATCCCTATTATCCGGAAGAAAAATACCACTCATGGGAAACTCGTAGATGAATTTCCTTAATAATCTAATTCATAACAATTTTGGAGTGACTTTCTAAAAATAGAAAGTCATGTCTACCATTTCAAGTATGACTTTCCAAAAATAGTAAATCACCTCCAATCAATGGGTAAACAAGTATACTTCAAGGAAAATCACTTAAATTATGATTAATAAATTATAATAGTTCAATCTCGACTTAATCCTCAATATTATTAATATTATTATTATCTTTTATGAGGCTATGATATTATTATTAAAAGGAAATTATATCTCCTCAATCACTTCACACCTCTCTCCTTCATGACTCTCATGGCTCTATGTAACTCTCTCTATTTTAAATATTACATTACACTCTCTTTTATGCACCCATCAAGGAATGGCATATTCCTCTTACACTCATTAAATATATGTCATAAAATATTCCTACACTCATTAAATATGTGTCATAAAATATTCCTCTTACACTCACTTTAATGCATATGTTACACTCTCCTTAAATAAGGCATGCATACCTCTCCATAATGGAATAAGTTACACTCCTCTAAAAGGAATACAATGCATGCATATTAATCCTCCCTTATGACATGAATTTGTTGCTCCTCCTATATATGAGTCTCATGTATTCTCATTTGGGGGGAGAAGGGGTAATGCCAAGAGTGGAAGAGACTTGAGGAATATTGTGAAAGGGAGAGATATGGAGAGTATCCAATTACTCCCCAAAAAAAAAAAAATCTGAATTTCTTACTAATCTACTAAGTATCTATTGAGGTTGAACATGAGTGGTATTTAGAGGAAGTGAAAACTATCTTCATGAGTTTTCCTTGCATCTCTCTCTCTCTATTGCTGTATTTTGGTACTGGTTGTGAGCTTTTACAGCTCGGGGGTTCCAGGGGGAGGAGTTCTCCCTGGATATGGTTGGGTGGAAAACCGGATGGTTCAAATGAGTTGGTTAAGGGATCGAAGGTGGATCATATTCTCAACGATTGGAGTTGAATATCTCTTCAGGTATAATTTCCATTGTCCTAAAATTATAGTATAGATTTATCATAAAATAAAAGGTAGACATTTAAATTGTTGTAAGCATCTAATTTTGGTTTAGGCTTATGTTATCTAAAATATTATTGATTAGTTAAAAATGAAGAGTAGATTAATCTATATGTATGGATGTTTAGATCTCAATATTGGAGTTATTATTGGTGTAGTTTATGGTACTAATCTTGGTATTGTAGCATTTAAAAAAGGAAAACCAAATATTGTTGAAGGTAATTGCAATAAATGTATTCCAAAGGACTTGGGTAAGTATTTCATGATTTATGGTTTTGTTTCAAATAATTAATAGATGCATGTTTTATAAATGGTTTTAGGATAGTTTGCAAAGTGTTTGACAAAATCTGTGAATGAGTAATGTTATCAATTTATTTATGCATGAATAAGGGCTAACTTGCAGCTTATATCAAAAGTAAGAAAATGCACATGTATCCAAAATATATTTGGAGGAATTACAGAATCAACCCTTAAAAGAAAATGCAAAAACAATGGCAACTAAAATATAGTTTGGAAGATCAAATGCTTGAGGTAAGTTGGAGATAAATTTCAATTATGGCTTATGTTTCATATTCTTATTAATAATTCAATGTTTTGTTATTCAAGTTGTTGTAATAGTACTATCAGAATTTTGATAGAAAGCCTTGATGGTTGTAGCATTCAGGGCTGCCATGTGTTTGTCAAATTGTAACAATTGGTTCAAAAAGCTTGTCAAATCATATGAATTAGCTTGTGGATGGTAAAATGTTTTAAGGACTCATATGGTGGATTTAGAAATGTTTGATTTCAATGAGCATATCTTAGTAGCATAACTTTGGGTTGTTTTTCCTCATGTATAGGTGTAGTTGTAAGTTTTCATTCCATATGTTTGACAAAAGTCATAAATGAAGCATGTAGGCTATAAATTTTGTTGTTTTCAAGAATCGCATTTCTGGGCGTTTTGAATTCGATTCAGCCCAACATCATGGGGGATCCGTGCCTAGTGGTCATGTAACCCCTGATTTCATTCCAAAAAAATACTTTTCAGAACCCAGATCGGAAATCTGGGCGATTTGGCAGCTTGCTGCTCTGAGTTATGTGCGCCTGTTGTTGAGTCTTTGCTAAAAAACTAAGATTATTTAGTCTCTGTTTTAAGATGGAAACATTTACAGTTTAAATTCTGAATTTTATGAGATAAATATGTTGAAGAATAATCTTAAATTCATTGTTGCTAAGTATTTGAAAAAATGTCTCAATGACTTTTAATTGTGTGCTTGCAAAGTGTTTGTCATAAGGGTTGAATGAGTGTAGAGTGCATGTCTGCAAAGTGTTTGTCAAAAATCATGAATGGCTGTAGCTTTTGTGCATATAAATTGTTAGTGTAAAATTCTTAGTTACTCTTGTGTTTTTATGTTACTATAAATTTTAAATAAACTATTTAATGGGTGTAGCTTCCTATGTCTGCAAGTTTTTGGTATGAATGTGAAAATGAATTTAATAATTTTCTGAAGTGTGACTAAGACAATTGTTTCTTGTATTATCTAAAGCTTTCAAAATAAAAAGGGCCTTTTGTTGGAAACAATTTTACAGTGACTAATTCTTTAGGATTTTGTGCAAATGAGTATTAGTGATTATGTGACATCTACTTCTCTATCTTATTGATGGTGGGTAAGGTGGGACCTTACATATGGTATCAGAGCGGGTTACAATGCTAGGGCCTAGTGGGCCAACATGCTTACTTGTAGGTTGATGATGTATGAATGTTGATTTTGCATGCATGTTGAGTTGTTGTATATATTGACTTGGAATCATATTGGTTGCATAGAGGATATTATTATCATTATGTCATTTAGAAACTCATGAAATATATATATATTTCTGATATTCCTTTATATTTTTGTTAAGACATATTATCAACAATATGTTAAAATGCTTAAAGACATGCTAGGAAAGGATGTGCTTGAGAAAGTTTGGGTTAAACCCAAGTATGTGAATGAATTGATTTTCAATCAATGAGTGAGATAGGTGGAGTGCATGCATGGTTTCATATATTTTTAATGCATCATTTTCAATGTGATATGGGCTTAGTAGCCATCTTTACTAGCTGAAATCATATCTACCAAGAAGAATATAGGCTTAATTTGAACTCTAGTATGATGACCTTGGTGTGTATGCTTTGGGAATGAGTAACAAGTGTAAGGTTGAGATTCCATTAACTTGATGATTGAGTTCATCATGATAATCTTGAATCTTTTTGTACCTACACTAAAAGAAACTTAACTAAAATCTACCTTGAAGGATGTCACTTTTAACTGTGAATGTAGATTCAAAAGTAATGTATGTGTATTAATTAGATGTGTTAAAATATGATTTGGGAATACATTCTTAATGAGTAAGAATGAAATTTCTCTGATTTCTTTGACATGATTTTTTGTATTTTGGGTTGACATTAGGCATCAAATAGCTTTAAATTACTCAATTACTAGGTTGAGGTATGACCTTCATAATAAACAAGAGGCTTAAATGACTGGTGCATGAAGGGCTGTGGAAGCCAATTTAAGGAGCACTTGAATGTTATGTTTTCCTTAAGCTAATGTATGGGTGTGGAATCCATACTAGCATATATCTATGAGAAAATATATGGGTGTGGAATCCATACTAGCATATATCTATGATCTAATGTATGGGTGTGGAACCATACTAGCATATATCTATGAGAAAATGTATGGATGTGGAATCCAACTAGTATATATCTATGAGATAATTAATGAGGTAAGGTATGGGTGTGGAATCCATACTAAAATATATCTATGAGCTAAGTAATTCTTCTCGTTAGAATATTTTGATGGAATCTGATATTCATGATTAAGGAGTGATTATGTGTAATTAAAGTTAAATGGATAGAAATTTGTAACACAAATGTGCTTGAGCTTTAAATCCATTATTTTATTTTTATTACAAATGAAGATACTAAGATTGATATACTGAACACCATTAGGTGGTTTAGAATGTTTGGAAAAATTGATTTTGATATATGGAAGTGTGAACTAGATATATTGAATCCTTTTGTATGTATTGAATTTAGGTAGAATTAAAATGACTTTCAAATTCTTGAAATGTAGAAAAAGTTTATTGTGTTAAGTTGATAAAATAAATTTTCTATTGGCTTAAGAAAAACTAGGTCTAGGAAAGCCATAATAGTCTCTTTAATGATTTTATCAGTTGAATATTGGTTGCATTCTATTTAACCAAAATTAATTAGATAAATTATGAGGATTGAACTCATGTATTGCTCTAAGCTATTGCTAGTTCAGCGATCGTGTCAAAATTCAAATTTCTTATAAATTGTGAAGAGAATAGCATGTTTAGAAGGTAAATATTTTATGTGGTGAGAACTTGTTTTATTTGAAATTAAAGAAAAAAAAAACATGTGATTAATGAAAAGCTTAGTTGAGTTCTTGTTTTACAAGAGTATGTGCTTGTGATATTTTTTGAGGAAGAAATTGAAGGAGAGTGATATCACATTTTGATGAATTGGAATTCTTGCATGATTTAGAAGCCTAAGATGAGTGTATTGTATGTGGAATGGAAGAGGTTGTTGGATTTAAGAATTTTTTTTTTGTTGGGATGTATAGTTGTTTGAGTATTTATTAGTCCTACAAAATGTTGTAATAATTTGAGAGGGTGGTAATTATCCTTAAGAAAAAAAAGGGGTCTAACTTTAAGCTAGAAATTCCCTTGTGATAGTTTAAATCTTATGTAAATTTAACAAGATTCATCACATTTTGAGAAATGTACGGTTTTCATAGTTTGTTGTTGTGTATGTATTAATAGTAAGGAATAATTACTAAATATAAATCATTATTGATTTCATAGTTGGAAAACAAATTGGCATAAAGTTATCAAGGTTACCATATTTTCATAATTGTGAGAGTTGTTCTTGATTACAAGCCACTTTCAAAAATATATCATTAATCTACTTTTAGAATGATGATCTTCTAACTAAGTCATTTCATAATTGATTCTCAAGTTAGAGAAGTGAATAATAATGAAGATTATTCAAACTAAAGGAATGATCTATAATACATAAGTGGGTCAATGAGGATTGTATTTAACCTTAGGTTGTTAGTTAAAAAAAAAAAAAAAAAACAAAAAAACAAAAAAAAAACAAAAAACAAAAAAAAGCAAAAATGGTGCCTTGAACCTCAAATTGTATTTTTTTTTCCTAAAGAGTAAACGTTTGGTAAAAATTAAAGATAAATCCTAGATATTTCGATTGCAAGGATGTCTTATGGAATGAAAAGAGGAAAATTGGATTGAAAAGACATAAAGCAAGTAGGATGTAAGAGTGTGTTTTATATATAACGTCATGTTTTTTCGGGTAAGAGTGGGTTTTATATATAACATCATGTTTTGTTGCATAATTTCACTCACAATTGTATGTGGATTATTTTATGCCAATTTGACTGTGATATGGTATGGACCATCATTGTTGTGTGTACAACCAATGTGTGTTCTATTTATAACTTGGAAAGCTCAACATCCTACAGAACCAAGAAGATGACACATGTGGGATTCATATAGACTATGAGAAAGAAGAACATGTAGAATATCAAATTATTATAGATAAATTAAGTATATATCATATCAATTACATACAATAGTATTTTTATATGGTACTATAAATTGTATGGCTAGTTTTGATATAGAAATATTTGGTATTCTATATCAACACATGTCTAATATGGGGTGGATATATTTTCTACTTGATTAAGAATGGTATGTTTAGTTTTCATGGAGTTTCTTCCAAACTATGGATTGGCATGAAGAAAAAAATATATATATATACATCAAATACATAAGGCAAACAACTTATTGATAGGAGAATCTAAAAGAACTAAGTATCTTATGACCATAGAAAAAACTTCGGGCCAAGTTTAGCCCAAGAGGGGTAGTATGTAGTGTCCCTTATTAGTGAGATAGCTTTGATGACACTTAGAGATGGTGATTTTGATATAATATTATGTATGAAAGACTTATGTACATGCTTATATGCTATGACCTGGTTTGGGTCACTTGGTTGTTGTGTGCTTATGATAATATCTATGGTTGCGTGCACAAGGATTGATTTTGGTTAAGAGAATATTAACGATGTTTTCTCTTTTGGTATCCTATTTTGGACATAGGTGTATGACGTGAATGGTGATTTAGAATTGAGACACAGATCCATGGACGATCATGGTTATGTGGAACATATGGTTAATTATGATTTATGGATAATACATGATTTGTATGATTATATGTGCATAATCTCGTACTAAGCATGATGTGGAAGGGGAATTGGTCATTGCCAACAGGGATGCTCAAGTTATAAATGACTGCGGAAGTCATTTCTCCAAAACCAAAATGACTGTGGAAGTCATGCACAATATTTGGTCAAATTTGAATAAGTTAATTATGAAATTCATTTGATTGATTTGATCATTGAGATTGTGATGTGTGCAGGTCTTGGAAGAAGACCTTACCAACGAACCATCCGATGGGTATAAGCTCACAATCAGTAACTTAAAGTGAAACGCGGAGTTTCAAAGAAGAATATATGAGAAGCCATGGAAATTAGGGCACGGAGTCCTAAATCCATGAAATATAAAGATGCGGAGTCTTGAATCTATAATGAAATGTTTGGGGCGCAGAGTCCTGAATATTTAAAAAAAAAAAGATCAAGGTGTGGAATCTTGGATCTTTAGAGTAGATCAGGGCGCGGAGTCCTCAATCTACTAAGGCACAAAGATGCATACAATAAGGGTGCGGAATCCCTATTATCCGGAAGAAAAATACCACTCATGGGCAACTCGTAGATGAATTTCCTTAATAATCTAATTCCTAACAATTTTGGAGTGACTTTCTAAAAATAGAAATTCATGTCTACCATTTCAAGTATGACTTTCCAAAAATATTAAATCACCTCCAATCAATGGGTAAACAAGTATACTTGAAGGAAAATCACTTAAATTATGATTAATCAATTATAATAGTTCAATCTCGACTTAATCCTCAATATTATTAATATTATTAATATTATTATTATCTTTTTATGAGACTATGATATTATTATTAAAAGGAAATTATATCTCCTCAATCACTTCACTCTCCTTCGTGACTCTCATGGCTCTATGTAACTCTCTCTATTTTAAATATTACATTACACTCTCTTTTATGCACTCATCAAGGAATGGCATATTCCTCTTACACTCATTAAATATATGTCATAAAATATTCCTACACTCATTAAATATGTGCCATAAAATATTCCTCTTACACTCACTTTAATGCATATGTTACACTCTCCTTAAATAAGGCATGCATACCTCTCCTTAATGGCATAAGTTACACTCCTCTAAAAGGAATACAATGCATGCATATTAATCCTCCTTTATGACATGAATTTTTTGCTCCTCCTATATATGAGTCTCATGTATTCTCATTTGGGGGGAGAAGGGGTAATGCCAAGAGTGGAAGAGACTTGAGGAATATTGTGAAAGGGAGAGATATGGAGAGTATCCAATTACTTCCAAAATAAAAAAAATCTGAATTTCTTACTAATCTACTAAGTATCTATTGAGGTTGAACATGAGTGGTATTTAGAGGAAGTGAAAACTATCTTCATGAGTTTTCCTTACATCTCTCTCTCTATTGCTGTATTCTGGTACTGCTTGTGAGCTTTTACAGCTCGGGGGTTCCAGGGGGAGGAGTTCTCCCTGGATATGGTTGGGTGGAAAACTGGATGGTCCAAATGAGTTGGTTAAGGGATCAAAGGTGGATCATATTCTCAACGATTGGAGCTGAATATCTCTTCAGGTATAATTTCCATTGTCCTAAAATTATAGTATAGATTTAGCATAAAATAAAAGGTAGACATTTAAATTGTTGTAAGCATCTAATTTTGGTTTAGGCTCATGTTATCTAAAATATTATTGATTAGTTAAAAATGAAGAGTAGATTAATCTATATGTATGGATGTTTAGATCTCAATATTGGAGTTATTATTGGTGTAGTTTATGGTACTAATATTGGTATTGTAGCATTTGAAAAAGGAAAACCAAATATTGTTGAAGGTAATTGCAATAAATTTATTCCAAAGGACTTGGGTAAGTATTTCATGATTTATGGTTTTGTTTCAAATAATTAATAGATGCATGTTTTATAAATGGTTTTAGGATAGTTTGCAAAGTGTTTGACAAAATTTGTGAATGAGTAATGTTATCAATTTATTTATGCATGAATAAGGGCTAACTTGCAGCTTATATCAAAAGTAAGAAAATGGACATGTATCCAAAACATACTTGGAGGAATTATAGAATCAACCCTTAAAAGAAAATGCAAAAACAATGGCAACTAAAATATAGTTTGGAAGATCAAATGCTTGAGGTAAGTTGGAGATAAATTTCAGTTATGGCTTATGTTTCATATTCTTATTAATAATTCAATGTTTTGTTATTCAAATTGTTGTAATAGTACTATCAGAATTTTGATAGAAAGCCTTGATGGCTGTAGCATTCAGGGCTGCCATGTGTTTGTTAAATTGTAACAATTGGTTCAAAAAGCTTGTCAAATCATATGAATTAGCTTGTGGATGGTAAAATGTTTTAAGGACTCATATGGTGGATTTAGAAATGTGTGATTTCAATGAGAATATCTTAGTAGCATAACTTTGGGTTGTTTTTCCTCATGTAGAGGTGTAGTTGTAAGTTTTCATTCCATATGTTTGACAAAAGTCATAAATGAAGCATGTAGGCTATAAATTTTGTTGTTTTCAAGAATCGCATTTCTGGGCGTTTTGAATTCGATTCAGCCCAACATTAGGGGGTATCCGTGCCTAATGGTCATGTAACCCCTGATTTTATTCCAAAAAAATACTTTTCAGAACCCAGATCGGAACTCTGGGCGATTTGGCAGCTTGCTGCTCTGAGTTATGTGCGCCTGTTGTTGAGTCTTTGCTAAAAAACTAAGATTATTTAGTCTCTGTTTTAAGATGGAAACATTTACAGTTTAAATTCTGAATTTTATGAGATAAATATGTTGAATAATAATCTTAAATTCATTGTTGCTAAGTATTTGACAAAATGTCTCAATGAATTTTAATTGCGTGCTTGCAAAGTGTTTGTCATAAGGGTTGAATGAGTGTAGAGTGCATGTCTGCAAAGTGTTTGTCAAAAATCATGAATGGCTGTAGCTTTTGTGCATATAAATTGTTAGTGTAAAATTCTTAGTTACTCTTGTGTTTTTATGTTACTATAAATTTTAAATAAACGTGTAGCTTCCTATGTCTGCAAGTTTTTTAGATGAATGTGAAAATGAATTTAATAATTTCCCAAAGTGTGAATAGAGAATAAGACACTTGTTTCTTGTATTATCTAAAGCTTTCAAAAAAAAACATAGGGCTTCTTATTGGAAACAATTTTACAGTGACTAATTCTTTAGGATTTTGTGCAAATGAGTATTAGTGATTATGTGACATCTACTTCTCTATCTTACTGATGGTGGGTAAGGTGGGACATTACAGAATCATAGCTAGCTATAAGAGAGGAACCACTTTAATTTAAGGGTATAGAATCTCAAAACCATAAGGGTATATATGCATTACAATTTAGTTTTTGAGAAAATTGTGAATAATGAACTTGGAAATCTGGGTTAACCCCACTTATCTGAATATGCCTATCCAAGGTTGTCCGTTCACTATGCAAAAGAATTCATTGAACTGAATGGTGAGAAGGGAACAACCAAAGTCTGGAAGTATCTTGCAGCATGCGGAAGGTGCAAGGATTATTAATTTTGCAGACTACATTCAAAATTTATTTTTTTCCTATAACTTATCCTAACCATCCAATTTTCTTATCCTTGCGATCTCACAAAGTGTAGAGGAGAGAAAAATTATTCTTAAAAAATAGTGTTAATTTTTTTTTCCTACCTACTTTACGCTAATTAAAAATTAGAAATTAGTTACATGTAATTAAAATTCTAGTAGATCCATTCACATAATAACAATAAGGATATATTCACTTATGACTTTTCAAATGAAAAAGGGAGATATACAAAAATAAGTGAATCTAGTTGCTGTAACTGTGAACTAACTAAATAAAAACAAAAAGGCAGATCTAATCGAGTATTTACTTGGAACCATTTTTGAATAAAACTTTTTAGGCACAATTTCCCCATGCTCAGATTATGTTGTAACTCTTTTTCATCTTCTTTGATCTCCTGTTCGAAGAACTTTTCGCCCCCAGATGTTGTGTAACCAACTCCAAAAATAGAAGAAATGAGATATCAACGCCTTAGAAATAAACCACTTCGAGGGGGCAACCTCCAATACATTACATGAATGAAAAATTCTTGGATGATACAATTTACAAAACCTCCTTTCTATATATAGGAGTCCATGGGGCCATAATGTAATCCTAGTGGGCCACAATATAATCCTAGCCGACCTAACAATAATAATTTAAGGGCACAATAATAACAAAATGGGGGTTACAAGGGTACAATAATAACAATAAGGGGGTTACACTAACAACAATAATGGACTATACTAGTAATATAGGGACCTAACATGCCCCTCTCCTTCAAAAAAAGTGTTGTCCTCAACGCTTGAGTAGCTCTGGGTGCTTTTGTATAAAATTCTCATCCTCCCATGTAGAATCTTCAGTGGGTAAGTTCTTACACTTGATGAGATACTCTGAAATTGATCGATTCCGTAGTTGTCGAGTTCTTTTTTCCATGACTGCTTCAGGTTCCAATATGATTTTCCCTTCCCCATCAAGTTCTGGCAATACTGTTTGAACTGGAAGATTTTCACCTATAACCTTCTTGAAGCATGAAACATGGAAAACTGGATGTACTCGCGAAGAAGCAGGAAGCTCCAATTTGTATGCCATAGTACCAATCTTTTGCAACACCTTGTAAGGACCATAGTACTTTGGCGATAATTTATTATCCTTCTTAGCTTGCCTGAGGGACATTTGTTTATATGCTTGTAGCCGTAAAAATACCCAATCTCCTACATCAAAACTTCTCTCGCTGCGATGTTGATCTGCCTATTGTTTCATTCGATTTTGTGCCAAATTATGGTTATCCTTTAAGAGTTGGAGAACTTCTTGCTGATGCTCGATGTGATCTTCGACTGCTTGAACCTTCAAATTTTCCCTTAAATATGATATAATCGATGGTGGATGATATCCATAAAGTGCCATAAATGGGGTCATTTTTGCTGCAGTATGGAAGGAAGTGTTATACCACCATTCAGTGAGAGGTAACCACTTGACCCATTGTGTTTGTTTATCAGATACAAAACAACGAAGATATCCTTCCAAAAATTTATTTACTATCTCAGTTTGACCATCAGATTGAGGATGATAGGATGAGCTATGAGCTAATTGAGTACCCAAACAAGAAAATAACTCCGTCCAAAAATTTCCAGTAAAAATGGGATCTTTGTCGCTCACAATAACCCTTGGGTTTCCATGTAGCTTTTGAATTGTGTCCATAAATGTAGTAGCAACTGTACTTGCTTTAAATGGATGAGATAATGCACAAAAGTGTGCATACTTGGTAAGTCTATCAACTACCACCATGATGACACTCTTTCCTTCGGACTTAGGTAAACCTGTGATAAAATCCATTGAAATCTCCTCCCAACGTTGAATTGGAATGGATAAAGGTTGTAGAAGTCTCAGGGTCTTAATTGTTTCCACTTTATTCTATCGGCAAACCAAACATTTCGCCACAAATTTTTGAATATCAGATTTAAGGCCATCCCAAAAAAATCTTTCTTCACCCTGTGGTAAGTTTTTAAAAATCCTGAGTGTCCTCCTAAAGGAGAAGTGTACAATTCCAGAAGAATATTTTGTTTTAGTTGGGAATTTTTACAAAGATATAAGCGATCTTTGTACCATAAGGAATCATTTTTCCAACTAAATGTATCAGATGTACTAGGATCTTGCTGCAACTTTTGAATGAGTGTCCATACATCTTTGTCCTTCTTCCACTCATCTCTTGCTTCGGTTATCCAATCTGGTTGGATAATAGAAATGGCACAAAGCAATGCTTCCACCTCTTCATTCTTTCTTGAGAGTGCATCTGCAACAACATTAAGCTTTCCTTTCTTGTAGATTATTTCAAAGTCATAACCCAACATCTTTGTGACCCATTTTTGCTGCTCTTCTGAAGATAGTCTTTGTTCCAAAAAGTGTTTAAGACTATCATGATCAGTTTTTACCTTGAAGTGTCTTCTCATTAGGTAAGTTCGCCATTTCTTTAGTGCATGCAGTATTGCTAACATTTCCTTCTCATAAATAGGTTTCTGTAAATACTTTCCTTTGATTGGACGACTTTCAAAAGCAATGGGTCTTCCTTCCCGCATTAAAACTGCACCAATTCCATTTCCTGAGGCATCACATTCCACAATAAAGGTTTTTGTGAAGTCTGGTGTAGCTAAGACCGGTGCTAGGCACATTGCCTCTTTAAGACGTTCAAAGGCCTAAGTTGCTTCAGGAGTCCATGAAAATGCATCTTTCTTCAATAATGTTGTTAGAGGTGCTGCTATTCTCCCATAATTCTTAACAAACTTGCAATAATAGCCTGTTAACCCGAGAAATCCTCGCAACTGCTTAATTTTCTTAGGGACTCTCCATTCCATAATGGCTTCAATTTTGTTAGGGTCTAATTTAACACCCTCGTGAGATATAATATGACCCAGATATTCCACCTCTTGTACTCCAAAGAAACCTTTGGATGTTTTTGCATATAATTGTTTCTCCTGCAATAGTTTTAGCACCCTGTCAACATGTTCAACATGATCCTTCCAAGACCTGCTGTAGATTAGTATATCATCAAAAAATACTAGCACAAATTTTCTAAGGAAGGGTTTGAAAATGGAATTCATCAACCCTTGAAATGTAGAAGGTGCATTGGTAAGGCCAAAGGCATGACCAAAAATTCATAATGACCCTCATGAGTTCGAAATGCTGTTTTTGGAATATCTTCAGTCTTCATTCTAATTTGATGATATCCCGAACGAAGATCCAACTTGGTAAAATAAATTGCTCCATGTAATTCATCCAATAATTCATCAATCACAGGAATTGGAAATTTGTCTTTAATGGTGAGCTTATTGAGCTCCCTATAATCCGGACACATTCGCCATGATCCATCCTTCTTGTGTACCAATACTACAGGAGCAGAGAAAGAACTTTGACTAGGTTGAATTATACCCGCCTCTAACATTTCTGCAATCATACATTCAATTTCGCTCTTTTGGAAGTAAAGATATCTATAAGGCCTGATGTTTGGAGGAACACTTCCTGGAATCAAATGAATAGCATGATCATGATCACGAATAGGTGGGATTCCTTTGGGAGTTTCAAACACCTTGGAATGATTGTCCAAGACTTCTTGGAGATTTGCAGAAATAGATGATTTTGATGTCGGAACTTCTAGTGAGCATAATTGTGCAATTACGCCTCGTTCTTTCTTTAGAAGCTTTTTCATGACATTAGAGCTTATTATCCTTGCTAGCTTCCCTTCAATACCCCGTAATTCGACTTCCTTTCCTTCTGAAAAAAAATTCAAGAAAACTTCTTGAAAATTAAAAGCTACCGTCCCCAAAGATTGTAACCATTGTACTCCTAGTACAACATCAGCACCTCCCATAGGAATGGAAAGCATTGGACTTGTCAACACATATTCCCCCATGGTTAGCTTGATATTATGGCATTTTCGAGAGCAATTTATAGTTCCTCCATTTGCAACCATCACTTGACATTCTGGTGCTGGGTATAGGAAACAATTTAATTCCTTGGCTACCTTACAATGAATAAAATTGTGGGTGCTACCTGAATCAATCAACACTATTACCCTTTTCTTCTTGATCCGTCCTACTATCTTGAGAGTTTGAGGAGTGGTAATTCCGGCCAGTGCATTACATGATATGGTCGGATTCATTTCTTCCTCTTCTATGGCTGGTTCCTGGTGTATATCCTCTTCATTTTCATTTTCTTCTTCTTCTTCACAATCTATGTAAAATAATTTCTTTTCAGCACACTTATGACCTTTAGTGTATTTGCTATCACAACTGTAGCAAAGCCCTTTTGCTCTTTTTTTCTTCCAATTTTTGTGGTGTCAACCTTGTAGGTTGTGGAAATCTAGGCGTAGCAACACTTCCTTCTTTATAGAATTGAGTGGTAGGCTTCCTTGTCGCCATAATTTTACATTCAACTTTTCTTGCCAACCCGAATGCCTTCTCCAATGAATCAGGTTCCAAAACACGAACTTCATGTTGGATGTTATCCTTTAGAGTACCTAAGAAGAGATCAATCCTTTGTTCCTCTGGAATATTAGTTACCCTTATATTCAATTTTTGGAAGTCCTCAATGTGCTGCCCCACTAAACCCTTTTGTTTGAGATTTATCAATTGGCTAAAGAAGGTGTTGCTCTTTGTATCCTCATAATGTGCTATCATTTCCTCCATAAAAATTGACCAAGTGACAATTTTTTTATGGGAGAAAAGCCATTGATACCATACAAATGTATTTTGTTCTAAATGTAAAGTTGCAATGCGTACCTTTTGTGTGTTTTGTACGTTATGGAGATCAAAATATTGCTCCATCTGTAGTATCCATGTTACAGGATCCTTTCCATCAAACTTCCTCATATCCATCTTTGGAATATGGTGGTTCTTCCCGCCAACATTAGAGTTTATGAAATCACAATTAACATTTATTTTGTTCTCATCATGAGGTTATTCTACTATATTTTCACCATTAGGAAACCTTTCTTGTATAAAATTTGTCAAACTTTCCATGTCTGCTTTTAGAAAATTCTTCATGTTTTCCATTTTCTCATCGATCTTAGCTTCCATGTCATCAATCTTAGCTTCCATGCCCACTTCCATGCCATCCATCTTAGCTTCCAAACCAATCATCTTAGCTTCTAGGCCTTTCTTCAAACCATCCACCTTAGTTTCCACGCGTTTCTTCAAAACTTCCATTTCATTTTTTGTTGTTCTTTGCGAGAGCGAAATTTTCTCTTGTAATTTTGATATGTCATGTTGCCATTCTTCATCTTCATGAGTCATAGTAGAGCCTTCTGAAGGCTTAATGGGTGTTGAATTCTTTTTAGGGGCCATTTTAGAATCAAATACTGATATCTATTCTACAATATGCCCTTGGGATCAATTTAACTTGATTATTCAAACAAGACTTGTGCAATTTGGAAAAAATACACACCTTTTTCTTGCTTTGAGGAGCTTGATATTGAAATTGTATTATCTCTGTGATTACAAATCTTCAATATCTAAACTTCAGCACTGTAGTAGCCCTCTGAATTTTATTTTGAATGCCACAGGTATGACCTGATTTGGATTCTCCAAGACAAAGTTGTGTCCAATCTCCCACAATGACCTAATTATGGACTGGTTCAGTAGAGTGAACTTGTAAGACTTGCCACGTGTCACTGTCTCGTCCTTTGTCTCTGAAATTGACATCCAATAAACTACAGTCTGTGTGCTTACGACCACGTTTTACGGCAATCCAATCCGATGCCCAGAGAAAGAGTTATTGAAATTTTCCCACAATCACCCATTTGAGATGCAATTCAAGAGCCTGAAAAGTACTACCTTCCACAGATCATATCTCCAAAAATATTGTGAACCAAGCTCTGAAATGTTTTGACAAATTTCCTCAAGATTTAAGCTTCGCACCATATGAATTTTAGATTCTGAACCTTCTTATAAAAAAAATTATAGCGGAAATTCCACGATGACCTGTTTAGGAGCTTGAAAACAGACCTAACTTCCACAGATGATATCTCTGAAAATATTGTGAACCAAGCTCTAAAATTTTTCGCCAAGCTTCCTCAGGATTTTGGCTTCGCACTCTAAAAATTTCAGCTTCTGAAACTTTGTAGAAAAAACGTTATAGCGAAAATGCCACGATGACCTGTTTGGAGCAGCGAAACCCTAGAATCCCAAAGCTCTGATACCAAATGTTGTGTAACCAACTCCAAAAATAGAAGAAATGAGATAGCAACGCCTTAGAAATAATCCACTTCGAGGGGGAAACCTCCAATACATTACATGAATGAACAATTCTTGGATGATACAATTTACAAAACCTCCTTTCTATATATAGGAGTCCATGGGGCCATAATGTAATCCTAGTGGGCCACAATGTAATCCTAGCCGACCTAACAATAATAATTTAAGGGCACAAAAAAATGAAATGGGGGTTACAAGGGTACAATAATAACAATAAGGGGGTTACACTAACAACAATAAGGGACTATACTAGTAATATAGGGACCTAACACCAGATGTGTAAGAATCTCTGGAAGTTGAATCTTCATTCGTTGCTGGAGGAGTAATTAAGCTCTCTACTGTTGTCAAGATCTCCTCTTTGTGGGAAGAGGAGATCCCTACTTTTGAAAGGACCTGAGTGAATTTTTCCAAGCTAACACTCATAAAAAAACTATCTTACACACATGGGTTAATACATAGGTTCTTATATTACCCTAAACTGAAATCATAATGAAAATAAACTAATTGGGTAAAAATCACAAATTGCAACAATTAAATACTCATTCTGAAATAGAAAACAATTAATCTTCACAGTTGCAAAAACCACACACTTGCAGAAATGAAATTCACACTTGAAGAATTGAAATTGTGGAAGTCGAAATTCACACTTACCTAAAAAAGAAGAGATCAACCAATAAACCTCTTTTTATTTCAATGTAGTCAGCAGAATATATGCATAGTAAATTCCAATGACTAACACTAGTGAATTTGCCGAAAAGTGGGATGTTGAGCAAGCATTTTACTTGTTGGTTATGCAGGTTCTTACCTCCCATTTTCGATACCCAATTCTTTTACAACAAGAAAAAAAAAAATTAGTTAAAACCATATATTAGTGTGGTAATTCTATTTGACTCCCTCCCCGGTAACAACACCAAAATGTTGGGCAACACTATGGTCGTTAATTAGTTATGTTTTGGTACTTGACCAATCGTTAAATTGTCAATCGGAGGATTGCAGACTTATGAATCACATGCAAAATATATGCAATACTGAAGTGTAATTAAGCTAATCTAAATTGTTTGACTAAAAGTAAAATATCATGAAATAAGTTAACTAAGAAAGGAGGAAATTTCATAACGAAAACAACATATGAAGAGAAATGAGACAATATATGTGAGCTCACAATAAAAATGGAGGAATCATCACACTATGAAAAATGGAAAGCATAACAATGGAAGATTACGCAACCACTATTCTAATCATGACTAACTCCCTAATAATCATAACATAAGTACCACTAAGAATGACCTCCTCTCTTTTTACCTAATCTACAATTAAGAATCATGACCTCCTAAGGAAGAGAGAGCACTCTCTTTTATACAAGAATTTCCTTTGAAAAGGAGATACACATCTCATAATTATAGATCCACTATTCTCTCAACCATTTTCCCATTATTACAAAATATGATCGCTTTAAATCCTCACACATATCTCTCATAAACCTTTACATAAGATATGTTACCCATGATCTTCTCCTTAGAATAATCTTTGAATATTTATCTGCTTGAAATGGTGGAGGAGATATTCGAGAAGTCTTTTTGAATTAATCCTTCACATATTCCTATTAATAAAAAATCTCATCCATACTTGATATATTAATGAAAAGAATATTAATTTTCTAATATTTAATCCTTAATTCACTTATAATACTAAAATGAATAAAGTGGAAAATAATAAGGGAATACCCAAATACATTTATGGAAATGGTATGATAAAATGTTAATGGGATGATGAAATGTAAGGAAAAAGTGTATGAAAATGTGACATTTATGAGTCCCAACACTTACCACCACTACGAAGCATTCATTGTAGCAACTTTGTCAAACCTTCCTTTAAATCTTCTAGGTCCCTTTTAATTTATGTTTTTAAACCATTATTAAAGCCTTCCATATTAACATTTATTATATCCTTCAAATATTCCACATATTCTTTTAAATAATTCTTCAAGCCATCTATCTTAGCTTCGATTTCAATTTTCGTTACTCTTTGCAAGATAAAAATTTGTAGTAATTGGTCTCGTAATTTTGATATATCATGTTGCATTTATTCCTCTTCTTCATGCATCATAATACAAATTTCTGGTTGCTTAGAAGGTATGCCCATTTTTTTTGTTTGAGGAATTTTAGAATCAAACAATGATATCTATGGTTCACTATGGACTTTCAATCTATTCAAATTTATTTAAAAAAAAAAAATTATGCAAAATGTTTAAAAAAATACACACCTTTTTCTTGCTTTTTAGGAGCTCAATATTGAAATTGTTGTATATTTGTAATTTCATCTCGTCAAGGTCTGAAATTTTGTCCTATGGTATCCTTATAAGTATCGTTTCCAATGCCATGATTCATACCAAAATTTGATTATTCAAGGTAATGTTATGTCAAATTTCCAATGATGACCTAATTATGGACTGGTATAGTTGAGCAAACTTGTATGGAATTGCATGTGTCTTTTTTCAGCTTTAAGCCATGAAATTTATACACAAGAAACCAAATTTCATATTATTTCTATCACTTTTTACAAAATTGAAATCAGATTTTTGAAGCAAAATTTATGATTATCCTCCCTACGTTATTTATTTAAAATTGAATTTTGAAGCATGCAAAAAAAAATAACTTCTTCGACCGATATCTAAGAAAATATAGGTATGAAAATCCTACATGAAGTTCACCAAGATATTTCCTCCACATGGCTACAATTTCCGCTTACCAATCTTTGCATAATTTTTTTTTAATAAAAAAACAAAAATATGACCTATTTGAAGCAACAAAACCCTAGATTCCAAAGTTGTGATACCAATTGTTATGTAACCAGATCACAAAATAGATAGATCAAAAACTTAATCATCTTCGATGGGTAGACCTCCTTTATGTGACATAAATGAAAAATTCTTGAATGATCAAATGGATATACCTCCTTTCTATATATAGGAGTCTAAGGGGTCACAATATAATTAGAGCCTACATAAAAATAATAATGTAAGGACACAATAATAGAAACAGGTGGGTACTATGTGGCAAGAAAATAAAAATATGGGGGCTACATGGGCACAAAAATAACAATAGGGGGCTACCCTAACAATAACAGTAAAGGGGATACACTAGTATTATAAGGACATAACAAAAAATAAGGCCCAGAAGGGAATTGTTACACCACATTATTGAGCCCCATTAGGAAACTGTGGTGTTATCAAAAATAATAAGGCCCAAGGAGGCATTGTCATACCTAATGACTGAGTCCCATTAGGGTTTTATCATACCACAAGACAGAGGCCCATTATGGCGTTGTTAAACCAGAAAATTCAGGCCCATTAGGGCAGTGTTACACCATAATACTTAAGTTAAATTTAATAGACCCATAGGATGCAAATGATGATTATAGCCCTACCATTTAATTACGGATCTTCGTGTGCATTTATTTGAGGCACAGAAACCCTTCCTTTTACCTCATGAAATCCATGCCATTTGAATTATTCTTGAAAAAAATAAATGTATATGTGAAAAATAAAAAATATTTAGTTGTATAATGTTACTAATGATTAAAAAAATACTTTCCAAGTTTAATAATTAAATTTTTCCATGAAATGAAGTTTGCACGTACCTTTTTGTGAAACAAACCAAAATTTCCTTGCTTCACTAAAATGCATACCAAAGTTTCATTTCTTGGCCAGTATGATTAATTTAAATTGTATATTGTTTCTTTTAATATTTTAAACACTTTTACATTGTTATATATTTACTAACTAGTGGATTAGTCATAGTGTAAATTTTGTTAGCACTAGAAGTCTCTATTGTAGATAATTTCATTTTAAAACATTTTCAACATTTTCACATTACCTTCACCCCATATCATAATAAGAAATTATGTAGAGAGAACATTAGCAATAAAAATGAAGTAGAACAGTAATATGTCTATCATGATATCTCTATCATAGGGCTCAACATATATCCTTCATATCTTTGTCATAATAATTGTTTCTCATAACATAGATAAGAAATCCAAAAGAGGCCATTGTCATACCCAAGAAATGAGGCCGATTAGGGAATTTTTACACCATAAGACTGAAGTGTAATTTTTTAGAACCATAGGATATAATATTCATTATATCACTACTAATTAATTATAGGTCATAGTGTGCATTTATTTGAGGCACACAAACCCTCCCTTTTAGCCTTTGAAATCTATGCAATGTGGAATATTCTTGAACAACATAAAAATATATGAAAAACATTACAAATAGTTAATTGTATCAATCTAATTTGGGCTATTCATGCATAACAAAAAAGTAATTACGTTTCCTTATTTCCCATAAAAATTTAATGTGGGTGTGCTTTAACTTATGTGAGAAAGCATGCTCCCCACACATTTCAAATGTCTCTTAGGTCATGTATAAAAAGGAAGAGACTTATAATTTCTAAATCATAACACATTAGTGATTTTGTAATATTTTATACACTTTTTTTATTTTGTAACATAGATTCAATGAAACACACCCTTGTTTTCCATATTTAGCCAATGAAAAATATTTTACATTCTAATTGTAAAATTTGTTGGAATATGGTTGGAACATGATAGGATAAATGGAATCCTCCTAGGGTAATATATGGGTGGAATGTTACTGACCATACATTTAATCAAATAACTAGGGTCATTAAATTCTTCACCCTTATTCTGTCTCTTCATTGTTCTCCATTTCGGATTCCATCTATGTACTAATGTAGACCATGACCTTATGCAGGCCTTCCAAATGACTACATAAGTGTATCTTGTCCTTCCTTATCTAATGCATATTTTCACTATAACACCCTCTACGATGAGTATAGCTCACCATGGCATGATTATATCTAGGAAGTTCCAAACTCCAAGACTCTAAGTATTTCTATAATTAAGACTAGCAAACAAAAAGAAAAATAAAACAACAAGAAAATTTGAGGGACAAAGAATTTTTTATTATTTCACAACCATCAACTCACCAATCACTTTAAAATCCAAATAAAAAATAAAAACTAAAATTGCAAACCTATACATGATTTCAAAAGGGAATATAGGTTCATTACCATCCATAGGTGACCTATAATTTTTCCTCTCTCCCCACCTAGAGGTTTAATTTTATAAACCAAATTTAGAAATAAGATAATTTATTACACTTTCAAACATTTATTCAAGCATATTCATCATTAAACACTAACGCATAGACTACTAACAATGTAAATTTTCTTAGGGCTATAACTCTCTGCTATAGATAATCTCATTTTAAAACATTTTCAACATTTTCACATTGAATAAGCCTCATATTATCATAAGTGATTATGTATAGTGAAAATTAACAACAACAATGAAAGAGAAGAATAAAGGTTTGTCATGATATCTCTGTCATATGGCTCAACTTATCTCCTTCATATATATGTCATAATATTTTCTCATATCATAGATAAAAAGGCCAAAGGAGGATGTTGTCATAGCCAAGTAATGAGACCCATAAGGGCATTATTACACCATACACAAAAATGTGGCTCATCCTTGAGTCACTCATACCTCCTTCTATCCCCATGGATCTGGAACCCATGTTCTTACAGAGGTTTTTCACTCTCCCCATAGCATTTTTCTCAAATTGTGAAAGATGACCACAATTGTTGCTATAGGTTTAGGTCCCATGCCTATCCCTTCCCATTAATCTCCGATCCATGTTGGAAATGTTCTTTTCTTTTGCAGGTAAATGAAAATATTTGGTCTTCCTTCCATTTTTAATATACTATGAGGGTTATTCCGGTGTGGTGGATCATACTTTTTTAACCAGGAATCTCATTTCCTCAAAGTGATTCCATCTCCTTATACCCACCAGAACAGGTATTTCGACTATTTCAAGTAACAATTAGGGTTAAGGTCCCCCTATCCTTCCTTTAAGCAATGGGGAAGAATCTCATCCTAATGCTACAGCTCTCAGAGTGGGAATACTCCCGACACAATTTCACCATATGGACTCACAAAACGTTCCTTCAATGGGTGTCAAGCTACCTTACTGGTGAGACTATAGAATCATGTGAGAAAAATATTTTTGATGCAGTCACTTCTTTTATCACCACATAACCTTACCATGGACATTCCCTAATGTCCCTTCTCTCATAATTGCATCCATTTATTTTAATTACCCTCCAAATCCCTCTGTGACCTCCCTCATACTCCTTCGGTTTGGCGCAACTCTTACGCTTCTACTGGTTCTAGCTTAAACCTTCTTCATCTCCTATACTCCTCTATTACTTGAATCCTTCCTTTCACCAATTATTTCATTCCTCATTCACCCCTTGGGTGGTGTTTTATATAGTTTCACACTTCCTTCTCCTTCATCATGGTTTTTTATTACCTTGACTCTCCCATTATGGTTTTCTAATATCAATCATTCTGAGACTGCATAAATCTCTTTTACAATCTTCCTTCAAATCAACCTGATATGATGGTTCACATGTTCTACTTGTCACTCCCTAAATAATCTCAAATTGTGTTATATTTTTTCTTCAGTATTAGCCTCATTAGTGTTCATCGCGTTATAATTCCATGGTTTAATTTAGAAACTCACATGCACTCCTTTGCAATGAAATTTTGACTCAATAATCGATGCAACTATTTTATTTCGCTTTAATGAACATTAAAATGCATCGAATGAACACATTGGTGGGGCTCTTATCATGCAATCCTGACGTTCATGTGAGTTTCTCAACCTTCACATGTTAAAGTACACCATCACTGGTGAGTCTGGTGTAACAATTCGTGACTCTTGACCTTAATTTTGTTCAAGATTTTTCATTCAAATTCTTAATTATTCTCTTAGTTTTGTGTTCTTCCTCTTGTACTTGTTTCCTACATATACCAATGCTCATTTTTTATCATCTTATCATAATATTATATAGTGAAATTACATGAATATATCCGTATATAGAATAAACTTCTTGAATAATTTCATCCTAAAAAATTTACCTAGACTCTATTAAATAAATATTAACTTTCAACTTGGCTTTTAAATTTTTGATTTCATATTGAGTTGCCTTATACTTATTGGTAATTTGATTGTTATTTTTATTTGCTATGTTCAACTACCTCTTCTTTACACTCAAATACTCCCTTACAACAACATAACCATATTGGGTTTTCTTTGGTTCAATTAGTTATATTATGAGCTCTGCCACATCCTTTGTCAATTTCTCTATGCAGTCACCTAACTTAGTTGGGACCACAATCGTGCAAAAATTATTTTTAATTGATTGTTTTAGGCAATTTAGTTGTTCCTAAAAAATAACAATTTGTTTATTTTTGTCAACTAATTATCCTACTAATAGCTCTCTTTGTTTCTCAACTTGAGCAAACCCAGTTGTTTGGCTGCGTTAAATCTTAGGCTTTTTTAACTTCTTTCTTAATGATTTCACCTCATATTGTGTGTTCTACAATAACTTCTTGATGTTGTGTTTCCTTACCAATTCTCATTTTACAACTCATATCTTTAATTTGTTAAAAAATATTCTACAAAGTTTGAAATGAAGAAGGAGTCTCTTTTATTAGGAATGTTACCAAATTAGTGGAGATATAAGAGGAAGTAGTGTGCCCTAGATTTCCCAATTATATTTTAAAACTACACTCATTTGAAGGTCCTTCTGTTAATTTTATTTGTATGTCTTCTTCATCCGCTCTTTGAATTTCAGTCCTCTTCTATGTCTGGGAAAAATCCATCTCAACATCTATCAATTTATGAGAAATTCTCTTAAAGCTCTTTTGTTTTACCATAGGGGTTTCCATATCCATTCTTTGTTTCACCCTACCACGTGTCCAAGTTTTTTGGGTTTCCATTTTCCCAATTTTTGGTATACTTTCATGAATATAAGGTTCAAAAATAATTTCCACGTTTTTATTAGAAATTATATGGTGAGGGTCATATTGCTACTTTTATGCCTTCTCAAACCCAAACTCCTCCATTATCACTTCTACCTATGTAAAGGATTTCCTAATATTTACAATAAATATAGCTTGAAAATATACCCTTTTCATGTAGGAAGAAAATGTACTTGGTCGACACTATGGTTTTGCCTTATAAATTCAAGAGAAAATACCCTCATAGGAAAAAATATTGGCCTTGAAATGAAGGTTGGGCATGCATTTTAGTGGAGGAGACCAAAATTTCCTTGCTTCATTAAATGCATGGTCAGGATTCATTTATTGGCGAGTCTGATTGATTATAATTAGAGATTTTTTATTTCATATTTTTGCACACTTTTACATTTTTATATCTTTACTTTGAGCTTAAATATTTATACTTCATTTTTCATACAACATTGTAAGTTTTTCTTCGAATTTCCTTATGTGAAAGTTGTGTCTATGTGGGAAATAAAACTATAGATATTTTGAAGACATGATGAAAAGTTGTATACTAAGGTTACAAACTGTCCAATCGTGTCCCATTTAAAATTTCATTACCAAGAGTGTAATTGGTTTGTCATTAGAGTGTATATTTTTTTCGACTGTGATCATTGTGAGATATGATTAATTTCCATTCTCGTAGATTGGATTTTAGTGTATACCATTTCCCTTATGAAAATGACTATTATATGTTGCATAAAATGGTTCTATGTTTAGGATGAAATGGTCGTTATCGCATTGTCAATTAATTACTAGTCCTATGCATTTATTTGATGCACATAAACTATGAATTTAACACTACGAAATATATATAATTTAGAATATTCTTGGAAAACAAAATTGTTATTGGAAAAAAAATGTTAATTATGAGTAAGAAATTACTCTTCAGGTTAAGTCATTCAATTTTCCCTTGAAATGAATACTAGGCATGCCTTGTTGTGAAGTAGGAAAAAATTTCCCCGCTTCACTAAATTTCATGTCGTGGCTTCATTTACTAGCCAATCTAATTGATTAAAATTGTAGATTGTTTATTTAATGATTTTGTAGAATTTAAAACAGTTACATATTTACTTTGATATTAAATATTTATGCTTTAGATTTAATACAAAATTATAAGTATTTCTTCAACTTGCCTTATGTAAAACTTGTGTATAAGTGGAAAATATAGTTATGTAGGATATTTGTCACATGTGATGCAAGGTTATATCTAAAGGTTAGGAATTGTTTAGTCATTTCCTATTTCAAATTTCATTACCAAGAGTGTAATTTGTTTGTTATGTGAGTGCATATGTGTTTCTACTATGGTCATTGCTAGATATGGTCAATTGCTATTCCTACAGACTTCAGTTCAAGTGTATAGCATTTCCTTTATTAAAATGTCTATGGTATGTTGCGTAAGCTGGTTTTATATTTTGGTTGGAATGATCATTATCACATTTTAAATTATGTAAATGTACTGATGTGCATTTATTTGAGGAAAAGCAACCTTGACTTTAACCTTATGAAATAAATCCAATTTGACATATGCTTGCGCAACAGAAAAATTTTATGTGAAAATTTGATGTTAATTATGAGCAAAAACACACTCTCTAAGTTGAATCATTCAATTTGGCCTTCAAATGAAGGTTGGGCGTGCACTTTTGTGAAGTAGGAAAAAATTATCTTGCTTACCTAAAATGCACGCCTCAGCTTCATTTATTGGCAAATCTAATTGATTAAAATTATAGATTGTTTATTTAATTATTTTAGACATTTTTACATTTTCATATCTTTAATTTGAGCTTAAAAATGTATAATTCATAATTCATACAATATTCTATGTTTTTCTTTGATTTGACTTATCTGAAACATGTGTATAACTCGGAAACATAGTTATGTGGGATATTTGTGAGACATAATAAAAGGTTATATCCTAAGGCTAGGAATTGTCCAATCACATCCCATTTCAAATTTCATTACCAAGGGTATAATTCATTTGGCGTGGGAGGGCATATATTTTCCGACTGTGATCATTTCCAGATTTAATCAGTTGTTATTATGATAGACTTGGATTTAACTGTATAACATTTCCTTTAAAATAATGACTATGGTATGTTGCATAAAATGGTTTTATATTTAGGTTGTAATGATGATTATCATATGGTAAATTAAGTACAAGTCCTAGGGTGCATTTATTTGAGGCATAGAAACCTTCACTTTAACCATAAAAAATTAATCCAATTTGGAATATTCTTGCAAAACGGAAATTTCTGTGTGAAAAATTCATGTTAATTATGATTAAAAAAGTACTCTCCAAGCTTAATCATTCAATTTTTCCTTGAAATTAAGGTTGATGATGCATTTTGTGAAGTAGGAAAAAAAATCTTTTCTTCACCAAAGTCCATGCCCACATTTTATTTATTGACCAATCTGATTGAATAAAATTATGGATTTTTTATTTAATGATTTTTGATAATTTTACATGGTTAGATTTTTAGTTTGAGATTAAATATTTATACTTCAAATTTCATAGAACATTCTAATTTTTTCTTTAAATTTCCTTATGTGAAACTTTTTTATAAGTGGGAAACATAGTTATGCAGGATATTTGCCATGCCCACATTTTATTTATTGACCAATCTGATTGAATAAAATTATGGATTTTTTATTTAATGATTTTTGATAATTTTACATGGTTAGATTTTTAGTTTGAGCTTAAATATTTATACTTCAAATTTCATAGAACATTCTAATTTTTTCTTTAAATTTCCTTATGTGAAACTTTTTTATAAGTGGGAAACATAGTTATGTAGGATATTTGTTATATATGATCTAAGGTTATATCATAAGGTTAGAAAATTTCCAATTATGTCCCCTTTCAAATGTCATTAACAAGAGTGTTATTTGTAGCACCCTTGTCTCACATCTATCGAAGTAACTGGAAAGTTGAGGTAAACATGTCACAAAGAGTTACTAGGATATGATTAAAATATTTATGTTAGAGTTAAGGAATTGGAATTGATGGAATAAAGAACATAGACCTCCTACACCTGCAACAGAACCCCCAGGAGCTATCCAAACCTTCCACGTGACTAGCCCCTGGGACAAGCTTATTTTTTTGTTACATTAATCCCCTAGTCACTCCCTTTTGAAGCCCTCCAAGTGGCTTAGAGCCCCAGTCACTCCCATGATCCTGCATGAGTGCAACTACATCATCTTTGTGTGAGTGCTATGCTAGCAACTATGGGATTTGAGGCTAAATTTTAGGGCTAGGAACCATGAAACTTTCCAGAACACAATAAAACTTCCAAGAATGAAGGATAATAGAGGAATGATGATATCAATGCAATTACCTAAAAAGGACTTGACTATACCCATTCTATCCATGATAGGAATTTTTTCAAACATGTCACAAACATGTCATCTACAGGTTTAAACAACATATCTAAGCATAGAGATCTCACACTTATCTGATAATCATTAATAAGAATTGATGCCTCATAAAAATAAATGAATTACCATCTATTAAGCCATACATTCATTGTAAATTCAATATTTAGCCAAAAAATGATGAGAGTCATACATTATCACTGTCATAAATCTCAGTGATATCAACCATTATAACTAAAAAAATTATCAAGGATATAACAACCATGTAAAAGATATATAAACCAGTATATTTACCCATAAAATACCAATGATAAAGATATATTATTGATGATTTCATAGGCCAACTAGGTATGGGACTTCCGTGAACCACCCGACCATCAATTAGGTTGAACCAACTATTTATTTTAGCCAATCACCATTGTTCCATATTCGAAGAATGAATGTGGGATCTTATCAAATGCATTAATCAAAATAAAACTAGGGCTCCTAGAGGCCAACCACTGCAACTCTCAACCACTGATTCCACCTCAAAATCGGATAGTACTAACCGTCGCTAAATTGGTGTCTACCAAAGTTGTCCTGGGCCCTAGAGCATTTGTTCAAACTAGAGCTTCTAAGACTAGTAACTGAGCCCATAGCTATTGCCAGGATTCTAGATATTTTTTCCAAGCAGGGTTTCTAAGACTAGTAACTCAACCCAATAATGGCTTCCAGATAAATTTTCAAACCAAGGCTTCTACGAGTAGTAACTCAACCCAAATTTTTACAAGGATTCCATAGCATTTTTCCAACCAAGCCTTCCAGAGAAATTTTCCAACCAAGGCTTCTAGGAGTAGCAACTCAACCCAAGTTGTTACAAGGATTCCAAAGAATTTTTACAACCCACATCTAAAGGCACATGCAAAGGAACTAGAAAATAAAATTAAGACCCATATCACCATGGATATCTAGAAAATGGAAAGGCTAGGAAAAATGATTGTTAATCCAGGAAATCCTCCATGCCAATGACACATCATAAACAAGAGACCACATTCATATGCCATGCATGCCAAAACTATTAATGAAAACATATATGCAACTTGATACCTACAATAAAAACCCATTGTAGCTATTAATCATGATGTCCTCTTGTATTTTACTTCTCTTCCTTTGCCTTATTTCTCCAAAATTCCAAGTACGCCACTCTCATCCAAGAATTATCCAAGAGAACTTTAAGTGTCCAATAATATGAGAGAGAGAGAGAGAGAGAGAGAGAGAGAGAGAAAATGAGATCTCCAAAAATGGAAATGATAAAAATCCATGAACTGGTGCTCATAATACTTTTTATTAATGTGTGCTCCATTTTCTTCATTTTCCATTAATTTTTCCTTCATTTTCCTCCTCACATGCAACATATGACCTTTCACCTCCCTTTTCTCCTATTTTCCATTATTTTCATAAATAAATGTTAATAAATTCCACTTTCCATTCCAAAGCCTCAACAATTTCCTTTCTCCAATTTCCATAGCCATAATAAACCATATGAATACCCACACTAGGATGTTTTTCCCAACGTTTAGCTTCGAATATGTGATGCATGAACAAGGTCTTATTTAACCTTTATTAAATTTTACATGGATTTTTGACCAGGGATGTTAAAAAAATCTCCCCATTGTGGGAACATCATCCTCAATGTTCGAAAATCAGTTACAACCAACAAGGCTCTTGTAAGAAAAACATACTCCCAATGGCGATCTATAACCTATTTCGTTGCAGTACTTACAATGATCAACCTGTAGAGAAGAAAACCAACATGAAAACATAACAGCATGACAACCATAATGAAATTACACCATAATTCTTATTGGAGTTTTATAACATAGCTCATGGCAGTATTTATATCCATAAACATATGTACATATACTAAAACATCATACCAAGCATATAGCAAACACATTCCAAAACATTCACTCAACTAGCAAACAAGGAAGGATACATATCCCGCATCTGATCCATCATATCCCATATAGCTTCATTGGGCCCAAATTTCTTCCACTGCACATTAACATGCTTGATTTCTTTGTTCCTGAGCATGAGCTTCTTTCTCTAAAATATACATTGCAGTTTACATTTGAATTTTCCTTCTCGCTCCACCTATAATATAGACTAGTCAATCACATGATCATGATTTTTAACATACCTCTTAAGAAATGATATATTAAAAAAATCATGTACTTCCACTATCAGAGGTAGTGTAATTCAATAGGATACTCGCCCAATACATTTAAGAACCTTGAAAATTTTACAAAGCCAAGGTGCCATGTTGGAACATGATCCAATCCTCAAGAAGCTCTACTTGGGCTTGATGTGGAAGTGCGCCTGCTCTCCAACATATCGTGTGACGCCTTTAGATTATTCTTGATCACCTACATTTCTTATTCCATTCTTTCCAACATTTCTAATCCAATCAACACCCTATTAGTTGGACCACTCCAACTCGTGGGAGTATTTCCCATACAATACATCAAATAGACTCATCCTTAAAAATTCATGACACCAATTGTTGTAAGCGAACTTTACCAGTGGAAGATACTCTTCCCACTTGTGTTTCTTATGAATCACATACATCCTACATGTCCTATATTGTCTTGTTGAATCTCTTTTTCTATCCATTTGTCTTTAGATGATAACTTGCAGTAAAGCCCAACTCTGTGCCCAAACCTTCAAACAATTCCTTCCAAAAATTGGAAGTGAATTTTACATCCATGTTTGACACAATATTCAGCCGAAAAACATGCAATATGACCACATGCTTGAGGAAGACATGTGCTACATCATTCCCTTACTTCACTGGAATGAAGTGTGATACCTTCATTAACCTATCCAGCATAATTGTGATGGAATAATTTTGTCTAGATACCCTTAGTAAAATTGCCATGAAATACATGGAAATAACCTCCCATTTTCACTCTGGAATCAAAATCGTTTTTCTTATTCCACCTGGATTCTTATGCTCTTATTGATTCATTGAAAATCTAAGAAAATAACCACAAAATCTACTATGTGTCTCTTCAAATTGATAAAATAGTAAAACTTCTTCACTACTGTCAACATCTTTTGATAGCCCGGTTGATCTGAATATGCTTTCAAATGAGACTACCTCAACATCACCTTCTTGAGTTCACTGTTGTCTGGAACATATATCATGTATCCAAACTTGATAAAGCTATCTGTTGTGATATGTTAGTCCACATCCCATGCACCTATACATGTACCACTACATTTACCTATACTTGTACCTGTACTCTCCTGCAATATGTGCCTAAGATCCATATGCCTTACATTCTGCTAAGCTTCCTGAAAGATCCTATCCTATAGATCTGTCCCATAGGAGCTCATATCTCCTATGAGATTTACCTATATCTACCTCCTAAGCACATTTGCAACCTTATTTTCTTTACATTTAATTACCTGATATCAAATTAAAACTCATTGATCGTGGCCAACCATCTAGCTTTCCCAGAATTCATATTTGATTTGTGAAATACATACTGAAATCTAATATTGTTGGATTGAGGGGCCTAACCCAGGCTTAGAGTTGAGGTTAAGCAAAAAAACCCTCTTATTACTATCCCTTCCGGCAGTGACCTGCTTGTGCAAGTTAAAGTCCCACTTGAAGCAGTATGGAGGGGTGCTGGAACCAGGTTTCTCAAGCTAAGAGAAAATTAAATGATGTGGGTGCCCTTAGATCTAAAACAACCATGAATAGGCCTCTGCAACATAATCCCTCAGCAAGAAACCCTTTACCCAACAGATTCAGGTCAATTATACAAAATATCTAGCACATAGGTTAAAAAAAAGCCTGAAATCCATGTAGTACACCTTAACAGATAGTATTAGAACCTGCTAATCATTTCATCTAAAGCCAGAACCAATTGCACAACTGGTTTGGATACAGATAACAGAGGAATCAGAAATAAAATTCATAAATGATCATAAATTAAATAACAGATGCATTTCAGACTTATATATCAGCCAAAACAATTCTTTATTCATAAATAGTTCAGATCCTTCGTACAATACCCTTAGTTCACCCGCACACACAACCAACGGGGTTTTCACACAATAGGACTAAGGTCTCCATGCACACAACCATAAACAAACTTTTACCCAGAAAAATCTACTATATTATCAAGATAGAGTCAGATCTCTCATCCATAACATTATGTTCCATATTGACTCAATCTAGACTCATATTTATACTTTTAGCCTGCACTCATCTAAGGTCTGCAAAACGCTGGTTTGTGGCCCCTAGTTCTACCCTTTTCACCCATTACAACTCATGAGTGGCTTTGACCCACCCCAAAGCCCCTTGAATTGTGCTGTGCATGACTAAACATACAAAATATCTACAAAAATATCAAAAATGTATCAAATTTTGGTCGTAGGCCACCCTGCTCCAACAAGCCCCAAACATAATCTTGTGACTTGTTCCGAGTCACAGTGGCACTGGGTTCCTCATATTATTCTACAGATCTTTGATGGAAGTGGAAAAGGGTGCTAAGATGCTCACACAGTAATGCACTACACTCTGTGCAGTATCTACGAGCTTCTATGAAGTCGACCCTTATGTAGCGAGGTTGAAACTCTCCAGGGTTTGATTGAGGGTCTTAACTACAACATTAAAATCTTGAGAAAACTTCATTTCGTCATTTTCCCACAACTTCACATGGTTAGTTACAATTTTATTCTTTCAACAGAAATCCTCAACAAAATATCGTAGAACCTGAGTGGTCTATAGGCAGGCCATGCACTGGGCATGAATGAAAGTAAGTAAGGCCTCCTACAGATCGCAAAATGTGTACTCCTTGGTGCGCACCTCCTGGTTAATCTTCTTGACAAGTGGGTCTATTTACATATAGGTCCACAGTCCCATGGCTACCTTGAGTAGCTCTGAGCCCTTGTCAATGTTAGTTGTAATTCTCGTGAATGCTTCTTCTACTAGGGTGGCCTGCTTTACACGCACCTCGAGGGGAGTCTTAGGTTGTAGCTTAGCCTACAATGCTATAATTTGCTGCTCAAATTTTTCTTTCATAGTCTGAATTTTTGTTTGGGAGGCCCTTAGTGTGGAAACCAGGCTTTCAATCTTGACTTGCAGTGTGGCAGATGTTAGGATGACCACTTCAAGAATATCACTGTACAGTTTGTCAAATAGGTTCTCCAATTCCACACATTGAGCCACAACGGCCTGCTGCATTGTTTGTGCCTGGAGCGACTCTTATAATTTTGTTGTAGCTGCCTGTTCGAATTCACTTAAATTTTGTTACACGTGCATCTCCCTGCACTACAACTCGTTAGAAATAAATGTTTGGAGAGAGTGTAGCTTTCTACTTGGCAAATTTTCTAGATCAATTCAGATCTCAGGACAAGTTTTCACCTGTGCGCACAGCTCTGGCTATTCCACTATCACAAATATGCCCTAGAACGGATATATTTTTCTATCTGATGTTGTGGTGATCATGGATGTTTTCAGGCTCACTTGTAGCATCCTCACTTGATCTAGGCTCGCTTGCAAGTTGTCTGCATTCAGATTCAAAACCTGCAATCTAGTTTGTAAGCCCTCCCCGCAGCCTTGTATTTCTCCTCCATGGTAGTCCATCTATATTGTGAAATAGAAGTGCCTACGTCTACGATTTTATCTAGGTCCACTTCTATCAGAGTGACCTCACTGGCACCTACAGCAATGGATCCCTTCCTCTTCTATCGCTTCCCTTCAAATTTTCTGCACCACGCTTGGTGCCATGTCGATATTTGACATCATCACCATCTAACCCATCCAGGCTACCGGGGTCCACATCTACCTCACCTCCCTGATTGTGCTTTGTATCCTTTTCTGCATCAATTTCCTTCTCACCATCCTTCTCCGCACCTCTTTATGCATCTTTGTCAGTGCATGACTTAGCCACTTTATCTTTCTCTTCTCGGGCCATTTCTTTCCTTGAGGTTGAGGCTATAATGGGCTGAGTGGAGCTGAGCCCCACTTTCCATGCTACAAGCCAAGTCACAATGACTAGTCGACCTCTGCCTATGTTACAATAGAAGGTAAATTATATCATACCGGGTCACAATGTGCCCGAACTTACACATGGTGCATTATGACCTGAAAATTGGCAATGCTCTTATTGTTTTCATATATTGCTCATGATAGTCTTGGACATGAGTGGATTGCAATGGCTAGCGTGCTCCCAAATAGTATCCAAAAAATATTATTTTCCTTTACACGCTTGTGGTCAAGGGAATCCAACAGATTGGCATAGCGCACCCACTCACATACACTAGGCTCCAACTATTGGGGGACTACATATGACGGAGTCTCCCATGCTATCAACGAGATAAGTAGCAACAACCCATAGTAGAAAAATGGCTTCCCCAATCCCTACGCCTCATGCACATTCTGCAAAAATTATTCACAAAGGAATTGGGACCAGTTGTAGCTGACCCCCTTCTCACATTGTCCCGCTAGCACAATTACATGCGTGCGGCCCAAATTTGATTGAAACTTTTTCATCAATTTGAAACCTAGGAGCAAGGTCCCTAGGCACAAAACCGAGTCCAAAATTTTCTATACCAGGAATACCCTCTTATCCCATTCCAGCTTGAAATATTTCTTGAATTTCGTTGCAATATTTCACTCGTTGGTTTTCCCAACATAGTGGCCTCCTTGCACCCCTCCATGAGCCTTAGCAAAGATATCCTTACTTTCATGTTCAAACGCATATCTTCTCAATACTTTTCCTGCTCCAAAATTATACAACTGACCCGCAATCAAGATGAAATCAGCAGCGCGTGCAACCAACTCCTTCTTCCCATGTACTAATTATTAAAAAATAACGTTTCCAGTAGTTAGGAAGAGAATAATATCAGCAAAGTTCTCATCAATTACTTTAATAGCGAAGAGATACGTATCAGGAAACCCCTCCTCTAGACTGGTTGGTTCTTCCCCATTTTTTGTATGTGACAAATGATTAATTCTAGATTTTATTCTTCCAGGCTTCACAATAATTTGAAATTCATACTCTTTAAATAACAACAACCATCTGCAAATATTCCCCCACAACACAAGCTTGTTCACTAGGTATTTCAATGCGGAGTGGTCCATGAACATTTTGAAGTTCCCTCCTAGCATATAGTGCTTGCATTTTTGTAGAGTGTACACCATGGCCAATCCTTACCTTTATGTGGTTAAGTAGTTGCACTCTTGCACTGCAGAGCTTTCAACTGGAAAAAGAAATGGGGAGATCAATTTATCCTTCTCTAGGTTGTGCTAAAATAGCCTCAAGTGCCATACCAAATGCATCGACATGTACATGGAAAAACTTAGACAAGTCTAGGAATATCAAGATAGGTGCAGTGACCATTTTGTCCTTCCATAGCTCAGAGATATTTTGACGTTCCTCATCCTATAAAAATGGCACATATTTCTTTATGAACTTCTCCATCACTGCAATGATCAAGGCATATCCCTTAATGAACTTCTTGTAATAACGGATGTGTCACAAGATGGGACACACTTGTTTCTCATTGGAGAGAACTTCCAGGTTAATGATAACTGCTATCTTGGGTGGGTCTACCATTAATCCTTGATCGCATAATATATTTCTTAACAAAATTCCAAAAGGCATGTAGAAAATACATTTCTTCAGGTTAAGAGGAATCTGGTCCTTTTTGCAGGTGTCAAGAATCATGTGCAGGTTTGACACATGTTTCTTTACCAATCCAAACATAATCTAGTCATAAAATTATACCTTCAAGAATTTATTCATGAATTATTTGAATACGACCACAACCACACACGATAAGATCACAGGTGCATTTTTCAATCCGAACAGCATGACAGTGTACTCGAAAGACCCCCACTCTATTGCAAAGGTGGTCTTGCTGTGGTCCTTAGGCGCAATTATGATCTAATGGTACCCCGAAAATTCATCAGAAAATGAATAAGCTTCTTGTCCTCCCACATTATCCTAGATTTAATCACAAAATAGAGTAGGGAAGGGGTCATTCACATAGGCATCATTTAGCTTGTGCAGATCTATAGAAATCCTTATTTTTCCTTTGGTATTTTTCTCCTGAACCACCATTGGGCTTACCCAATCAAACTGTTCTACAAGCTCAATGATACCTGCAGCCACCATATTCTCTAATATTTTACTTTCTTCTTGTATTTAGTATCCAATCGGTATGGTAACTACATGAGAGGGCGCATAGATGGCTTTAATGTGATCTTCATAACACCAAGGTCTCCCACGATTCCCTTGAGTTCAGAGAACTTTGTAGGAAAGATATCCTAATATTCTGTCAACAGCTCCACAATCTTCCCTACTATATCATCATCCCAATAATCCCCAATTTTTTCCAACTTGGGCTGATCTTTTGTCCCATTTTTGACTAGCTTCATAGTTAGAGGTTTAGTTACATCTAACATCCCCAATGAGGGCCTTGCAACTACACTGTCTCCTTCAGATTTCAGGATGTTGAAATTTCTTGGATCATCTTCCTTATCCTCTATTGACAAGTTCCTGTAGTTAAAAATTTCTTGCATATTCACATCCCATGCTCGCACAACATATTATTTTTGGGGTTGATATTCATCAAAGACAAGGGCATCTATGTCCTGTAGGGCTTCATCCAATTTTTCTGATCCCCCAAACAACGCAAAGGGTGATAGTAAATCATCATTAACTGTAATCCAATGGTGAGTTCCTCAGTGCATCTCCATTTCCAAATACCAATTGGTATGTGTAGGCCCTAAGGAGTGAATAAACATATCAACCCACTCATCCCAAGCCTTTTCCTTCCAAACTTCTATCCACATAGACAGGTGCTTACATGGGTCCCATTGACCATAGAAAATCTCAGTTGGTAGGATAATGGGGGGTTCAAAGCACAACTTCATAATTTTACTAAATTCCTCCCAATCCTTAAACACATCCTTATGTGTATCCCACCAATGTGTTGGTGTTGTGCACATACCCAGATCAAGCGCCCAAAACCTTCACTTTTTTGGGACAACCTTTTCCAATTTTCCGAGAAATATTTTGACACTACAATAACCATAAAAATAAGGTAGTTCTCTTACCTTTGAGGAGATGCACCAGAATTTCTTCGTGATTTTGAGTCAGCACAACATAGAGACATCATGCAACCAATTCTTCCAGTTCTCTATCTTTCCATCTGAGTATGAGAGACATGAACTATCCTTCTCCCAATTCAACATCCCATCATTTGTTGGGTTGATCCAAACTTTGTCCCACGCAGTAAGCTTGTAAATATGGTCAACATCATCCCCTTCACATACTGGCTCTATATATATTTCCCCTTCTACCGGATGCAGTGGGACTATCACCCACATACCATCATTCTCAAAGATCATGATTCTCTGCTTCAAGTTGATGGTACCTCCCATATAAATAGCCCAATCCAACCCTAAAAGTGTAGGGTAGGGTTCTGCATCATCCATAATTTATATTATTTCAAAATCCATGCTTACCTCCACTCCAACAATGTCTACTAGGACTTGTTGAAGTCTTCCAAGTGGAATGATCTTTTGTTGATTAGCCATGCGTAACTCAATGGTGGACCATTTCAAATTTTCTTCTCCCATACTATACCTAGTTTTCTTAGGTAGAAAATTTTCATCAGACCCCAAATCCAATATTAATTGATCCATCTCATACTCTCCAATCTGCACAGTCATGTGTATCTCCCGACCAGTTCTCTTCTCATTCTTATAAATCTTGTTCATAGCCCTAGTCTCCATTCGAGGTACTTCTTTTCCGTACAACTGTCTATGAGGGCCTAGAGATTATATACCACCTTAATATTTCATAGTAGCTTAATGTAGGATTGTAGGAATGGTTTGAATTCATCAGGAGCCTTTGGTTCCATGATAACCCTTGATGTGGACGCTCTCTTAGCAGAAAAATACCTCCTAGCTTCAATGGAAGTCTCTTTTTCTTTCTGCAGATTGAGTCCTTCTTTCTTGTGAGCCACCTTTCTGATCAGTGGATCTGCATCAACCTTATTTTCCTCATTTCATCAAGTGGCAATACCATTGCATGTAATTACATTTACACCTGGACCATCATCGCACGGTTCAACTTTAACCATTTGTATGTTTTGCGTAGGCATATGTTTCTTCCTTTCCTACATTTTATCTATTAACATAGGATAATAGTAAGTTAGATGATCAGATTTCCTAAAATACCTGAAGGATTGTCACACAGGGTTTGGGAAGTCATGTGCATAGTGTCTAGCATCTCCACCATTATAGAAAATTAATTTCCCTCTTCCACAACCTACGCCTCCACCTCTCTCTCAACCACTTCCTCTTGTTGGCGATCCTCCCCATATAGAGGGAGATGCTAGACAGGTACTCTGTAAAGGTTTGAATTTTCTATCATTAAGTCAAAATTATGGCAGTGGTGGTCATCATGACAAATTGAGGAGAAATATTTGCACCACTTCTACTTTAGCTCTGGCACATAGGCTCCTAGCCAAGGGAAATGGTTTGTATCATTTCATCCAGTTACCCTACAATAAACGAACCATAGTGTGGGGCTTCTAGGTCCAGCAACATGCTTGGGATGTAGTGGATTTGGTCCCCCAACTTGGAGGTAATCCGAGATCATAGGGCACTGATCTTTCATGTGGCAAGCACCTTTGTAGCGTATGAACGAGACATTTGCGCCAACTTATTTACCTTGATCTCTACATAAATTTTGAATTTTTAATTGCATATCTTCCAGTTGGATTTCAATTTGTAGCACTTTGAATTGGGCTCTTCTCTAGGCATAGCTTCTAATTTCATAGAAAATTCCAGGGCTTCTGCCTAAGAATCAATCTTCCCTTGATGCATAAGCCCATACATATGTGGAAACATCACGATAATAAACCATTCGTTATGATTATTATCATCGTAAACAAATCCTCTGTCGCTGATGGTTTGCTTCAATCATTGGTCAGCTTCTGAAACCGATTCCTTCGGTCCTTGATTGATAGATTTTAGTTCTATTATGCACTGTGAATAGGACTTCATCTTCTAGAATTTATGTTTCAAGGAATCCTTAATTTTCACAATAGTGGGATCTAAGTTTTGAGAGATATATCCCATGAACCAATCTAAAGCACGATCTTCGAATGCCATAGCCAATAGTGCTATATTAACAACATCAATATTGACATTTTGTGTAGTCCACACTACATTAGCCACAAACCAAAAGTGATCCATATCCTCATTCCCTAGACCCTTAAAGGTGGGTAGTTTCATATGCGTAGCCATATCTTCTACATGTGGCGATGGAGGTGGGGTAGCATGTGGGTTACCTTTAGCAGGCGTAGCCTTGTTACCTTCTATATCAAGTGAATTTCTTAGAGGGTTGTATACAGATCTATCCCCTCTCTCATTTATCCAATAATATTTTATGTTGCACATAGTTCTTTTGATATTATCAAGGGTCATTCACTCAATGTGGCTACACAAAAACCCTTTTCACACAATAACATCTTATTCAACAAAGGAAAAGCTTGTAAGAATTTACATCTCAATCCCTTGAAAAATATTATTTTAGCTTCAAAGTAAGACACAAACTTATTGACTAAAAATTATATCACAAACCCACCCAAGATGTTTTCAACCGAGTGATATACCATCACGTTGATGGAATTATCAGTGTTTTCCAAAATTTGGATCAATTTAGGCATCCGCTGCGTGACCTTATCATCCTTCCAATAGGTTTGGAACTATGCTAACCTTTACAACCACTCTTGCAATTGGTGCGCAAAGGTCATGAAGAATATATCATGAACCTCAATGAATTGTTCTTCCACTCTTCAGTAGACAACTTCTTACTTATGTTTTCCTTTGGGCCAAATTCCTGAATCTACTTCTCAAACTAGTCCTCTAGTTCAGGCTTTAAGGGTTTCCAGTGTATCTAATCTCTCTAAAAATGATCCTGGTCCTGACAATGGAACCATTTTTTGTCTTCAGGGGTCCTGAGCGAGGTTCGGATTTGAGGTTAGCCAACAAAACCCTCTTACTATTGGCCCTTTCGACAGTGACCTTCTTGTGCAAGTGAAAGTCTCACCCGAAGTAGTATGGGGGGGTGTTCGAACCATGATTCCACACCTTGAGAGAGAATTAAATGATCTGTGTGCCCTTGGATCTAAAACAACCATGAACAGACCTTCGTAACAAATGACCTAACTAGGACACCCTTTATAAGAGAGATTCAGGTTAATTATACATAATATCTTGCGTGCAGGTTAAAACAGAGCCTACAATCCATATAATAACCCTTAATAGATAGTATTAGAATCCAATAGTACTAGATCCATTGATTAATAATTCATCTAAAGCCATAAAAGGTTGTGTAATTTATGTGAATACAGATAACACGGGAATAAAAAATAAGATGGATAAATGTTCATAAAGTAAATAATAGGTGCATTTCAGACTCAGATATCAGCCAAAACAGTTCTTTATTCATAAATAGTTCAGGTCCTTCTTACAAAACCTTCAGTTCACCCGTTCACATAGCTAGTATGGTCCGCACACAGTAGGACTAAGGTCTCTGCGCACATAGCCAGTAGGTGCATTTTACCTAGACAAATCCGCTAGAATATCAAAATACAGTCAAATCTCTCATCCATAAAATTTTGTTGCCTATCCACTGGATCTATACTCCTATTTATACTTTTATCCTGCACTCATCTAAGGTTCACAAATAATGATTTGCAGCCCCTAATTCTACCCTTTTAACCCATTACAACTCACAAGGGGCTTTGACCCACCCCAAAGCCCCTTGAATTGTGCTGCACATGACTAAAATTACAAAATGTTTACAAAATATCAAAAACGTATCAAAGTTTGGTCCTAAGGGACCCCGCTCCAACAAATGTGATCACTCATCAATACAAATACTCTACCCAAAAGATAGTGTCTCCACTTATTCATTGCATGAATGTTTTCTTCCAACTCAAGATCATGTGTCAGATAGTTTTTCTTGTGCCCTTTTAGTTTATGTGGCTCATAACATACCACTTTTCCCTCCTAAATAATGACTCCACCAATACCTATCTTGAAAGCATATGTACATACCAAAAACTCTTTATTTCGATTTGTGATAATTAACACTAGATCATGTGTCAACAACTTCTTTAATTGCTCAAAACTAGCTGCGCATTCTTGTGTCCATTTAAAATTATTACCTTTCCTGTGTAATGATCTGAAAGGATAAGAAATTTGTGAGAATCTCCTAATGACCCTCCCGTAAAATCACATAAACCCATAAAGTACCTTACCTCATCCAAATTCCTAGGATATTCCCACTCCATGATATCCCTTATCTTTTCTGGAACCACTATTATGACTTCCTTGAAAACCATATGTCCCAATTAGTGTACCTATGACTAAAAGAAACTACACTTGCTGAGCTTCACATACAACTGATTCTCTCTCAAAAATCTCAACACTACTGCCAAATGTTTGGCATTCTCTTCTTCATTTTTATAATATACTAATATATCGTCAATGAATATAATAAAAAACTTGTCCAGGTAAGTACACAACACACTATTCATCGAGCACATAAAAGTAGGTGAAGCATTATTCAAACCAAATGGAACTAAAAAAAAATCATAATCTATTTACCTGGTCAGTAAATTTGTCTTCTCAATGCCATATTCTTTAATGTGTACCTCATGATATCCTGATCTCACATAAATCTTCGAGAGCATTGTTTCTCCCTTTCACTAATCTAACAAACCATCAATCCTTGGCAACATATACATGTTCTTGATGGTCACCTTGTTCAACTTTTTTTAATTAGTGCATAACCTTACAGTA
The DNA here is from genome assembly GCA_034641835.2 of Pinus albicaulis. Lineage (NCBI taxonomy): Eukaryota > Viridiplantae > Streptophyta > Pinopsida > Pinales > Pinaceae > Pinus > Pinus albicaulis. Next base: position 922,264,392 of record CM076582.1, read on the forward strand.
ACATCCTTCTTCTTCATAAACAATACAAGTGCACCCCAAGGTGATACACTTGGCCTAATATATCCCTTGTCAAGTGTTTCCTATAGCTGTACCTTCAACTCTAGCGACTTCGGAGTGCTCATCCTATATGGTTCTTTAGATGTTGGTGCTACCCCTATTACCAAATAAAAAAGAAAAATATACTTCCCTATGAGGTGGAAAATCTAAAATATATGTGGGAAATACATCCTAATTTTTTGTAGATTCATGTACCTACTTAATACATTTGCATCCTCAACATCCTTACCTTTGTCACTAGAAATATGCATTGCAAATAAAACACACCCTTTCCTATGACTACACTTCGCCTAAAATGATGTTACAATTCTAACTGATGTTTCCTTCTTCTTACCGTGCAAGGCTCTTCATTCTCCACTGTCATCCAAACACTCATTATATTTTTCATAGCAGTCCACTTTGGTCCTATGCGGATATACAGAATATATACCCAAAATCATACTATATGACCCAAATAGAAATACATTCAAATGAAGTGATGTAGACATACCATTCAACTCAAATGCACAAGATCTTACCCAATGATGAACTCACTTCTTTGAAACTATATCCAACTGTACTAACCAATATTTTGCCTCCACTTATTTATTCAAACAACACTTATCCACTAGGTGAAGATTAAAATAAATATAAGTATATCTAGGTTCAATCAATACAAAAACAACTCGGTCACAGTGCTTACATCCATCTCCATAATAGATGCCTGGTGATTTTCTTGCTTGTTATCCAAAAATGCATAAAAACAATGAGAACTCTATCCAACATCCCCAACAATCTATACTTCTTTAGTATTTTACATCTATGGTACCACCCTGATGCTATGGACAATATCTCTTGTAATGATATTTACGACAAGTCCAAAACTATATAGGATTCTAGCATGCACCCTTGTTCTAGTCTTCAAATTGAAATCCCTGCAATCTTTCAGATGCATTGAACTTCTTATGCGGTGTTTATTTCTCTTTGTTACCTGTATCTTATCCAATTTCACTTTATTCTTATCATTCGCATTCTATTCCTTCTTAATCTCTTATCTATTCTTTGATTTCTCGTAACAATTCTTTAGATTTTGAATGACCTCCTCCAATGATCTTAGATCATCAAAATCAATATTGTATATGAATGGTATTAGAAACTAACTGATGAATCTCTGAATCTTGGCCTTCTCCTCCTTGAGGTAAGGTACATATTTCAATAAGTCCAAGAACCTACTAGTGTACTCCTCATGAGTCATGAATTCCATCTTTAGCTCATAAAATTATTTTTTCCTGTTGTCATATTATATCTCTGATATATACTTCTTCCTTAATAGTCTCTCAAAACTACTCTAAGTTAACTTTTCTTCATGAATATCTCTAACTTTATTTACATCTTCCAAGCAAATATTTTCTTTACCTTTAAGACTGAATGTAGATATTATGGCCTTCATGTTCTCTGAGTAATAATGTAACCTGAATAGCTTATTGATTCCAAGAAATTGCGCTCCTGCATCGTATGATTTATTCATATCTTCATAAAATGTAGGTGGCTTTAATTTCTTGAACTCATATTTCAAATATCCCTGTCACTCCTCCTGTAAGGATGATAACAATGTCGATTATATTTCCTATCAAAACAAGAACTAGAATAATACATCTGTCTCTCACCTCTCCTATCGAGAGTGTCCAAGAACCAGCCATATTTGATCGTGTGATCCCTGTCCGACCTATGACCACCACGATACCCACTTCCATATTCCCCATTAGTCATATCATCCTGTCCATAGCTCATATAGACTACTACCTATCACTGCAACTCTGAAAAACGTTGAAGGATTACTACAGTAATATATGCTTGTTTCTCTTGTGATTGTATGATTCTATAATTATCTACTATGAAAATCCTTATTTTTCCTTCAAACTCCTTAATGTGTCTGATAAGTGAGAAGAATTACTGAAACCGCATTTCTCATATGATTCACAAGGATAATCTCTGTAGTCTACCATCTTGATATTCATTTTTATTTCTTTGTTGTAAGACATATTATGTCCTCTAAACCAAATCATAAACCAACCAACATACCTTGGCATCATTTGGAGAGGATATCTCATACAATATCAACCAATCAACGTAACACATGTATATACATTATCATAACAACAAGTAAATATGTGTCATATAGGTAAAACTAAATTTAAATGTCATCTGACCATTGTCAAATCATCTATTCACGACCATATAAATCGCATACCATGACCTCACGCATGACAAAAAAAACCATACTAATATACACTTGAAAACACATAAGCACTTGAAATTCATAAAAAATACATAACCAATCATACACTCATGATGATATATTCCACAAAACTTCCATCAAGCTACACATGGTGACATCACTGTAACCATGACCAACCGCATGCATAAGAAACAAGCACATAGATCACAAGCATAAGGAACACATATGCAATTGACATGAATGCATGAAAAACACACTGCCCATCCAGTCTGAGGGGTGAATCATCCTTTGATACCACTCTATAACACCCTCCTCCCACATCTACACAAGTAACAAACCAACCAAGGTAAAAATTTGATGAAGAGTAAGTAGGATATTATTAAACTCCCTATGTGTCAGTTAAGGAAGTGGAACCAATAGAATAAAACAACACAAACCTTATACACCAAAAAAAAAACTCCCTGAATCCATCCAAGCCTTCCAGGTGACTAGGCCCTTAGAAAAATTGACTTTTTTGATGCATTAATCCACTAATCGCTCTCTTTCAAGTACCTCAAAATGATAGAGAGCCCTTTTCACTCCTATGATCCTGCATGAGTGTGATTGTAGCCTTTTTGTTCTAGTGATATGCTAACAACTGCAGGATTTACGGCTAAATTTGAGGGCTAGGACCTAGGTCATTTCCCAAAAGTCCATGACACTTATAGAAATGAAATATAACAGTGAAATAATGATGCAAATGCAATTATATGAAAAAGGAATTGACTGGACCCCTACTATCCATGACAATGATTTCATCAAACTTGTCACAAATATGTAATCTACAGTTTTTAATAATAGATATAAGCATAGGGGTCTCACACTTATCTGTGAATCATTAAAAAGAATTGACACCTAATCAAAATAATTATGTTACCATCTATTAAGCCATACATTCATTATAAATACAGTATTTAGCAAAAAAATGATGACAACCATACATTACCATTGTCATAAATCTTAGTCATAACTAGCATATAACCAACATAAATATCAAGGATATAACAACCATATAAACCATATACAAAAAAGTATATTTACCAATAAAATACAAAGGATAAATAGATGTTATTTATGATTACATAGGTCAATCATGTATGAGACTTCCACGAACCACTTGACCATAGACTAGGATGAACCAAATCTCTCTTTCAACCATTCAGACTCATACCATATTCCAAGCATGAATGTGGGATCTCATTAAATAGATCAATCAAAACCAAACCAAACCTTCTAAAGGCCAATCACCTCAACCCTCAACCAATCATTCCAGCTCATGGTAAAAAATCACTAAGAATCACCAGATTGGTCTCTACCAAAGTTGTTTAGGGCTCTAGATCATTTGATCCAACTATGGCTTCCAGGACTAGTAACTCAACGCATAATTACCGCCAATATTTCAGAGTGTTTTCCCAACCAGGTGTTCTAGGACTAGTAACTCAACCCACCAAGGGATTCTGAATTGTTTGCCCAACCAAGGCTTCCAGAAGTAGTAACTCATCCCAAGTTTTTAGAGGGATTCAAGAGTGTTTTTCCAACCAATGCATCCAGTAACTAATAACTCCTCCCACAACCAAAGGCACATGAAAGAAACTAGAAAACAAAAGTAAAACCCACATCACCATGGTTATCCAAGAAAAGGAAAGGCTCAAAAAAATGATTTTCAATCCAGGAAATCCTTCATGCCAATGATAGGTCATGACCAAGAGGCGATATGCATATGTCATGCATTCCAAAAATGGTGAGGAAAACATACATGAAACTTGGTACCTCAAAGAAAAAACTTTTGCAGTTGTTGATCCCGATGCAACCTTGTGATTTCTTACTCCAAAATTCCTTTTATGCCACACTCCTCTAAGAGTGCCCCAAGAAAACTCTATGTCTCCTAGGGTATGAGAGAGAGAGAGAGAGAGAGATAAAATGAGAGCTCAAAAAACTAAACTGGTCAAAATCCATGAGCTGATCCTCATAAGCCTTTTTATTAATGTGGCCTCTATTTTCTTCATTTTCTTCCTCACATGAAACTTGTGACCTTTAGCCTCCCTTTTCTCCTATTTTCTATTATTTTCATAGACAAATGCCAATAAATTTCACTTTCCTTTTGTTAGAGTCGGTCTCATTATACCTCTGTCAGAGATCAAAACTCTTTGTTGCATTTCATTTTAGGTGTCTCGTTCATCCAATCAGTTGCATTCCATTAGAAGCATAGATTATCTGACAGAAGGGTCTTGTCTCTCATTTTCCCTCATGTCATGTATCTGCTGGTTTTTGTCTGATCATTAAAGTTCATCAAAATTCATCAAAGTTAATTTTGCAGTCAATCATAGTCATGGATGGTCTTTCAGTCAGCAAAGAGTCTTTTTAGTCATTAGGTCTAGGGTTTCGTCTTCAAAATGTCAAATAATGCCAGCAGGCACATGAGGATGTTTCTAATAATTTTTCATTCAAAAATTTTTATCATCAATAATGCTGAGAATGATTCTTCTTCAAAACTCTGTTTTGAAGAAGAAATCGTCAAATTTGTTTTGTAATAAATATGTAATTTTTAAGGTTCTTCAAGTTCTACAAATCCTCAGGCGCAACCCCGGTCTCCTTTTCGAAATCACATGCCAATCATCCCTGCAAAAAATTGCGAAGAGTTTGATCATTTCAGCCAAAAATTCAAGTGGAAACAAGCAAAACAGAGTTTGTATTAAAAGTGAAAAGTGCGAATTTCAAAACATTACAAAAATGGGTTTGTAAGAAGCAAAAATCAAATTCTTCACTATATGAGATATTTTCCACATTTATCAATCCATTTTCATTCAAGAAACATCAGAGAAGTCGAGTTCAATTGTGAAAAAAGCGAAATCATGTGTTAAGCTGGACTGTGTATTGGAGAATAGCGCGTGACGCATCAGGAGGAAGGCGCGGTGCACATATACCGCGCGGCGCATTGGGCCAATTTTCACTGTGTATAATTGCACTGTCGCGGCGCATCCAGAAGGTGCGGCGCACTGGGTCTTGTGTGCGGCACAGAGAGCTGTCAAGCCAGAATTTTGCCATTTCTTCATCAAAAATCAAAACGACTCCAACTCTTTTGCTGCAAGTAAGTTTATGCACCCTTGCCACTGCTATTAGATCATGTTTGATGTTATTTGGAGGCAAAGACATGAGAGTTTTGATTGGTGAAATTAAACCCTATCACTTGGTAGAAAACTGCTCCTAGGGTTTAAAATTGGGTGTTAAAACTTGTCATTGGTGCCAAACAATCCCATTACATTCGCACTTGTGGCTTTTTCCCCCCTCACTGTCAAAATGTCATTAATATCCCTCTCTTATTCCCTCATAATCCTATTTATCACTGTTAAACACCATGTTGAAGCACACACATGGTGTATGAGGAAGATGAACACACACACAAAAGACTCAACACACAATGAAAGATAAACGTGAGGCTTTCTTATTTTCCATTATACAAAGATGTACATTTATAGTAAAATGGTGTGACTCTTGGTTTCACATTCCAAGGTCACTTGGACTCCATTGTGACTTTTCGCATTCCACACCTACCCATGTAGGATTGGGTGTTCCAACATCCCCCCTTAATCCGAAGGGGTGTGTGTGAGTCCAAGAAAAGAGTTGTAATACAAATCTGCAAAGTATACATGGCAACACTTGGGCTGAATCAACTCTCTGAAATGTTGGAAAAAAGAGGTGGTTTTAGGATGACCACAAACACTGGAACGCAATACTTGTTGCAGTTCCCAGAACTCTTCAAAAATGCGGCAAGAAGCTGAAGGCCACGCTGAAGGTAATCCCCCTCATAAAAAAGGGGAGAACCTTCGACCTAAAAGAAGGGAGGTCTACTACCTGTGGTGGTTTTAGGTTATCCACCAACCAAAGATGATGGTTTTAGGTTATCCACTAACCGAAGGCATGCTCATGGGCATCCGTGTCTCTGGCTACATCTCTGAATCCAGAATGACGAATTGTGGCTCAGGCTCGCTTGAACTGCTGGCTACAACTCTGAACATGGAATGAGAGATTGTGGCTCAGGCTCGCTTGATCTGTCGTCGAAGCTTGTACATGAACACCATTTTCCCCCCTGTCAGGGACAAGGTGAGATGATGGCGAAAACTCAACTGCAAGTTTGTTCAATATGCGTGAACAAGTTCTAACATGCGTCGTAAACATCTTCTTGGCTGCTGATGCCCATTGCCAAGAAGCGATCCATCCAAGATGAATCTTTGTTCTTGCAGGAGGCTTGTGTCTGAAGCATCTGTCTGAAGAATGAGTGTGCCGACCACAGTGCTTGCATGGATGAAGATCAAAACAGTGATCTTTCATATGACCAACTCGATCAGAATGTTGGCATTTCACAATCTGTTGTGGAAGTGGAACAGGATCTGGAACAGTTGCAGGTGAACTGTCATACAAGAATCTGGCACTCTGAAATATGATTGGCTTGGTGTAGTCTGGAATATGAAAGGACACATCCTTGTCATATCCAAGACCATTTCGGTGCTTGTTGTGGACAAGCTCTTCCCAAGCTCTGATGATAGGCTTGAGAAGTGCAGGCTGAGCTGCTGCATCTGCATGTACATCTGCTCTAGTACAAGGAACTGAATGTGAATCATCTGCAATTTTATTTTCTTTCTTCTGATGAAATTCCTTCACAATTTTCTGAACATAAACAGGTTCAGAATGATGACTCTTTTGCTGAAGTTCTTCTTGCTGAAGCTGAGATTCCAACTGCAAAAACTCAATCTTTTCATGTGCATATAGCAAACAACTCTGAATGTTACATAGAGCATCCTTTCTCATTTTTATCATGTCATCAACATTTGAATGAATGAGGTCATTCAACAACATTAATGCCTCATTGATTTTAGCCATTTCACCAATGAAAGGGTGTCGGCTTCAACCGAAAATGCACCCGTTTACAATGTGACTCAACAGCAAATACAATTGACTCAAGAAATTCTCAAAGTACAAAGTGTGCTCCTCAAATGATGGAGGGCAATCAACAATCAAACAACTCAAATACTGATTATGAATGAAGATGCAAATTCACTCACAATGTGAGTTCAATACAAAATCTCTGCAAAAATATGTGAATCTCCAGCAAAAACACTTATGCAAGAAGCTGAATTTTTTCTTCAAAGAGCTGGCAAACTTGTAAAATTCTTCAAAAAAACACCCTTATGTCAATGTCACAATTCACACAATGTCAAATTTTACTTTCTTCTTCTATATGTATAGTCCATGTCATTTCTTCAATTCTGCTCACATAGCATTCCTCTTTTTCTGTTGTTCAAATTTTCTCTCTCTTTCCTCTCTCTCTCTGCTGTTTTTTTTTTTTTTTGAAAGAACAGCAGAGAGGAGTAAGAACCAGCAAAATTTTTCCTTTCAAATATATAGCAGAATTTTTTTTTTCAAACTTATAGTAGAACAAATCACTTGTGCCTAAATCATATTTTCCCTATCCCTAAACCCTACCATCTCCCATATCATCTAAAAAATTCCCAATTCCAAAATACAGTCAAGTGACTGTTAACACATTTCAAATCTCACTTGACAAACTCCACAGTCCACTTTTCCCACTATCCCATATTCCTCATAGTTCCTTATTTCCCTTTGGCACATTTGGCATTTAAGCAAAAAACACCAATTTCACATTTTCAAACAAAACAAACATACACTTGTCATACACATTGCAAACACCATGATAGAGACAGATTCATCATATGAGAAAGACAGTGACTCTACCACAGAACTACATGCACCGAGAAGGCCTCGTAAATGGGGCAGACACGTCAGAGAAGAGCCCACCTCTTTAACTCAGTTGCAGGCCTGCCCACTTGCAATGGCTTGCTTTCAGCAACAGTCATGCTTCTAGTACTGTGAGATGATTGCTCAAACTCAGCATCATTAGGAGTTGGTTCGGTTGTTTGTTTTACATTTACGAGATGGTCATGTTACACTCGCCGGTGTAAATTTCACCTTGACACTAGAAACCATTTCTCAGGCAACAGGAATACCAAATATAGGTGAACAGTGGAACAAGAGACAGCAGCTAGACAAAGTGTATTATGAGCCATACATCAGGCCTGGCTATATGAGGCATCTCAGCAGGGTGTTACCTTTCAGATTCTTGAAGGAGTCTTATGCACCCTTGATGAGACTCATCATCAGATACTTCAGCTGTGAGGGTCGGTTCTCATGCCTTTATGCTTACCATATCCAATTATTGATGCATTTCACGAGAGTGAGGATGATGAACATTCCATATTTCATGTGTCAAAACATCGAGCAGATGACTACTCTTGTGCAGAAGAAGACTCCCGAGCAGCAGCATAACAACATTTATCATTATGCGCTCATCAAGATCATTGTTGTGCATAAGCTTGGATTGCAGGGCATTGCATGGGAGGAGTTCATTTCTCGTGACTTCTTTACAGCCCCTCAGCCCCCTCGAGAGATTTTTCATGGTGCAGGTGAGCCTTCACATGATTTTGAGGGTCTTGAGATAGAGCCTATTAGTATTCCAGTATGTGTTACCTATCAGAGAGGTTCGAGAGCCTTATTTGCAGCAACACGACGAGTACTATCTCCACCGAGGGTGGAAGGGGTCTCGTTACCTTCATCAGCAGCGTGAGTACTATCTCCACTTGGGGTGGAAGGGGTCTCGCCTTTGACATCAGCACAGGTATAGGGACAGGACAGAGGCAAGAGGCCTATGTAGGAGTAAGGCCCTTCAGGAGGTCAGGTTACTGATTTTACATTGATTGATGTGGACGTGAGCTCTCTAAACACAAAGCTGAAGGAAATCATCCAGGAGCAGAAATCTAAGATCGATACATTGACTGAGAAATTGTAGAGAGCTCATTGGGTTATAAATTACTTGGAGCATCGGAATAAACAATTGGAGGATCAACAGACACTCATGGAGTTCCGGAAAATCCGTGAAGACCGGGAATTGGCTCGAAAAAGACAAGGTGACATGACACCCTTTGAGCGGGAGATTTGTCTTACGAGAGTCAACATTCATCTTGAGAAAATATTGGCAAAGAAAAAAAAGGAAAAGGACATGCTCATACATATGAAGAACCACTATTGGGCCCACACACATGTTTGCAAAGCAAGGATCAAGATCCTAAAGGCGAGGCTAAAGAGGGCACTGAAACGTCGGAAAAGGCCTAATCCACTCCAAATCTTGGCCGAAGCTTCTTTGGCTGAGCATGAAACTTGATGGGGGACCTTCACTCCAAATTTCAGCAAATTTGGAGAAAATTTTATCATTTTTGAATTTTTGGTCACAAAACAGATTTTCCTGCCCAACGCGTAGCGCCACCTTGCACGCCCTTACGTTTGGGAGATATTTTAGAGGAAAAATTTACATTTTTGGATTTTTTATGAAAATTTATGCATGCTAAAGAATGGCCTAAGGATTTCATCAAGTTCTGGCTGGTTTAAAAGGTCAAAAACATCATAAAAATGGTCTTTCTGCCACTTTTTGCACCCACAGGAAGCAGTACTGGGAGATTGAACTTTTGGAGAGGAAAATGACATCCAAATCCAGAAATTCCACTTGGGTTGGATATTAGATAGGAAGGGCTTTCCAACGAGCTATCATGCGCTCAATTTGGAATTTTTGAAGTGCCTAAAAATCAGCTCCAAACTTGTGCTACGCATAGAGATTTTGGGCGCGACGCATAGAGGATTTTGGCCTATTTTTCACTCCACAGCTCAGAAATTCACCTAGTTTTGACTAGTTTCACTTTTTTATGTAACTATTGATCTATATTGATGTAATTTCATGAAAATGATGTAAATTGGGCACATTTTTACTTGTTCTAGAGGATTCATTCTCTAAAAAGTAAAAATTAAATGAATGAATAAGTTTCCTACCATATAGGGGCAAGTTGTTTGATTGCCTAGATTTCAGTTCCTAGTTTAGAATTGGTTGAAATAGCTCCTAGAAGGATTAGATCGACCCCTAGAGGCATGGGAATGGGTTAGGCTGGTCTATATTATGTATTTTCTGAGACATTTTCAGGGTTGGACTCTTGGGAATAGTTTGGCACCTCATTGTATATTCATTTCAGCATTTTTGGAAAAGGAAAGACCAGGGTTTTGCAGCACTTGTTGGGATCCTTGTGGCTCTGAGTTTTGATGGTTTTTTTCTCCATGTAATTTTAAGTTCATTAATGTTTTATGTATGCCATTTCCCTTCTCTTTTCTTCTGAAACTAAAAAAATGAGTGACTAAGGTAGAATTCATTAGTTTGTTGGTGCTCTACCTTAAAATTTTGTTTAGTTTTATTGTTTTCATCTATTTGAAGAGGATCCTTGCAACCTCTTTCCCTCTTCAGCTCCTCAGTAGTCCTTTCTATCCATTTATTCAATCTAAGACATCAAATCCATTACCTTCCTTGCCCCAACTTGAACCCTACAAGAATTTGGCCTCATCCCTAAGCCCAAAATTGCCTTTCCCTTTTTTCAAACAAAGCCCCCAAAAATCAAAACAAAACCTCCTATTTAAATACGTAGCCTAAAATCAGTATTCATTTCAAGTCATCTCAGACCCTATTGATTATTTTATTGAGTTTGACCCGGAGAGAGCCCTCTCCTATTCTGGTAGGGCTAGCTACCAGACTGAGCGTGGTTTGGTGTTATCCTGAACTCTGCCTTCCTTTAGCCTAAGGTGGATTTAGGAAATAAAACCTTTCAAAAGGCTTAACCATTTCATTTTTCTAATTTCCACAACCATAAGAAACCATATAAAAACCCACACTATGATGCTTTTCCCAACAATCATTTTCGAACATGTTTCCCATGACCAAATTTTTATTTTACCTTTATTAATTTTTACATGGATTTTTGACCAGGGCTGTTACGTAAATGGTTTGGCCTACAAGTTCATATTTTCTTTGACTATGATCATTGGTAGATATGATCAATTCCTATTCTGAAGGACTTGGATTTTAGTGTATAACATTTTCCTTATGAAACGAACTATATTATGTTGCATAAAATTATTTTAGATTCGTGTCTTAATGATAATTATCACACCATCAATTAAGTACAAGTCTTATTGTGCATTAAATTGAGGCACACAAACATTGAGTTTAATATTATTAAATTGATCCAATTTTGCATATTCTTGTAGAACATAAATTTCCACGTGAAACATTTATGTTAATTTTGACTAAAAAAATGATCTCAAATTTGAATCATTCACTTTGGCCTTGAAATGAAGGTTGGACGTACATTTTTTTGAAACATATCCAAATGTACTTACTTCACTAAAATGCACACCCTAGCTTTATTTATTATGAAATATGATTGATTCAAATTGTAGATTATTTATTTAATCCAATTTTTCTTCAACTTGTATTATGTGAAAGTTATGTAAATTTTTTCCTCCAGATTATTGTTGGGAAGAAAAATTGTCCTTTTAATTTAGAGCAATAGTATCAACTCTTCACATTAATTGTCAATAAGTGTAGTTTTTTTATTGCAATGATGTTATGGAAAATATATTCAATGACGAATGATAAATAATGCTAACGAATTTCAAACTCAATCGTCATAATAACACTCTCAACAATTCAACACTCTGGTTGTTATACTCTCAAACCTTGTTCACACTCTCAAGAAATAAAAACACAATGTAGAATAAGACTAGTTTGTCACACTCTCACTCTCATTCATAAAATAAAAACACTCTTGGAAACCATTCTCTCAAAAATTTTCAAACACACATTCAAATGAAATGAATACACCATCAAACTATTAGGAGAACTAAATAATTTTCACTCTTGCAAAGGACTAGTCTAAGACATATGTTGTTAGACAATATATAGGTTAGGATTCTGCAATAATTAAACAATACAAAAGACTAATAATAAGAGTGAAAACAACAAAAAATGAATTATAACTGAGAAGAAATAAATCAAACAACTATAGTACCTTCCTAACTAGTGATCCTTGCTATGAAGGAGGGGCCTTCCTTCCTAGCATGGGCTCATACACTACATATTGAACGAGCTAGTCAACATAAAGATATGGTGAAATTCGACGATTTAGGAATTCTTATTATAATTTTGAATGTTTTACATCATTGGAATTACAACTAACGTCTAACTTAATTGAAATTGTATTATGGTATATATGTCTATTTTTATATGATGTAATATGATTATGTTTTTGTTTTAATTTTTGTAATATTGGAAATGTAACATCAATATTAAATATTCCATGAAATAAATAATAAATTTTCATTTTGAATGCTTTTTTCTTTTTTTGCGGAAAATGGGCCTTCTAGAATACCTATATGATCGTGAGATTTATTGAGATTATTTTGGGTCTAGTTCAAACTTTTAAGATACTGAAAATTAGGTAGATGGAGAGCACACTGAGGTAGATGACGATGATGAAAATGATAATGAAATGATGGTGATGATCATGATATACATGAAAACGATGATGAGAAATCCATTGGTAGTATCCAGTGACATTGATTATATAGAATCCATCATGTATCATTGTTGATAAATCATTATGATGACTCGTTTCATGTTTATTATCATATGTACCATTTTCACCTATAGTACCATAGTTATTTGTATCATTTTGATATATATGTTTTGGACATGTATTATTGATTCCTATTATGTGTAGCTCATCACGTACCAACAACTTTGTTTGTTAATAATATAAAAATATAGGTTATAGTTTAAACAAAATTATCTTGTTATTTTATTCCAATGTTGTGGTGTGGTTTGTAATCATAAGCAACCTGACAGAGATTTTATCTACAAATATTTATGATATTAATTTGGACGTGTATTACGTGTATCTAGTCACAAACAACAATTTTGTTTATTAATAATATAAAAATATCGGATATAGTTATACCAAAATGTTGTTAGTTTGTATGGCTGTCCATTTACCTAAAAAATATTTATAAATGGTATGCTATAAAATATTTGTGATGAAATATAACTTAATATATAATCATATAAGTTATTTAAGAGATGTGATATGCTTAACTAATTTAATTGAAATACAAAATATTAAATTAAAGAATGGAATGTCTAAAGGAAACATCATGAGTTGTTAAAATGGAAGAAGAATGTGCCTCTAAAATGGAATTAAAATTCATCATTAAATAGCTATCCGTACTTGCAGCTACTACTCATTCTAAATAGGAAGATAGTTTGGTTACTTAACACGAAGATAAATTGGAGGCTAATTTAGAAGCAAATCAAAACGGTAAAAGGAAACAAACCTTTGACCTAAAAAATAAGCAAGCTCGAGCACTAAACAGAAAGAAAAACTTACAACTAAAAGGATGCAAACCATGAGGCTATTATATGAAATAAATTTTGGAAGAAAAAAGGAACCAACAATGGAAGTCAAACTAGTATCACACAAGAAGCAATATTGGAAGAAAATTGTGGCATTACATAATAAGCAAAAAAGTGATCAATTAGGTAGAAAAACAAGAAGCAATAATGGAACCAATATTAAAAAGAAAATTTTGAATTACCAATGAACCAAAAAAAGAAGAAGTAATAATGGAAGAAATATTGGAAGCCAAATTTGGCATTACTTGAGAAGAAAAAACATAAGAAATTCAGGTAGCAAGAAAAAAGTAATAATGGAATCAATATTAGAAGTCAAACTTGGTATTCTCTAAGAAGTAAGAAAATAAGCCATTCAAGTAGTAAACCAAGAATCAATAATGGAAATAATATTGTAAGCAATGGAAGACACTATAATGGAAGCCATATTAGAAGTTAAAGAAGATGTGATAATGCAAGCAAAGATAGTTTCAACAAGTGATGCCATATTGGAAGCAAAAATTGATGCAATAAATGATGTTATAATGGGAGCATAACCCAGAGTTAGTTAGGAAGCCAAAAAATAATATATTTTTTATGTCATACAAGAAGCCACACCAGAAGCACAATGGAGAGCAAAAATAGAAGTACTAATGGATGCAACAATGGATGTAAGAATGGAATAAATAGTTTCTGGAATAATCCCTCAACAACAATCCTAATGCAAATAAATATTCCCATGTGAACATGCAATTTTGCGTCCTATTTCTCAACGCCGATTGGAGCCAATTTGTGTGATCAGAAACACTTTATTTTGATGCTAATGGCCAATTTTCCTAAAAAATATTTATAAATGGTATGTTATAAAATGTTTCAAATGAAGTATTACCTACCCTATAATCGTATAAGTCATTTGAGATGTATGATATAATTAACTAGATTAACTGAAATAAAAATTATTATGTTAAAAAATGGAAGCTATAAAGGAAACATCATGCATTGTCAAAATGGAAGTAGAATGCTTCTCTAAAATGGAACTAAAATTCGATAGTAAATTGGAAGCCATACTTGGAGCTATTAATGGCTCTAAATAGGAAGCTAAATTGGCTACTTAACAACATGAAAAAATTAAGGTTAATTTAGAAGCAAATCACAACGGTAAAAGGAAACAAACCCTAGGACTAAAAAAGAAGAAATACTAAGTGCTAAATAGAAAGAAAACATTCCAACTAAAAGGAATATAATTATTATGCTATTATAGGGAATAAATTTTAAAAGAAAAAACGAAAAAACAATGTAAGTCAAAGTAGAAGCACACCAAAAGTAGTCTTGGAAGAAAAATGTGGCATTACCTAAGAAGGAAAAAAAAAAGTTATGTAGCAAATCAAGAAGTAATAATGGAAAAAATACTAGAAACCAAACTTGGCATTACCTCAGAAGAAAAAAAGAAGCAATTCAAGTACTGAGAAAAGAAGTAATAATGGAAGCAATATTGGAAGCCAAGCTAGGCATTACCTCAGAAGAAAAAACATAAGAAATTCATGTAGAAAACAAAAAATTTATAATGGAATCCATATTAAAAGCCAAACTTGGCATTCCCGAAGAAGTAAACAAACAAGTCATTCAGGTAGTAAACAAAGAAGAAATAAGGGAAGAAATATTAAAAGAAACAAAAGACACTATAATGGAATACATATTAGACGCTAAAGAAGATGTGGTAATGGAAGCAAAGCTAGATGCAACAAGAAATGCCATATTGGAAGAAAAACTTGACGCAATAAAGGAGAGTATAATGGAAACATAACTTGGAATTAAATAGGAAGCCAAAAAAAAAAAGGTTATTTTCATTTTCATACGAGAAGAAAAACAAGAACCAAGACCAGGAGTAAAACTAGAAGTACAAATGGATGCAATAATGGAAGTGGATGCAATAATGGAAGTGAGAATGGAAAAGACAATTATTGGCGTAAATCCTTATCAAAATTCCCAACGCAAGTGAGGGTGCCTATGCAATGATGTCATTTTGGGTCATATTTCTCAACGCCAAAAGAAGCCAATTTGTGCGATTAAAAACAATGGATTTTGACAATAATGGCCAATTTTGTTGTAGTGCTAAGTGATAATACTGACTCTTGTTTTGGAATATAATCTCGTCTTCCAAATATTTAACCTTAAGACATGTTTACTCCTTAATAACATGTTTTCAAATGGTTTATTATGGTTAACTATATTTAATTATGGTTAGTTATGTTGGACCATATTTGAGTATGGTTAACCATACTCAATTACAATTCAAGTTATTATATTTGTCGAATCAAAGGACATACAATAATCACCTTGTGGTGAAAAAAAATTGACCATTTTTTCAAATATTCTACAAATTTTATTAAAGTTTTAGAAAAGTTAAATATTAAATTGATTTTTTTGGAAATTAGAATTTAAATTTTAAATTCCAAAACTTAAATTTTATAATTTTCTAGTATTAATAAAATGACTAATTTTATGTTGTTTTTAATAGATTTTTCAAAAATAAAATTTGTTAAAAAAAAAATCTCCATAGAAATCAAGTGTAATAAAAGTACATCTATCAAATCTTAATATTTATGAAAAATAAAAATTATTTGAAAGATTAAAAATAAAAAGAAACTCCATAGAAAAAATAAGTTATAAAGTATACAAATAAAATATTAATATTTAAAGTCCCGGGAGGGGCTCAATTGGTAATCTGAGATATGTGAAATCGTTGAAACTCTACAACCCCACGATAAAATCCCCCTTGTCGTAACTCGAGCTACGGGGAGGAGGACAAATCATAGCCCCCCAGAGGTTTACTGGTCATTATGTGTAAGGGTAGTTGTTGTGTTCCTATGAGTTACAAAAAAAAAATATTCTCTACAACAAAAGAGTGTTATAAAAGTACACATATCAAATACAAATATTTATGTCCTCTCGGTCGGCAAAAAAAAAAAAAAAAGATGCTCTATAACGAACAATTGTAATAAAAGTACAGATATCAATTCTAAATATTTATGAACCTTAATATTTATAAATTATTTATTTATATATTTTCTACTTAAAATTTTTATTTTGAAAACCATTTTAAATCCAATTTTCTTTCCTTTATTGTTTCTTCATTTAATCTTTTGGATATAAACATGAGTTTTTAAAATGTTTAAAACATGATAATAACTTATCTTTCGAGATAATGAATTATCCTTCCAAAATTTATTTGTTGGTGGTGGTCATTTTTTATGGATAAATCATGTTCCTCACGTGTGCATTCTTAATTAATTTAAGTATTCGATTAGCTTTGATTATGTAATTAATTTTATTTATTTATTTTCACTTTAAAAAATATCCCTTGCATGTTTTGAAATTAATATGGATATGTCATAGTAATTAACACAAGCATATTAGTTTACACAAATTTTAAACATTATTCTTGAAATTTAATAAGAATATTAACAATTTTAGTTATTTCCACCAAAATTCTATATATGAGAATGGTTTATATACAAAATTAAGATAAACATATTATATTTAAAACTTTAATTATTTCCACAAAAAAATATATATATGAGAATGGTTATATACAAAAACATTCACTATATGATAGATTTTTTAATACCATACACATCTTAGCTCCAAATATATTAAATTCCTAGAGGGATAAAATCCCTTGAGCTACAAAACTTTGTTTAACCGTGGCGAGAGAGATTGAATGTTTTAGGTTCAAACCATTCCTCAAGTATGGCAAGAGGGATCAAGTTGCTTGAGGTGCAAGCATTAGAATAATTATAATATCAAATTTATAATAATTGTATATGATGTTATGTTATAATTTCTTTATATTTGAAACTAATTTTAGTAATAATTAAATTAATAATAATAATCTTTATAATTAAGGAAAAACCTTTAAACTTTCCTTGCTAATTGTTTTGCTAGAAATTATATTTTGCATAAGAGTGAGGTACTCATCAACACTATTGTATAGTAGCTTGTTTAAATATTCTTAAGAATGAGTTGCCCATAATTAATTAAGGTTATATGTAACTAGCATTAAGCATATATCACTATGTAGACTTTTTAAGTATATTATATTGATACATGATAATATTCACACTTATTCTAGAGTATAATTCTTGCCATAGCCTTTAAATGAATTTTATAAATAAATGATACAACTTGAGTGGGCCTAATGGTTAAGAGCACATGTTTCCTCCTAAGAGGTTACATGTTAAAAACAGAGGGGGCTAGAGTATGTATGCCTTTGTACTTAATAGTCACATCAATGTGATGAGGTGGGTCCCTTGTCCCACAAAAAAGGGGTTCTCACACACCAATTTGGTGTTTGCTTGGTCATGACCATAAAATTAGATAATAATAATAATTTTGTTTTATTTATTTGTGAATTTTTTTGTGATACTCCAAGCTCAAATTATGGCCTGATATGTCCCCGAAAACACTAAGCCTTAGTTGACTGGATTTTTTAGCATGTCCCCTCCCCCTATGATAGGGCACGACCACCCCCATGAGGTTTGATCCCAGGCTGCCTTTCTAACAAGGCCCATCCTCAACCGGTTGTTCTACTAAGACTTCACTTATAAATTAATATGTGATGATATTAAATTTTATTTTTAAATATAATTATTTTCATTAAAATTTCACCTTTATTTAATCTACTTTTATTAATGTACCAAATTTATATAAAATTACTTTTACATTCATTTTTTATTTTTCATTACAGTTTTTTATATACTTATTATTAATATGTTCTAACATTTAAAAAAATGTAAAAAATTGTAATATAAAATTGCATTTTATTGATTTTTTTATTTTTCATTACAATTTTTTAATATAATAATTATTAATACATCCTAACTTTTAAAAAAATTGTAAATATCTTATGTTATGGAGTTGTATTCTTTCATCGAACATTATTTATTTAACCATTTTTAAATTTATTATATGTTATTAAAAGTAACATTAATACATATTATTATTAAGGCTTAAATTATCTTGTATAATTTCAAATCATTAACTAATTTAAATATTACATGATTAGAAAATTATCCCCTATGGGGTGAGACATGAAAATGGCGGCGGTATAAGCATTCATGCCCATCACTCTAGAAACTACCATTATGTTGAGCATTGAATTTAAGGGTGGTGTGCCCACTTCTGTTCATGAAATTACATGTGAAATAAATTGATATTGAAACTTCTTAGGGAGGATAAACTTTACTTCTAAGGGACTGTCAGTTTGGGAGTTTCTCTGCTCCCCACCTCTGCTCGTAGATGAGTGGTTTTTCCCTCAAACCTCAAAGTGCTAGGTTGGATGGATAGTCTATTATGGAGAAAGAGAATTGCGAAAATGAAAGAACATATACATAGTGGAATAGGGACATCATTCCAAGGGTGAAACAAAATTTTCTAGTTGAATATTCTTCTTACAAGATTACATTTGTTTTTAGTTTCTTCAACTTATTAGTTAGTCAGAATTACCTTCAATCAAAAGCTATGTCCATGAGCATACTTTACATGTAAATTCTTATATTTTTCAGGCTTTTCAACTATACAACTATGTCGTGGGTTTAAAACTAGACCTATGCAAAGGGGTTTTGTTGCTAGTTGTGTCAATATAAATGTACATATTGCTGGGATTTACCGTTGGATAGGCGCTACCTAGGGTTCAATTGGATGAGATTTTAGGTCTCATAGGGTGTTGCATTCTATTTGTATCATTCCCTCAGTGTATATGATGAGTTTTATTGTGAGGATCCATTGTGTCATTGGTCTTATCCTTTCCAGGAAATCAAAGTTTGTAGTTGGTTCTATATTTGGGTTTGATCATCATTATCATATTTCTGGGAATGAATATATTAGTCAATTTTTTTCATTGGTATTTTTCTTGTAGTATTGTATGGTGGTATTGCTGCATTGGTGGCTCTATCCCTACTAGGCATTACAAATTTGTGAATGTGTATTTGTTCAACATTTGGTTGGTACACTAGTACGCTAAGTCTATTGATGATTGTATAAGTTGGCCCATAGCATGGGCCTTCAGTTGGAACAATGATAATTATGACTTTAGTGGAAAACCAAGAAGCACACACAATTCAACAACCTCTCATTTATTGGGAAACCAAGAAAAAGTGCACTCTTTCCTTGGAAATATCTAAGGGTAGAAAAGAGGGAAACATCTAAAAATCTAGGAAAGAAGGAAACATCTCAATGTATTCACTTTATCTAATAATTCATTTGATTTTATGAAAATATCTTTTGTAATTGCAAATGAAAAATAAAGAGAATGTTTGCATTGTTTATAAAATTCTCATCTCTCTCTCATAATAAAGATTGTGGTACTGTTTCCAAAGTTACTTTGTTATTCCTTTCTCATGCCTCTATCATGTTATGTGATTTTCTACATTACTTTCTCAGATTAGGAGGTAGATCAATTGGTATCAGAGCATATGATCTTGGAACCCATCCACCTATTAAAAGAATTGTTTTTAGGGTCATACATTTCAATCTATTCAGTGGATGAAAAGAATGACGCTCCGTCAAGAGCCCTCCATTGCAGACTCACCAATAAATGATTTAACTATGGATATTTAAGAGACAATTACACTGTGGAAACAACGACTTCATCTATGGAAAATGCAGCTTGATACATGCTTTAAACATCCAAAATTCTCAGACCAAATTAATGGTGAGGTTGTTGATTCTTGGCTCTGTATTCTCTCCAACTATTTCAAAACCTGTCCAATGATGGAAGAGGAGATGAAACTTCATATCGCTAGTCTACAATTGGAAGGAATAGCAAAAACATGGTGGGATACTCATATTGAGAATATGTCCTTGGTTTTCAAAATTGGAGTACCAACCGAGACCAGATCAACACCTATCCAATCTTGGGATCTCTTTTTCCAGGCCTTAAGAGAAAGATTATATCTTCTAGGATATATGAAAAACATCAATTCCAAATGGTTACAAATTCAAAAAATACCCAATCAATCAGTTCCAACTTACATTGATGTATTTTGCAAGTTGCGCATTCAACTACATATATCCCATCCATAAGAGGTACTAATTATAAAATTTAATTCTGGTTTTCTAATTCTTTTTCGATGCAAATTTGAGCTGTTTGATAGTACTTCATTAGAGAACGGATTTATTCAAGTTGTGGCTATGGAATGCAAATTGGGTACTTGAATCCGATATCCTCAAACTAGAAATGGTCCATCTCCCTTTCATTCTTTTAATGTATCCTCTGCCTCATACCCCACACCTCACAATACCTCTTGTATACATTTCATAAGACCAACTCACATGCTTCTGTAGATTGTCGAGCACTAAAAAATATATTCCCTAAAAAGAATCTTTTTACAAAGATTGAGCAATAAAATGCCGCTATCCCACTTCCAGCTGATTCTCTCGAAAATCCTATCGAAGTGGAACCCTATCTCATCCTCATGATTTCTAATGCAACAAACACCTTCTATGCCTTTTTTTACCCATAATTGGAAAATAAAGCACGCGTTAGCCACACTTGTTCTTGACAATGGCAGTCAAGCGAGTCTTATGGCACAATACTTGGTTGAACACCTTTTCCTTCCCACCACTACTCACCCACACTCGTATCTACTTGGTTTTGTCCAAAATAATGGTCTTCATCTTATCATCTCCCAATGTGTTGTTGTCACCTTTTCTATTGGAAATTTCCATGATATTGTGCTATGTGACGTTTCTCCTCTCAATTATGCCAATTTATTGCTAGGCGTTCCATACCAAGAGGCTCAACATGTTTTTTATCATGATACATATCACAAATACCACTTGCAGCATGATGGGTGCACCTATGTACTCACGTCTTTAGCTATCAGATCAACACAACCTTCTATAGGAAAACCTTCCATTATGAGAGTCAATTTAAACCAAGGTGTTTCTTTGCGCTTGGTTTGTCTTCTCAAGTCAAACAACCTCACCAATCCAATGACTCCTAGAATGGCTCCTCTACTCAAAGAATTTGCAGATATCTTCACCCAACCCACAGGGCTTCATCCAGCACACTCTTTTGAACACCAAATCAATATTATTGATGGTGCTTCCTGGCCCAATACCCCACATTATCACCTCACTCCTCGAAAGCCAGCTAAGGTAGAACGACAAATCAATGAATTTTTGACATCCGGTCATATTCAGACTCCATCCCCGCGATGTGCATCCCCGTATTTTATTATTCCCAAATAGGATACTTCTGAATGGTGCCTCACGACAGACTATCGATCCCTTGATAAAGCCACTGTTAAAAATCGCTACCTGCTTCCCCATATTGAGGATTTATTGGAACACTTATATGAGGTTTGTTTCTTCACAAAGATGGTTTTAACTGCAGGCTACCATCAAGTTCGCATGCATGCACCCAACACATGCAAAACGGTGTTTAAAACAAAATTTGGGCTATTTTTATGGTTGGTCATCCCATTTGGATAGACCATTGCACCAACCACCTTTATGAGATTCATTAATGATGTTTTCAGGGAACATTTGGGTAATTTTTTGGTCATTTACCTTGATTACATTTTAGTATTGAGTAAATCTTGAGAAGACCATATTCAACATGTTAGCACCATACTTGAGTTATTGCAATCACATCATGTTTAGGTCAAAGAAAAGAAATCCTATTTTGGAAAAACATTAGTTCAATATTTGGGATTTATTATTTACAACATAGGGTTTCACCCAAATCCCTCTCATGTATAAGATTTTGTGCAATGGCCATCTCCTTCCAATGTACATGACGTTAAGATCTTCATAGGAGGTATTAATTTCTAAAAAATATTTGTCTCTCATTTCTCATAGGTGGATCG
This sequence comes from Pinus albicaulis, assembly GCA_034641835.2. NCBI lineage: Eukaryota > Viridiplantae > Streptophyta > Pinopsida > Pinales > Pinaceae > Pinus > Pinus albicaulis. The sequence continues at coordinate 922,286,911 of CM076582.1, forward strand.
CCCTTTGTATCAGTTGTTTCATCAAGAAAAATTTATTTGGGACATCAAATCTGAGCAACAATTTTCTCATCTGTAGAATGCATTATGCTCTTCCCTTGTTATTTGTTTTCCAGATATGAATCAACCATTTGAGATGGAAACTAATGCCTCTCAATCTCCAATGGAGTTGTTCTTAAAGAGGGAGGCCACCTTGTGGCATATCATTCTGAGGCACTTTTGGATGCTAAGCTCATGTATAAAACCTATGACAAGGAATTTTATAGTCTAGCGCAGATTTGAAGCAGTGGAGCCATTACATTCTTAGCAAAGAGACCATCCTCCATACAAATCATCATCCACTAATATTCATCAACTCACAGTGCATGATTAAAGAGAAACACCATTTAAAGTGGGATTCTTACATTCAAAAATTCCATCTGATGATTAAATATAAGAAGGGGATAGAAAATAAAATAGTCGATTTGTTAAGTCGGCCATATACTTAGGTCCAACACATTCTAGAGGTGCGTTGTGTTTCATATGATGCTTGGAAATATATATATGCAAGAAATATGGTATTTGGTGAGATATGGGAAGCTCCGTAGCAGCCTACAATCATAAACCAAACTCCCTTTCTTGATTATACCATTCGTGTTGGTTGGTTGTATAAAGTTAACCAACTATGTGTGCCACAATCTGATGATCATCTCCTTCTCATCTGTGAAGCACATGCCTCTTCATGTGGAGGGAATTTTTTCATAGCCAAGACCATTCTTAATCTTTAACGCCACTTCTATTTTCCCGCCTTACCCAAGAGAGTGGAAAAATCCGTGCGTGCATGTTCTCTTTGTTCACGAGTAAATCTCTCAAATTGTAAGCATGGTTTGTATCAGCCATTACCAGTTCCCTCTCATCCTTGGGAATCCATTTCCATTGAATTTTTAAGTGGCCTTCCTACTAGTTTCCACAAACATGATGCTATCTAGGTAGTGGTATTTTGTTTCTCCAAGATGGCTATGTTTCTTCCTTGTCATAAGACTAGCTCTACTTCTCAGACAACGAATGTATTCTTCTAGCATGTGTGGCCACAATTTGGTTTGTCAAGTAACATTATTTTTTATCACGAATCTCATTTTCTATGTACATTTTGGCATAAAATTTGGTCTTTTTTGGGTTTCCAACTGCGTTTCTCCACTACCTTCCACCCACAAACATATGGATAAGCCAAAGTTTTCAATCGTACTTTGGTTCACTCACTTTGCAGTTACTTTTCAAAAAAAAACAATGGGATACATATTTGTACATCAATCAACAAAGCTACAATTGGGCCACACACTCCTCAACTGGTTTCTCGCCTTTTTATATTTTCTTTCGGTTTCAGCCAAGTGCACTCTCTGAGATGCCACTGATGATCACCCCTTCTTGGTCTGCACATCAACAACATGAACAAAAATCAGGTCATCATTTATACACTCCATTTATCAATGACATAATCAAGTAAATACTACTTTAAAAGTAGCCCAAGATCGCACAAACAAAGGCATGAAAGCATAAAACACCCTTTTATTTTCAACCTGGAGATCGTGTATGGCTCTTGTTAGACAAGAAATGCTTCAAGGGCCAGCATCATCAGATGCAACCTCTGTGATATGGTTTGTATACTATTCTGGAACACATTGGAGAAAATTCATATCGCTTGTAGTTGCCTTCGCAACTTCGCATCCACGATGTGCTTAATGTTAAGAATATCGAACTATTTTAACCACATATCCTTGAGGAATTTGTTACAATTTGTCATGCGATGGATAATATTCTAGATTTTCAACCTCCTCTCCTCAAGGATAAAATTATGGACTCCAAGAAATGGAATACAGGCCATCAACCATACTTATCATATCTGGTTGGTCAGAAGGAACACACAACAGCGCAAGAAAAATGGATGAATGTAGAAACATTGCAACGCAATTTCCCTCATTTGGTGGAGGAATCCAAGATGCTTCTTGCTCTAAACAGGGTGGAATTTTCCATCCAAGAAAGACACACAAATCATGAACCACTCATTGATTGGGAAGCCAAGGAAAAGCACACTGTTAAGTCCCTATATTACTAGTATATTCCCTTATTGTTGTCATTGTAACCCCATTATTATTGTTGTTGTACCCCTATAAACCCCATATTTTTATTATTGTGACCTTAGATTATTATTGTTAGGTCGCCTAGGATTACATTGTGGCCCCACGGACTCCTATATATAGAAAGGAGGTTTTGTCATTTGTATCATCCAAGAATTGTTCATTCATGTAATGTATTGGAGGTTTCCCCCTTGAAGTGGCTTATTTATAAGGCATTCATATCTCTTTTCTTCTATTTTTGGATCTAGTCTCACAACATTTGGTATCAGAGCTTTGGATTGTAGGGTTCCATTGCTCCAAACAGGTCATTGTGGAATTTCTCTATATCTTTTTTTATACGAAGGTTTAGAAGCTAAAATTTTTATAGTGTGAAAAAAAAATCCTGAGGAACATCATCAAATTATTTTAGAGCTTGGTTCGCCACATTTTCGAAGATATGATCTGTGGAAGTTAGGTCTTTTTGCAGGCTCTGGAATTTACCCTAAACAGGTCATCGTGCAATTTTCGCTATAAATTTATTTTACTAAGGTTCAGAAGCTGAAATATTTAGAGTGTGAAGACAAAATATTGAGGAACATCTTCAAAAAAATTTAGAACCTTGTTCGCAATATTTTCAGATATATGATCTATGGAATTTAGGCCTTTTTGCAGGCTCCTTAATTTAACCTAAATAGGTCATCGTGGCATATTCACTATAACGTTTTTTATATGAAGTTTAAGAAGCTGAAATTTTTAGAGTGCGGATTTAAAATCTAGAGGAATATCATTGCAAAATTGCAGATCTTGGTTTGCAATATTTTCGGAGATATGGTCTGTGGAAGTTAGGACTTGTTCAGGCTCCCGAATTTCATCTCAAAGAGGTGATCATGGGGAAATATTCATAACTCTCTCTCTGAGCATCAAATTGGAATTCTGTAAAATGTGGTAGAAATTTCATGGACTGTAGTTTTTTGTCTATCAATTTAAGAGCTGAAGGAGGAAGAAGTGACACATGGAAAGTCATAGAAGTTCGCTTTACTGAACTAGTCCATAATTAGGTCATCATAGGAGATTGGGCACAACTTTGTCTTCAAGAATAAAAATCAGATCAGACCTGTGGCATTTGAAATAGGATTCGGAGAGCTACCTCAGTGCTGAATTTTAGATATTTAAGATTTGAAATAACAAAGATAATTTAGTTTCAATATCAAGTTCCTCAAAAGAAAGAAAAAAGTGTGAATTTTTTTTCTAAATTACATAAGTCTTGTGTAAAAAAAAAAACAGTTTGAAGTGATTCCAAGAGCCTACTGAAGAATTTTTATCAATATTTGGTTCTATAATGCCTCCAAGAAATAATTCCATACCCGTTAAGCCCTCAGAAATCTAAAATATGGTGCATGAAGAGGAAGAATTGCAGTATGAGATATCAAAATTACGGTACCAAGTGAAACAAATTTCAATATTACGAAGAGCCACTGAAGATGACATAGATAGTTTAAAATCAGAAAAGGAGGCTAAGTTGTATGGTTTTAAGGATCAAATGAAATCTAATATGGATGATAAAGTAGTGGAAGATCACATCGAGCATCAACATTAAGTTCTCCAACTCTCAAAGGATAACCTAAATTTGGTGCAAAATCAAATGAAACAACAGGAATATCAACATCACATTGAAATAATTTATGAAGAAGTCACAAATAAAAGAACTCGACAAGTATGATCAATTCCAAAGTATCTCAGCAAGTGGAAGAACTTTCCTATAGAATTTTCCACATGGGAGGATTAGAATTTTATACAGAAGCATCAAGAAATAATCAAGCGTTGAGGACAAGAATTGTTTAAAGGAGAGGGGCATGTTAAGTCCCTATATTACTAGTATAATCCATTATTTTTGTTATTTTAACGCCATTATTATTATTGTTTTACCCCTGTAACCCCCATATTGTTATTATTGTGCCCTTACATTATTATTGTTAGGTCGGCTAGGAGTACATTGTGGCCCCATGGACTCCTATATATAGAAAGGAGGTTTTTTCATTTGTATCATCCAATAATTTTTCATTCATGTAATGTATTAGAGGTTAACCCCTCGAAGTGGCTTATTTCTAAGGCACCGATATCTCTTTTCTTCTATTTTGGAAGGAACACACACCAACACAAGAAAAATGGATGACTGCAGAAACATTCCAATGAAATTTCCTTCATTTGGTGGAGGAATCTAAGACGCTTCCTACTCCAAACTGGGTGGAATTTTCCATCCAAGAAAGACACACAAATCATGAACTTCTCATTGATTGGGAAGCTAAGGAAAAGCGCACTCTTTCCTTGGAAACATCTAAGAGTAGGAAATATGGAAACATCTCAAAATCTAGGAAGGAAGGAAACATCTCAATGTATTTTTTTATCTAATAATGCATTTGATCTTATGAAAATAGATTTTGTAATTAAAAATGAAAAATAATGAGAATGATTGCATTGTTTATAAAATTCTTATTTCTACCTCATAATAAAAATTGTGATATTGTTTCCAGAGCTACTTTGTTATTCATTTTTTGTGCTTCTATCATGTTATGTGATTCTTTGCATTAGTTTTTCATATTTGTAGGTGTTTGGTCAATTTAGTGTGTCCTAAATTGCTGCATTTAATTTTTCAATCCGGGATTCGTAAGCTGATGAAGTGCTGCGCACTATATGTGCAAGATAACCTATCTCTTAACTTTTTGTCGTTTTTGGTTTTCTAAGATGAAATGGAAATTCTAAAATGAAAACAAGTGTGGTTATGTTTATTCAAGGAAAAGATATCCTCTATAATGATTTACCAACTTGAAACTTGAAAAGGAATTTGAAAATTACAATGGCAAAACTTGAAAGGAAATGAAAATATGCTGCTGAAATGAAAAGGTGCTGCTAGTCTAATAAATCAAAATAGTGAACTAGTGAGCATGAAACCAAACTATTCTTACTGCTGTCTAAACACAAAATAAATTATGCTGAAAGAAATCCAAAAGTTGCAATAAAGTAAATCTAAATCAATTTACATCAACTTGTCTTCTGATCCCTCATCATTAGTCCAGCTATGATTTTCAGAAGTAACCATAAACAATTTGAGTAACTGACATCTAACTTGCAGAAAATAAACTAGTATCAAACCATACATTCATAATTCAATCCCTCACCATCAGTCCAGTTGTGGCTTTTGGAGGTAACTGAAGATGTCATGCACAATTTAATATATCTAAATTTGCATAAATGAAACTAATACCAAACTACACATTTCATAATACAATCCCTCACCATCAGTCCAGCTGTGGCTTTTGGAGGAAACTGAAGATGTTATGAGCAGTTTAATATATCTAAATTTGCAGAAAGGAAACAAATACTAAACTCCACATTTCATAATACAATCCCTCACCATCAGTCCAACTATGGCTTTCGGAGGAAACTGAAGATGTTATGAGCAGTTTAATATATCTAAATTTGCAGAAAGAAAAATAATACTAAACTACACATTTCATAATACAATCCCTCACCATCAGTCTAGCTATGGCTTTCGGAGGCAACTGAAGATGTTATGAGCAGTTTAATATATCTAAATTTAACTGCTGAAGAAAATAAGCAAAACTAAATTAAACAAAGCAGTACTGAAATTAAACAGAAACCAAGAAAAACACATTAGCAGCAGAACAATGTTAATTCCATGTCATTAGTCAAAAAGCTATGAAAAATGCCCGGACTGCCTATCTATAACCTGAAACAAGAACACTGATCAGTGATTAATAACATAAAACATGAAAGACATAAGTGAAATGGAAAGCATAAAAGTTTATAAACAGAAATGAAGCATATGTATCATGAAAAATGCAATGTATAAACATGTGAATGGATTATGGCACAATGAGCTTTAAAGAAATGAAATAAGAACTATACACTAATGCACAAAACCTTAGCTGAGCAAGGGCCCTCTACACCAGCCTTGGCAACGATCTTCAAGTACGAATTAAGTTGGAAAACAGAGTCTTCTTATATTAAAATGCAGTCATAACAGTATGGTAGTATTACGGCACAAGTGCAGCGTAATTACATTACAGAGCAGACTAATAAAATATAATAGAGACTAATCAGGACTAACTCTATATGCGTATGCAAACACGTTATATAACAAAAGAAATATAACTGTCTCCTAAAGTTTATGCTAGTGGAGAACACGTAAACCATTACGTCCACGGATCTAGGATCATGGCCATGTTGGAAAGTAAATCTATGAGGAGTGGATGCTTGAATTTGGCTATGGAACCATGTACAGATGTCGACTTGTCCTCCGCAACTTAGAAATGACCATATGAACCTTCACGTGACACGGAACAGAGTCTTGTCACCGTGAGACTCTATGGTTGACTTCTATGTGGACGCCTTTGACCGCAACTTCTTTAGATGAGTTTGCTAGAACCAATAGGACACGAACCATGTCCACATGCCCATGTGGCCCGTTTTTACTGTAGACACCTGTAACATAGAGTTTCAAAAAATAGCTGCGGAAAGTTGCAGCAGCTGCGGAAAGTGGCAAGATTCCGCAGCTAGATGAACAAAATCTAAATCAAACAGCAGACACAAAAATATAGTTAAAAACCATGTTAGATGATCTTTTGCAATTAACATACAATGATATTGACAACTTGGGAGGTTCAGGTGAGTGAAAAAGGTATAGAAAAGTGTATGGAAAAGATGCAGAATTGAGACTCAACATACCCCCACTGTGAAGGTGTTGCATGTCCTCATGCAACCAAAATTTTGATATTCCTTCCTTAGTTCATGTGTCTTGACACTTCAGCCAGCACATCCAATCCTCTCCTCCTCTTCCTTGGTGCTGCCAACATTCTGGGTTTCTTCATTAAGCACCTAAATTTGATATTAACCAGTGCTCTGCTCAACTTCTGGCATTTCCTTTTCAATTTCTTGTTCTTCTTCTGCCATATTCCCATATGTAGCATGATATTATCATGGATGATTTTGTCCAGTTTTCCTTGTTCCTTCAATGTCCCATTTTCATTTTTGATGTGCCTCTTTAAAAGCTCTAGCTCAAAAATTTCCTGTTTTAGTGATTGGACTAAATCATCCTGTACTGTATGAGGCTGAATGGACGAAGTACTAGGACCTGTAGCTGCCTTTTCCAAAGATTCTATATAGTCATATACTTCCTGTTGCTTGGGGTCTATTTCAGGTGTCATTTTTGTTGGGGTGTCCCCAAAATGCTGTGAAGGAGAGTTATTTTCAAAATCTGGCTGAGAAGGGCTTACATCAACATCTTGCTGAGAATAGGATGGATTATGTTCAATGTCTGACTGGGAATGAAATGAACCAGGTTCACTAACTGACTGAGATGGACTATGGTCAGCTGGGGACTGTTCAGATGTTTCCTCTCCCAAGTCAATGAAATGAGGACCCTTCATTTGCGTTTTCCTCAATTTTCCCTTAAGTCTGTTGCTTCTTCTCACGCGCTGTGGTACACTATCCTTTTGTTTTTTTTTTCCTTTCTCTATCTTCTTGGGAATATATGACTATTTTTGAAGATAAACTAACCTTTCAAATAACACTTGATGATCTTCTTCTTCAGAAGAAGGAGTTTGATGTATAGCCTCAATAGTTTTTCTCTCGATTAAACCGGAAAACTTCTCTACACAAGATACTCATCGCAGAAGCCTCAAATCTATAATTTTAAACCTTTACGGTAAGGAAAAATTACATGAAGTTCAGTTATTTGAACGATACAGATCTCGAATTGCAAGAAAAAAGTCTGATCTCACATTCCTGAAAAGATTTAGGGACGCCTCTTTCATTCCCTCATTTCACTATTTATACCTTGAATGTGAGATCAGTTCTTACCCATAGATCTTTTCCTGATGATGAACCCCGTTGGCTGGGTTCGAAACGTCGAAATCAACTAAAATGGATGCGATTAAACCGGAAAACTTCTCTACACAAGATACTCATCGCAGAAGCCTCAAATCTATAATTTTAAACCTTTACGGTAAGGAAAAATTACATGAAGTTCAGTTATTTGAACGATACAGATCTCGAATTGCAAGAAAAAATTCTGATCTCACATTCCTGAAAAGATGTAGGGACGCCTCTGTCATTCCCTCATTTCACTATTTATACCTTGAATGTGAGATCAGTTCTTACCCATAGATCTTTTCCTGATGATGAACCCCGTTGGCTGGGTTCGAAACGTCGAAATCATTACACGTCAGATGCGTTAAAACGGAAAACTTCTCTACACAAGATGCCTATCGCGAAGCCTCAAATATATAATTTTGAACCTTTACAGTGAGAAAAATTTTGCATGAAGTTCGATTATTTGAACGATACGGATCTCGAATTGCAAGAAAAAAGAAGTACGATCTCACATTCCTGAAAAGATGTAGGGATGCCTCTGTCATTCCTGTTCCTATTATACCTTGAATGTGAGATCGGTTCTTTACCCATAGATCTTTCCCTGATGATGAACCCGTTGGCTTGGGCTGGGTTCGAAACGTCGAAATCAACTAAAATGGATGCGATTAAACCGGAAAACTTCTCTACACAAGATACTCATCGCAGAAGCCTCAAATCTATAATTTTAAACCTTTACGGTAAGGAAAAATTACATGAAGTTCATTTATTTGAACGATACAGATCTCGAATTGCAAGAAAAAAGTCTGATCTCACATTCCTGAAAAGATGTAGGGACGCCTCTGTCATTCCCTCATTTCACTATTTATACCTTGAATGTGAGATCAGTTCTTACCCATAGATCTTTTCCTGATGATGAACCCCGTTGGCTGGGTTCGAAACGTCGAAATCCGTAAAATGGATGCGATTAATAGGAAAACTTCTCTACACAAGATACTCATCAGAAGCCTCAAAAATATAATTTCTGGTAAGGAGTAATTTGAGTTTCATCATTTATTCTTTTCCTTCTACTCCTTCTTGTTGTACTACCTCCAGGAATTTCCTGAGGCTCCTCAAAGAAATTTCTAACCAGAAATTGTTCCCATGTGTCTTTCTTTTCCTTTAACTCCTTTTCAATCAAAATTTTTACAAGGCCGTGGTGATATAGATGGGGTTCTACATCTCCTAAATGTTTCTGAACAGTCACGGACATTTTCTTCAAACTATTGAATAGAAAATATGGGAGATTGAGAGTTTGATTATCTAGAAAATTCATCAGTAACTTGGTATGGTACATATACATGGACCCAAAACGGCCTTCACATGTAATGAATTTCTGAACAACTAGCAGCAAAGTAGCCCATTCCTCTTTCAATGCATGCACAGGAATTCCTCTTTTAAAAACAGTTATGTCCATACCTTGGTTTCATAAGATTGTTCTCCATGCTTCATCACTGATGTTTTTATTCTTAAACCAACGCTCACCCTCCTGAAGAAGTTCCGTGGCTGTTGCTATAGATGCTTCATTGACCGCAAAATTAAGGTCTCCAATCTCTGCTTCCAAGCCATTAAACGACCTTGCGAATGCCTTCGTCACTTTTTTATGATAACCTCTGAATTTCTGGATAAACCGCAGCCAATTTGATTTCTTCAATATATCCTTTACTTGCGGATATCCCTCTATAAACTTAGGTCCTTCTGGTTCTGCTCTTAGCAACTTACCCATTTTTCTTTTCTGCTCTTCACAAATTTTCCTGCGTGAGGGTTTAATGGAAATAGAACGGCTGAATGCACGGAGATGAGCACAATGACTGTGGGTAAATGTCAGAGAGTGGTATACAGACTATAGCGTAATGGAGAGCAAAATGGAGTGAACAGAACAGAGAGGGGTTTTCGTGAGCACAACAAAGAGCACGACAGAGAGATTAACAGAGTATAACACATCTGGTAGTGTTTTGAATTTTGGTGGCTGCACAATAAATATGAGCACGTTTCAACAACGGTTATGGATTTATGCGGCTGTAAGAGTCCGTGGTCAAATCAAATACGTCTCATTGTCACCGGTGGAATATTGGAACATGAGTGAAGATCGGGGGTTTAATGATGGAACCGTTTGAGAATGAATGCGAGAGGATAATATGGAGATCGTGAAAGGTTATGGAATTGTCAATATAATCATTGCACATAATGGATAGAGCTTATGGTTCAGAACTATATAAAAATGAGTTTTTCAATGCTATTTGAGATAAATTTTATTCATACCTTTGGAATCTTTGCCTTTTCCTTGGTCTTCAACTAGTTGCTCTTTATTGGTGTCTTGAATGCTCCAGGTCTTCATTTTTTATCTTCTCACCTACATTTTATTTCATGATTATGGAAATAACATCTCACTGTACATTTTTTGAAAACAGAGTAGTAGCTGCAGAATCTGCTTCTGGCTGCGGAAACTGGAGTCAGCTGCGGAAACAGATGTCAGCTGCGGAAACTGACACAGCTATTACTTGGATGAATGGAAATGAACAGATGAAAAATGACCAGATGGAAATGGTCATGAAAAAGATTTTTATTGATGAAATGGGTAAAATGAAGTGGAATGGGGTGAAATGAAATGGAATGAAGTGTAATGAAATGGAGTGGGTGGTCACAAGGCTTGTGAAATGAAAGAGAGATTTTTTTTTTTTGGAAAATATAGAGTTTCAGGTGTTCCTGATTTTCACCCTATATTTTATGTACAAAACTGCCAATCAGTGATTGGTTTTCAGGCTTATACCAATTTTTTTTTTTTTTTTTTAAACTGAAAAGAACAAAAGCTAGGCTGGTGGAGAAGAAGAATTCTTCTGTACCAGCCTGATTGCAGAACTTTCTTGAAACATTTTGACAAAATCCTCTTTTGAGAGTGGCTTATGATAAACTTTTAATCTATGGCCATTCACAATAAGAGGAGTTTGAAACTCATCAATGGTCTTGATTCTTACCGCTCCATTGCTAAAGATCTTGTCAATCTCATATGGCCCAAGCCAATGAGTCTAAAATTTTCCTTGGAAATATTTAAACTTGGAATCAAATAACAATGCCCAATCTCCTTCTTGAAACTTCTTCTCTTTGATGTACTTGTCATGCCATTTAACTCTTTGATATTGAACTAGATCAGTTCTTAAAATTGCCTCTTGTCTGATCTCATCTAGCTCATTCAACTGGTCCATTCTATGCTTCTGGGCTTCTGATAAGTCCATCCCCAACTGAACTGCTATCTTGAAGGTCTTGACTTAGAACTCAATGGGGAGAAAGACTTCTTTCCCATAAACAAGTTCATAGGGAGTGTTTTTCAATACTTAGCATTACCCACGATAGTACCAAAAGGATGAACGGGCTTCATATTAAAGTTGTAAGAAAGGGGCTAGTGTTAAGCTAAATCGGGCCGAAAAGAGAAAAGGTAGTGAGATACACACATATTAAAATCAAGGGATAAACAACACTAAGGGGTGATAGTAGAAATAATAAATGAACATCAAATACAAAGTAAAGGGAGGCGGCATGGTATGTCAACTCATATATTAAAGAGGGGCCTCGGGTTATGTATGACAGCGTATGGAGTAAGTCCGAGGGGGTCTAGCTACGAGGAAAGGACGAAATCCTTACCCCCACGAACTTGCAACACGTGGCATGGTAAGATCTCAAGGTAAGGAAAAGATTGGTAAGGGTGGGCCATGGGATGTAATCTCGTGGTAAAATAAAGATGGGTCCACGCAGGAAAGAAAGGCAAGGTGTTAGTCCTGCAAAGGGAAGTTATGTGCTGTAAAGATTGGAGTGCGTACGTGGATAAAAGGTAAGGTAAGTCCAGTAGGTCAGCTGGTACTGAGACCCGTACCAGTTTTTAACCTGACACGAGGTGCTCACCTACACCTTGATATACCCAATCCCCATGCGCCACGTGTCTCAGTGTCAGTCTCCTTACGACACTTGCCTCCTGTTGTCTTACTTATTCAACTTTTCACCCAAGCAATTCACTCCAATGGTAACAAACTCCCGTATTTCTCTCTGGTAAATCGTCGCAGGTCGTTTTCTACGGCGAATACCGAGTGGGGAAGAATGCCGAGTATATCCAAGTCACTGTCACGGTTCCCCTCGTCGTTTTCCCGAGCATTGTCACCCTCTGTTCAGGTATTCCATTTTCCGTTTTCCCTCTTTTCCTTTCTCTCTTTTCGAAATTGTTGAATGTCTGCCATGGGAAGAGGAACGCCCAAGAAAAACGAACCTGAGACCCCCCAACTCCATGAGTCTAGAAACCCCCCTGGTTTTGAACCCCTCTTTGACTTACAGGCGGGTATCTGTGACCCCAAGTATCCTTTTGACATACGCAGTATCAAGCCCTTGCTGTTTGGTCGCCACTGCAAAAATGCCGACCATCTCCGAGTTGTCGCGTCTGGCTTCTATCACCATATCACCCCCCAGGTTCATTCCTGTGTCGATTTTATCGTTTGGCTCAGAGATTCCTATAATGTACATAGGGACGCTTTCGTGTCCCCTCAGGGGAACATAATCTTTTCCCTTTCCCCCGAGGTTATCAGACAGGCCCTCCGTTTCCCTTCAAATGACACATACTTCAGTTTCAAAGATGAGACCTTGCTCGCTCAGTTCAATAAGCTGTCAAGAGAAGCCCGCCATGCTTTCATAGCCTCTATAACCATCGACCAGGCGACTGCTTTGCCTCCAATGGAGCCATTTTCGTTGAATCTGTTTTCCGAAGAAGTTAGACCTGTTTTGTCCCTCGCTGCCGGCCTACTGGGGGTAGGGAGCCCGGAAGCCATCTCTTCAGTATGTATTCGCTTTTTGTGGCTTATGACACAGAACGGGATTACACTGGATATTCCAGGTTTCCTTTCCTTGACCATCATGACCCAATTTCAGGAGCTCGCCAAAGCCCGAAAGTTTCGTTTTTGCTCGTTGGTATTCTATCTCTTCCTGTTCCAGCATGCAGACAAGTTCAATCATTTGGGGTTAGATAGGATGTATTCTGAGAATTCCCAGCCCAGACCAGTTTTCGACTGGAATTGCTCCGTCCGTCAGTTGCCCAGGGGAGAGGGTTATGTCAACTTCGTGAACACCTTCATGTCTATTGCTTACACCATCATTCACGATGCGCCTTCCCCTAGGGTTTTCCCAGAGATGAAACGCTGGCTACAGGCTGGGAAATACCAGTGCACCGGTGATTGGTTCCTGTCTGAAGATTATACTGAAATTCGAGTCTATGGAGCCGAAGTTGCCCCATACTGGCTGCCAGCTTTTCCCATCCGACGAGTTTACGCCCTAGAATACATCCGGCAAGCCCTCAAAGCTGACCAGCTCCATTTTGTTCCTGCTAAGAAGGGCTACATCTTAAAACTTCCTGACCAAATCGGTCCCTTTGTGGTAAACTCTAGATATGCCCTCCCAATTGTCGAAAAAATGTTGCAGAACATGGACCTGAAGTTGGGTGAGAGCTGGGCTTATGACCCACGGGACATCATTTCAAATAAAAGAAAGAGAAACAGGTCTGCGCCCTACATTCATGAGTCCAGGCCATTTCTGGAATGGAGGGATAACCTTGAAGTCTGGCCTATGTTTTCGCAGATGGAGACGGACTCGTCTGCCACAGGAGGAGAAGAAGAAGTGAACAAAGGCACCGATGAGCAAGAGGTCGGTACTTCAGGAGCAACACCACCACCTAAGAGGCAGAAGGTGGCCACCAGTGAAGCTGAAGTCATCGGGGAAGGGATAATATTGGAGCCCTTTACGAAATTTGGTCAATTTGATAAGGGCAAAGCAGGAATAGTGGTACTAAGAGATAGTGTCGCCTCCTCTGACTACACTGAAGTCACGCAAGCCATCGTGGAGCCTCCTCCTGCCAAGACGAGCGAAAGGGAGCTGATAAATAAATCTGTCCGAGACAAATACAGGGCTGAATTAGGGAGTTTCGTTGACAAATATCATACCAGACTTTCTACTTCTGTCAATGCAGACACCGAAAGCCTGGTACTGTCTATGACCGAGGCTATCCTGGACCCGAATTCAGACGTTCCGAGTTACAAGGTGCTTGAATTGGCTGTCGATATGAAGAAGGTTCCGGTACAGGACCTGACTGACCTGTTCCAAACTATCTGCGATATGATGAAAGACAAGCTTTCACAGATCACCCTTGCCCTAAAGAAGACAGAACAGAAGCATGACGACCTGAGGGATTCCCTTGCGGCAGAATAGAGCGCTTGTCGTGCCCAAGCACATCAGGTGCACGTTCTTCTCAAACAAATCAAAAGTTCGGATGAAGGAGGGAAGGGAATGCAGGCTGCAGCGATAGCCAAGTTGCAGAAGGACATTGCAGCGGCTAAGAAACGGGCTGGCATACCTGCTTCACATCCAGTACAGACCGATGAACTGGTGCACGTGGAGGAAGAGAAAAATGAGCTGTCTGCCAGACTTTTTAGAGAAAGAGAAGAGAAAGAAAAGATGGCCAAAACAATTGAAGAGCTTGAGAGCAGAGCCGCTGAGCTACAGACCCGGTGGGATACGCACAGTTGCCATGTAGCAGAAACATCGAGCGGAACTGGTTCAGCAACAGCACAACTATCCACAGCAATGGCTGAGATAGAAGTATTGGAGAAGCAAACCACAACCGCCAGGCAAAAGGTGACGGAGTTGGAAGGTGCCCTGGCTGAAAAGGCCAGAACAATTGAAGGATTACAGAAGGAAGTTGAGGAAGGAAAAAGGGTCACGACTGAGCAACAACAAACCATCACCGAGCTGAAGAGCCGAGCGAAGGGAAATCTCACCCTGCTTGAGGCCAGAAGTTTGATTTGGTCAGATATAGTCGCGGCGGTAACCGAGCAGTGGGAGTTCCTAACGATGATAGGAGAACTCAAGTCCACCCTTCCTTATCTCAATAGGCGGTTGCAGGAGGTAGGAGGTAATCTATCTAACAGAGCTCGACTTGCAGGCAGCTACATATCTTTCCTTTATACGCTAAGGGCAAATGATGTGAGAGAACATGGCATTCCCAGTCGGTTTATGGAAATCAACGAATGTCAGAAAATTATTGATAAGGAAGAAGCCCGAGTAGCAGCTTCAAGGGTTCTCCAACAGGTGGCTGACATTGTGGAACAGTTCGACAAGGTGTGGGACGAAATCATCGCAGCAGGCCTCCCCTTCTTGCTGGGAACCAAATGCCCCAGCAGTGCTCATGCTCCCCGACCGATACACATCACTTCTAGAATCAGAAAGGGATCGGTCTGATGTCCAAACGGGGAAAGCAACTCAGCTCAAGGCAACTACTATCGTCACCATCCTCCAGAAAGAGTTCTGTCTCCTCCACATGATCAGATATCGGCTCCCAATAAATGCAGACATTCACACCCTCGGGGAGGCGTTCATCAGAGTGGAGAAGCTCTCGGCCATGCCAGAACCGAACGCTGAGAGCCAGCAGAGAATGACTCAGTTCCTGAGTCAGCGTGCTAGCTCCTCTACCAACGTGCCTCCTCCAGCGTCAGCAACGGCCTCAACTCAGTAGCACTCATGACATTGCAGTTCACTCACAATATGGCCTAAACGGCCCTCTTACTTTTCATTTAGTTATGTTTTTTCTTGTTATTTTTCCGAGTGGGTTGTTTTTCCCCCACTCTCGCATCTTCGCTTTTAAATCAAACATTGTTCTATGTTCTGTTTTGAAATTGGCCCGGGGCCTGTTTGCACATGATGGAGGGACTGTCGCCCCATCATGGAATTTTGTTGTTTTGACAATGACCGGTAACAAATTTTGTCATGCGAAGAGGATATTTCCCTGAAATATCTTCTCGCTGGAAGGTAAAGGGACTCCTATATAAGACATGGAAACAAATAAACAAGGGTTCCAATTCTTAAAGAAAATTTTTTTGTGTAAGGATTTCCTGTGTGTACGTTTTGGGAAGACTCAGATACAAATGTGACAGAGCCCATTGGGTCTTAATAATAAGGAGTTTCATGTTAATAAGGATTCTGGACTTGGTGTTATGGTAGTGTGTCCTTCTCTCTTACTCGTTGAAATGTCGTGTTCAACTCATTTACATTTATGTTTCTAGTATTACGTCCTGGAATGCGAGTGTCCCTTGTCTATGCTGTAAATTTATCCTACTGATACTTATAGCATTAGCGTTCTGATACTTTAAAATAGCTCAGGAGTAATACATTGTTCCATTTTCAACTCGCCCGTATTTCTGCTATGTTAGCTGTTATGAAATGCTATTGACTAGAGTTCTCGGCATGTATGGATTCTTAACTGCTTAAGCCCATCCTATGCTATGAAGTTCTTCTTATTACCGTCTTTTAACAGTTGATATCTTCTTCTTGTTGTACATCTCTGCAGTCGTTTTTATATATATACCTTTTCTACCATATATCATGAATCCGGCCCTGGTTATAATGAGCTGTCTTAAAATTATCTGGTGCATTAGTATTTGAGTGTAGCATTACGTCTTCCCAGTATTGCTCCAAATACTTTAAATCATCGAGAGTTTTGGTCCCACTCTAGTGTTATTTTCTGATTCCTTAAAAATTGTGAGAGAGCTCTGCCATGTTAAAGTGCCTAAAGCTGTATTTAATCCTCCGCTCTCTACACTTTATAAGATGTCCTAGGCACTGGTCTATAACAACTCTAGGCTGTCTCTAGGAGTTACAACAGGGAGAATGTCCTGTTGTATTTCTCCATGTAGTTCTGTAGGCCCACAAGGCTTCAGGAAGCCTTTCTGCCCAATCTCTTCTATGTAGATGAACAGTTTTGGTGATGATACTTTCAAGAACTTTGTTTGTGGACTCCACTTGACCATTTGCTTGTGGATGGTAAGGAGTATATCTTCTGTGCTTGATTTTGTATTCTTCCATCAACTTCTCCACCAAATTTGATGTGAATTAGCTCCCCTGATCTGTTACAATTTCTCTTGGAACACCAAAGCGAGTAAAAATATCCTCATAAAGAAAATGAACAACTGAATTTTCAGTAGCAGATACTAATGCTTTGGCTTCTACCCATTTAGTAACATAATCAGTACAAACCAATATATAATTCTTTTGCTTAGATGGTGGATTAATAGGTCCAATGAAATCTAAAGCCCATTTTTCAAAGGGTTCAATGAGTATCTGTGTTTGCAATGGAATTTCATTTGAAAGGGTAGGTTTCCCTACTCTTTGGCAGCTGTCACACCTTTTGACATATTGTTTTGCATCTTTGAAGAGGGAAGACCAATAATATCCTAAAGAGAGGATTTTATAGGCTGTCCTTTTGTCTGCAAAGTGTCCACCGCATGGTTCATCATGACATGCCTTAAGGATATCAGGCATTTCATCTTCCCTGACACATCTTCTGATCACAAGATCTGGCCCTGTTTTAAACAATTCGTTAGAAATCCATGAATATTTTGAACTCTCCCGAATAATTTTTCGTTTTTCACTTGGAAATAAATGTGAAGGTAGTTTCCCTGTAACCAAATAGTTAGCAATATCTGCATACCAAGGAGTCTTAATAGTTACTACAAACAAGTATTCATCAGGAAACTTATCCTCTACAGGAGAATCTTCTTTAGTATTCTGAATCCTAGACAAGAAATCAGCTACTGTATTTTGTTTTCCCGGTCTATCCAACACAGTAATATTGAATTCTTGCAAAAGTAAGAGCCATCTTGTCACTCTGCCATTAGTAACAGGTTTGTTCATTAAATATCTAATTGCAGAATGGTCAATATGAATAAAAGTTTCATAGCCTGTTATGTAATGTCTAAACTTATTAATTGCATGAACAACAGCTAAAAACTCTTTTTCAGTCACAGTATAGTTCAACTCTGTGGGAGTCAAATTTTTACCGGTATAATAAATGGCATAAGGAACTAAATCTTTTTGACCCAACACAGCTCCTAGAGCTGTATCTGAAGCATCCGTAGAAATATGGAAAGGGAGTTTCCAATTTGGTCCTCTCAAGATAGGTGCTTCAGATATTCTTGTTTTCAAAGTTTCAAAAGCCGATTGACAATCAGGATCCCATTTAAATTCACAGTCTTTTGTAAGCAATTTGAAGAGTGGAGATGCTATTTTAGTGAAGTTTTCTATAAATATTCTATAGTAACCAGTAAATCCTAGAAAACTTCTAACATCTCTTTGACAATTTGGAATAGGTAACTTGGAGATGACTTCAACTTTTGATCTATCAACCTTAATTCCATCTCTTGAAATATGATGTCCTAAAACAATCCCTTCAGTAAACATCATAAAGCATTTTTCATGGCTTAATGAAAGGTTTGTTTCTTTACATCTTATAAGAACTTTTTCCAAATTTTCTAATGCCTCTTCAAATGAATTACCATAAACTGTCAAATCATCCATATAAACCTCTACACAATCATGGATTAGATCAGAAAAAATTCCTAGTACCGCTCTTTGGAATGTTGCAGGTGCATTACATAACCCAAAAGGAAGCACTCGATAGGCAAAAGTTCCCCATGGACAAGTAAATGTGGTCTTATCTTGATCTTCAGGTGCTACCTGAATTTGATTATAGCCACTAAAACCATCCAAAAATGAAAAGTACTTTTTACCTGCTAATGTATCTAATACCTGATCAATAAAAGGTAAAGGAAAGTGATCCTTCAAAGTTGCTTTGTTCAACTCCCTGTAATCAATGCATACTCTCCATTTACCATTCTTTTTAGGTACTATAACCAAAGGAGAAACCCATCGGCCATCTGAAATTGGATAAATGAAGTTTACATTGAGAAGTTTTTGGAGCTCTTCTTTCACTATCTCCCTAAGATTTGGATTCATCCTTCTTTGAGGTTGTCTGATTGGTCTACTGTTTTCCTCAATATAGATGTGATGGATCCAAGTCTTAGGATCAATACCTTTCATGTCAGTATACTCCCATGCAAATGTAGTAGAAATTTTTTTGCAATATTTTGGTTAGTTCTTCTTGTTGTGACTTTTCCAAATGTTTGTTGATATTCAATGTTTTTCCTGGAAAAATCTCAATAGTAGAACTACCAAATTCTTCCATAGACTAAAGAGACATTTGTCTTGATGATAAATATTCTATATCAGATTCCAACTGAAATTGTGTGGGGTCATATTCTGAAGATGTCTCAAAATTTTCCAATGTGTTCAGAATTTGACTATCCTCACTGATTTCAGAAATGGTAAAGACAGGTTGTATAGTGTCCTCATCATCAACCCATTCATTGTCTCCTACTTCTGTGATTTCTCTTGCTGGAGGATACAAATTGAATTTCTTTGTCGAAATGCCATTAGAAATGTACATGTCCCCAAATCTACAACTAATAAAAGCATCAGCTGTGGCTAGCCAAGGTCTTCCTAAGATAAGTGGGTGTCCTCCTAGATTACTTTTGGGAGTCAAAATCATAAAATCTACTGGATATTCCCAAGAATCTAAGGAGACTGAAATATCTTCTAATACACCATCTAGTTTAATAATTGATCGATCTGCAAGTTGCAGTAAAGTAGGTGTAAAAAGAAGGTTAGGAAGTTTTAGCTGATCCATAGTCTGTCTACTCATAATGTTGATAGCAACCCCTAAGTCAATCAATGTGTTTGGAATTTCTATCCCATTTATATGTGTCTTGACAATTGGACTTCCTGGATCTACATACTTCTGCATGGTAATTTTTCCCATCATAATATCTGCAATCTTTCCTACCATGTGGATTCTTCTTGTGTCTTTTAGTTTCCTTCCTGGTCTTTTGAAACTCAACTCCTTTATGGTTTTTGCTAGAATAGGAATCTCTCGAATGGCTTGTAGCAAGGGAATCTTGATACAAACATTCTTCAATTCATCTAGGAAGTCATAGTTAGCAACAAGATTTGTTTTTCCACCCCTTTGTCAATTTGTAGTCTTTCAGGAAAAGGAGGTGTAGATGAAGATGCAGGTTGCTCAACTATAGGAGTTGTGGGTGTTAACTTTTCTTTTTCTTTTTGAATATTTGAATTTTGAAGAGATTCTTCCTCATAACCCTTATTGACTTGAAGAGAATCCTCCTCAGAGGTATCTTTCTCTTGGATATCTATAGAAGGTTTTTCTAAAACTCTACCAGATCTGAGTTGTACATCGTTGAGAGGAACAATCATATAGGTAGGAAATTGTTGTCCTTCTACCATGTAAGTATTCTGAGGATTCTTATTGTTGGGATTTGGCAATGGCTGAGCTGGAAGTTGATTTGTCTTTTGTTGGTATGGAAGCATGAGTTGAGGATTTGGATTTTGTTGAGAAGGTTGTTGTTGTGGAAATGGCAATGAAAGTTGTGGATTTGAATTTGGAAGTTGTGGAGCTTGTTGATTTTGAAAATATGGAGGATATTGATAAAATTGAGCAAATCTCCCATAAGGATTTTGCATCCCTTGTACCCATGGCTGATATGGATTTTGATGTTGGGGCCAAGGTTGTTGCCAAGGATTCCAATTTGGTGGGGTTTGAAAATTCATAGAGTTGTTAAACCCTTGAGTTTGTTGTCCCTGCCAAGGTTTTCTTGCAACAAAACAGAGAGATTCTACTGAATTTGGGTCTTCTTGAAAAACAACTTTGAGTCCAGGAATTGAAGGACAATCCTTGATCTCATGATTCTCTGAGAAAATCATACATGTTTCTACAACTTTTGCATCCAAGGGACATTCCCTTAAAGCATGTTTCTTCCTACATTTCGAACAAAAGATGGCTAAAGCATCTGTTTCTGCTTTCTGCTTGTTTTGGATTTTAAGGGTGTCTAGTTGTTCACTAAGGCTCCCTAAGATATCAGTTTTGAACTCATCAAGCATATTACCAATCTCTGCCCTACTTATTGATCCAGTTGCAGATTTTTTAGCCCTAATAAGAGAAGGATCACTAGGCCCTTTTCCTGTTTTAGATTTTCCTCTTGAGAGATGGACACATAGTTTTGTTATATCACGAAGTGGGAGCTGAGAAATGTCTCCTTTCCCCATCATGTTTAAAATATCTATCCATCCATCTCTAATGGATTTTAATATGAGGGCTTTCAAGGTTTCATCGTCTAAATTTCTCATCTTTGCTCTTTTCAAGTTGTATTGAAATCTTTCAAGTAAGTCTTCCAAATTTTCATCTTCTTTTTGCATCATTTTGAATACCTCATCCTTGTGATTGGTGGGTATACAATAGTCCAAGTATCTATCCAAAAATGTTTGTTTCATATCATTCCAAGTCCTAATAGATTGAGTGGCTAATCCCATGAACCATTTCAAAGCAAATCCCTTCAATGTTGAAGGAAACAGTTTGAGTTTTTGAGAGTCTTCCATATAGTCATAGGTTTGGCACACGACTTCAAACTCAAACAGAAATGTTTCAGGATCCTCACTTCGCAATCCATAAAAGTTAGGGAGGACAGATGGTGAGATATTTTTCATTGTTGCATGATTTTCCTCATCAACTATAGGGAATCCAAACAAGTTGTCTCCTTCCCTATTTCTACCATTATTTCCTTCACCATTGTTGTCTCCATTGTTTCCTCCTCTTCTACCTCTACCTCTACCTCCATCTATTACTTCCTCTGCCATGATAGTTTCTTTAGAGTCCTTAAAGTCTTCTAGTTCTTCTACCAAGGGAGGATGAGAGAGAATCTCTTTGTTTTCTAAATGGGTTTTAGTAGGTGGTATAGGAGAATCCTCTAATTCAGCTGTTCCTTGACTTCCAAAAATATTAAGGCTAGGGGTAGATGGTGGTGAATCTGGTCTATACCTTGAAGAAGATGGAGTTGTGAAAATTGAACTCTTGGCTTTAGCTATAAACCTTCCCCTAGAATCTCTTGCTCTATGCATGTCATTTTTTATTTTTTAAAAGTTGGGCTAATAATTCTCTTTCTGATCTTCCAGGTCACACTAGGTGCAAGAAGAGAGCATACTTAAGAAATTACTGAACCAATAACTCTCTTTTTTGATCCTCCAGATCACACTAGGTGCAAGAGGAGAGCATACTTGAAGAAGTTATCAAGTTTTCCCTTCTTTTATGATTTTATGTTTTTTTTTTTTAAGAAATTGGCTACCTAGTTACACTTCCCCGGCAACAGCGAAAAAATGTTTGGTCAATTTAGTGTGTCCTAAATTGCTGCATTTAATTTGTCAATCCGGGATTCGTAAGCTGATGAAGTGCGGCACACTATATGTGCAAGATAATCTATCTCTTAACTTTTTGTCGTTTTTGGTTTTCTATGATGAAATGGAAATTCTAAAATGAAAACAAGTGTGGTTATGTTTATTCAAGGAAATGATATCCTCTATAATTATTTACCAACTTGAAACTTAAAAAGGAATTTGAAAATTACAATGACAAAACTTGAAAGGAAATGAAAATATGCTGTTGAAATGAAAAGGTGCTGCTAGTCTAATAAATCAAAACAGTGAACTAGTGAGCATGAAACCAAACTATTTCATACTGCCTAAACACAAAATAAATTATGTCGAAAGAAATCGAAAAGTTGCAATAAAGTAACCCACTCAATTTACATCAACTTGTCTTCCATCCTCACTTCATTAGTCCACTATGATTTTTCATAACCAAGCAAACAACTTGAGAATCGACATCTAACTTGCGTAAAGTAAACTAATATCAAACCATACATTCATAATTCAATCCTTCACCATTAGTCCAAAATTATGGGCCAGAGAAGACCTGAAGATGTCAAAATAAAATTTAATATATCTAAATTTGCAGAATGGAAAACTACCAAACTACACATTTCATAATACAATCCCTCACCATCAGTCCAGCTATGGCTTTCGGAGGCAACTGAAGATGTTATGAGCAGTTTAATATATCTAAATTTGCAGAAAGGAAACTAATACTAAACTCCACATTTCATAATACAATCCCTCACCATCAGTCCAGCTATGGCTTTCGGAGGCAACTGAAGATTTTATGAGCAGTTTAATATATCTAAATTTGTAGAAAGAAAACTAATACTAAACTATACATTTCATAATACAATCCCTCACCATCAGTCCATCTGTGGCTTTCAGAGGCAACTGAAGATGTTATGAGCAGTTTAATATATCTAAAATTAACTACTGAAGCAAATAAGCAAAACTAAATTAAACAAAGCAGTACTGAAATTAAACAGAAACCAAGGAAAACACATTAGCAGCAAAACAATTTTAATTCCATGTCATTAGTAAAAAAGCTATGAAAAATGCCCGGGCTCCCTATCTATAACCTGAAACAAGAACACTGATCATTGATTAATAACATAAAACATGAAAGACAGAAGTGAAATGGAAAGCATAAAAGTTTATAAACAGAAATGAAGCATATGTATCATGAAAAATGCAATGTATAAACATGTGAATCAATTATGGCACAATGAGCTTTAAAGAAATGAAATAAGAACTATACACTAATGCACAAAACCTTAGTTGAGCAGGGGCCCTCTACACCAGCCTTGGCAACGATCTTGAAGTACGAATTAAGTTGGAAAACAGAGTCTTCTTATATTAAAATGTAGTCATAACAGTATGGTATTATTACGGCACAAGTGCAGCGTAATTACATTACAGAGCAGACTAATAAAATATAACAGAGACTAATCGGGACTAACTCTATATGTGTATGCAAACACGTTATATATAACAAAAGAAATATAACTGTCTCCTAAAGTTTATGCTGGTGGAGAACACATAAACCATTACGTCCACGGATCTAGGATCATGGCCGTGTTGGAAAGTAAATCTATGAGGAGTGGATGCCTGAATTCGGCTATGGAGCCATGTACAGATGTCGACTTGTCCTCCGCAACTTAGAAACGGCTATATGAACCTTCACGTGACACGGAACAGAGTCCTATCACCGTGAGACTCTATGGTTGACTTCCATGTGGACGCCTTTGACCACAGCTTCTTTAGATGAGTTTGCTCAAACCATGTCCACATCATTTCTGACTTGCCCATGTGGCCCGTTATTCCTGTAGACACCTGTAACATAGAGTTTCACAAAATAGCTACGGAAAGTTGCAGCAGCTGCGGAAAGTGGCAAGATTTCACAGCTAGATGAACAAAATCTAAATTAAACAGCAGACACAAAAATATAGTTAAAAACCATGTTAGATGCTCTTTTGCAATTAACATACGATGATATTGACAACTTGGGAGGTTCAGGTGAGTGAAAAAGGTATAGAAAAGTGTATGGAAAAGATGCAGAATTGAGACTGAACAGTAGGTAGATTAGTTAGTGGGCTATTTTTTTGGGCTTGGGAGAGGTATTTCGTTGATTTAGCTGACCTTTGGGTGTCGTTTTGGAATCTTGTAGTAGTTTAATACTTCGTTGATGATTTTCACCATGAGAATTCATTTGAGGTCATCGAGGTAAGAATTTAGGTATGGGTTCTCAAGTACAATGTGAATTGGAAATTAAGTGTTTTTTTATTCTCATTTTTTTGGTTTTGTTGCAAGGTTTTTTTCTATATTGGGTTGATTATTACTATGGTCTTAATTGTAAAGCTCCCAGCTTAGATCATGAGCCAAGAGCTTTGTAGTCATTTATTTATTGTTCCTCAATTCACAATAGTGGTTGTGATTAGATAGCCATCATGCGGATGCAACGTATGAGGAGTAAGAGAGGTAGGGGAGGTGGTCGAGGCCCTCAAAGTCTGAACCAAGAAAAATAACATGCTAAGGTGGCTGCAAAATTCTTCCAATCAACTATACCTGAGGACATCCATAATGATATTTATAATTTAGAATAAATGGAAACCAAATATCGACATGCCATTTCAGATTTAGAGCATTTGGAGGAATTTGGCCAATTGATTGTGTATCTTGGTTAGAGGAGGGGTTGTAGGAAGTAGTATGTCTAGGAATTATTCTTGTACTGCAAAATTAAAACCTTTATGGGTAGAATATTTACGCAGAGGGTATCAATAATATATATTTTCACACCTCAATGATGCGAAAATTGAGTAGCGAAATATGTGATTCTGTATGCATAGGATGGATGCCTAGCTCGCCCATATCGAGTGTCACACTTTATCTATTGACATGTCCTCCGCTCTTCCATGATACAACTCTCTTACACGAGTACACCTTTCTAATTAAGTATGGTTAGATGGGTTTTGTGATTTCCTTTTGTTATGATCTGTTCATGCACACTTTCATAATGTTGTTGAAATTACAATCCTTAAGGTTCTGCTCTTGCTACTTTATTAATAAATAGTCAAAAATACATAATGTTGAGACCATATTTGGAAATTTTAAATACAGTAAAAAAATGGATTCAGTAATGGTTTTTTTTTATGTGAAGTATTAAAATATTTTAATTATTAAAATTTAAAATCTTAATCATATATTACCTTTGGATATTTCATTCATTTAGATAATGCAATAAGAACATCTTATTAAAATGTAGTTCTTCATATATGCCATGTTACTTTAAGAACAATATAGATGTGCAAGACGATAATGTATGAGTTCTTATTACAATAAGCATGACGGATGGAGGAATTACACAATTGCTTGAATCCTAAATCGAATATTTGATTTCTTGAGACCTTATTATATTTAGAACAGTTATTAGACAAATTGCATTACTGCTTGAATCTTCAAGTGTTGGTTTGATTGCCTCAAACATGGTTTTTCCTGGCACTACAATTTCAAGATAAGGTTAACCTTGACAACAACCACTATCCCTAAGCTTCACTTATCCATTATAAATTGAAGCTAAAAAAATGCACGCATTTCACAATGTCACAAGTACTGGTTGGCTCTATTGTATGATTGTAATATGCTCATGTCTTGATATTCTGGGTGGTCTGGTAGAAGAGGATTAAATAGAGTCAATGTTTATCACTTGATGAAGATTGATAATTCCCACAATTCCCATGTAGGATAGATGCATAGAGGCTATATATTAGATATAAATATTTTTCAAAGTTCAAATTTTTTGTATTTTTATTTTATTTTTATTAATAAGTTTACTAAAAATATTTTAAACAAAAGAAAATCAGAATATACCCATCACATTAAAATATATAATATAGAAATAGCACTTATAAATTAGCATCGATTTGACCATTTAAATTAAAATAAAGGTTGATTAGCAATATTTAAATATAACTAATAAGCCCATAAAAATTTAATATTTACAATATAAAAATATTCTTAAATATGGATTCCCATTTTACCATTGATATTATTAGTTTCTAAATAGGTTTTTTTACAATACTATGTACCAATACCACGGCTTATCAATACAACATACACAAAAACCATAACCCAATTAAAAAAACCAAAAACTTATAACTCTTTTATTTTATTGTTGGAGATTTCCGAAAGAGAACAATGTAATATATTTATGATCCCTCCAACAATTTGAATAATTGTGAAAGTATCCAATGGCATATTTTATTTAAATTTAATTATTTAATAATTATTTAATTAAAAATTAATACTTATAATAAGCATACAATATAATAACATTGTTAACCATGGATATTCATCCCATTTTACCATGGATATTATTAACTTGTAAATAGGCTCTGTTACAATACCATAACTTTTCAATACCACTTGCCCAAAAGCCATAAATATCCTCAAAATTAAAATATTTTACTCACTATGGTAAAGTAATGTCCTCTTTAACACTTTGGTTAAGTCAAAATACATAAATTAATATATATATATATATATATATATATATATATATATATATATATCCATTGTAATGTAAACATTTTAACTTGGTCAAAATAAAATAAAATAATAAAAATAAAAATAAAACTAACAAAATAAAAATAAAGGTAAAAAAGTTATTCATGTAGATCTCTCTTGACACTTGGTAGATCTGAAGTTAAGTTGGATCTAAGGCGTTGTTATAAACAATTTCTAAATCCATTATCATTGAGTTACTTATGACTGCATAACATTATTATTATAGTTAATAATGGATATTGTCAAAGTATCTTATCTAGAGTGTTTTGGTAGAAAATTTGATTCTTCAACTCAGTAAGTTTAAGCCTTCACATAAGTGTGATCGATCCATTAGTAGCATATATGAATACTTGTACCTCATGTAATAGTAGTTACTCAGACTATATTAGATAAAAAATAAAATATTGAATATTAATTAATGCCTTAATTTAGATAATTTTATTATATATATATATATATATATATATATATATATATATATATAGAGAGAGAGAGAGAGAGAGAGAGAGAGAGAGAGAGCATATCGAGGAAATAATTTCAATTTTTGTGCAAAAATATTGCATAATTTGTATTTCATAAATCTCCTGCACATTCCAACATCTGTGTATGTGATTTAACATCTATTATATTGTTTTAAGGATGGAAATTTATCTTAATGTTTAGAAATATCGGTGAATCTTACTAGTCCCTAATATGCATATTATAAAATATTTAGAGATATATTTGTCCATGGCGTCTTGGATTGATTGTAATTGGGTGCTTTGTTAAAGAATTCCTTTATGTGAAGTCACCCATTCAATTCCCCGCCCTGATTGGGGTGATATATTGGACATGATGAAGATGTAGTCCTACCAAGCTTACAAAAAAAAATTATAGATATATTTATAAAAATATTGAAATTTATATTTATTTTTATATCTAGTGTCTATAAAATTTAAGCAATCTCTATGGTAAAATAAATTATACTACAAAATTTAGGTGAATATTTTTTACAAAAATAGCAATTGATGAGTTTTTTTTTGTACAACAAGGATGGAAAATTAGCCCACTTCAGCATATTAGCCCCTAAAATTTTCCATAAAGACAAAATAACACACATGATAAGTATTCATTTTAATGTTTAGATCATGCAATTAAGGCTGGCATAGAATCCCAAGAATGAAAACTACAAAATGACTCTTTTTTTCAAGGGCAAATTTTTGTAAACATTTTTTGTTTTATTCATAATTTAGCACAAGTATCAATGAAATTACATTTGTCGCAGATTGTTAGCTGAGAATTTAGAAAAAAAAATATTTAAAATTTTATAATTTTTTATAAGAAGGGGAAAACATTTTGATTTGAATTCTTTTCATTATTAGTGAATTTTTAACAGGTAATATCATTTAAAATGTGCATTTAGTGTCATGTTTCCAACAGATTGGTGGTGAAATATTTCCTCTCCTAAAATAAGTCGGGGATTCAAACTGAGAGGAAGGGGAAGTAAAGGAAAATATTAGACATTATATAAAATTTGTTAGCATCAGTAACAATTAATAATTTTTTAAATAAACAAGATGTGTAAATTAAGTATATTATAGAAGAAATGGCTTTCCATGGTCCAATGTCACATTGTGACAAAGATTGTCTCAATATGAAAATAAATCATCTTCAACCATCATCAACCATCATGAAGCACGGTTATTCATTGTCAACTATGGTCCATCGTCAAATTATAGAACATATTGTCTCAATATGAAAATTAACCATGGTCAATCGTCTTTAATAATAGTCATCCATGGTCAACCATGGTCGAATGTCGCACTGTGACAAATGTTGTCTCGAAATGAAAATTAATCATGGTGATTCACAGTCAATATGAAAATCAACCATGCTCAACCATTGCCAATCATGGTCAAGCAAGGTCAACCATATTCCAATATCACATTGTGATAAAGTTTCTCTCAATATGAAAATCAATCATGGTCAACCATGGTCCACGTTAACATTGTCACAAATATTGTCTCAATATGAAAATTAGCAATGGTTAACCATGGTCAACAACGTTTTTTTTAGGGTTTATAATATTTATCTTATGGTTTATAAATCTTAGGCTTATAATATTAATCCCTGGGGGTTTTTAGGTTTTTATTATTAATCCATTATTTTTATTAGTGCATTGGGTTTATAATATCAATCCATTTAATTTATTAATGTAAGGGTTCATATTCCTAGGGTATAATAATATTGATAGAGTTTATTTTATTCATCCTAGGGTTTAATATAGATCCATAAGGCTTAAATTCCATTAGGTTTATAATACTAATCATAGGGTTTAATATTAAGCCTCATGTTTAAGTTATTAATCCCTTGGGTTTATTTACTTTAGGATTTATATTCCTAGGGTTTAATGTTATCTTCTTTGGTTTTTAATATTAAACCATGGTCAACCATTATTATTCCTGGTTAACCACGCTCACCCATTTTCCAATATTACATTGTGACATGTATTCTCTGAATATTCAGATAAATCATGGTCATCTGTAAAGACCAATCTAGGATTCTAGATTAGACTCAATTTAATGTCGACCAAGGTAGGTAGTCTTAGAGTCACATCTAATATTTTTAGACCTAAAAGGTTCTGTTCTATATGTTTAAATAAATGTTTAATTGTGACAGGCTCCAGTACTCCTTTACAAGAGGCTAAAATATGTTTCCTTTCCACAATTTAAACACTTATATTATCAATTTTAATCTACTGATCTTAAAAAAAACAGAGTGTTACTACTCTGAGATTTTCAATCCTCTTACGAGGATATGTTTCACAAAAACTCCTTCAAGAGAACACACTGAACATTCTAGAAATCAAATTCATAAAAACAAACAGAGTTCATAGAGATATTTTGAAATCCAATGCTCGATTAAACCTCTTACAAGGACTGATTCAATAATTCTACAATTGAATTTTCAAAATACTACCATGAATCATAAAATAACAATAATTTCAAGAACTTCTAATTAGATGAATGAACTCACAAGCAATGAAATGAAATACGGTGTTCAGATCTGAATACTAATTCCTATGAAACATAAAACATAAAAGAAAGTGTACCAATCTTTACGTAGGGCCCTTCCACGCTTTGATGGCACACTTTAATAACTTCAAAAAAGGAAAAACACCTAGTGGGGTGAATCAAGATTACTCATATTAAAATATTTTTGCTTCAACCCATACGCGCTCTTTCCGAAGCCAACTAGCGTATACACGCTTGATATTATCCTCTTAATAAAACTCAAGCAGACATGAGATTAATAAGGCTATTTTGTTCTTCACTTATATCATTCCATCATTCATTTATTAGATGTTCTATAAACAGTAAACATGTGCAGTAAGAAAATAATAAACCATCACACAAAGCATCACACATGAACACCAGGATTTTTAGGTGGAAACCCAAGTCGGGAGAAAACCACCGCTGCAGTTGCTCAGCCTTCAATATTTTAATATAGAGAAAACATCTTACAACATATGTGCTGGTGCAAACTCCTACCAGCACGCAGGCACCCACCTGCGCTCGTTTACCAGCCTCTCCTGGAAGGGAGCTCCAACCCCCTGACTCGTTTACCAGCCTCTCCTGGAAGGGAGCCACGACCCCCCGATCTCGTTTACCAGCCTCACCTGGAAGGGAGCTACAACCCCCTGACTGAAGGCTACAACCCTCAGCACCACCTTGGACCACGTTTCATCAATTTTCACACTGGATCCAACAACTTCAATAAAACACAATGTGCAGGCCACATTTCATCATATTTTCACTGACCCTTTTCCATACTTTTAAGCACAAACATACATCACCAACAAAGATGCTTATCATCACGTACTCCATAAAGGTAAACACAAAGCAGAATATCGTATATTTGTATACCCTTTCACAAGAACGCTAGCTCGCATACGTGCTTTCCTTTTCTCTCCGATGTTTTATATGCCGCTTCCATCCATACTAACCGCTTATGATACTCTCTTTATATTTTATTATGATACGCGCTTCTTCAAATAAGCTTGCCAGATATAGACGTGCTTCTCCGTTGCTGAAGTAGCGTATAGATCTTCAATCATTACAGAGCAGCAGACTTCATCAGATCAGATCTTCAGTTCAGATTTACCCTTTTACTTCAGACATATGTTCACCTAGATGTTCGCCTCATCACAGATCTAGGCCTTCCATAAGCAGATCTAGTAGATACAAGTGCATTTCAGATCTAGATCCCCTTCTTCATCATTGGTGCATCATACATTCAGATTTATCTTCAAGTGTAACCCTTTCCATTCAGATCTACTTCAAAGAGAAGTATTCATTCAAGCTCAGACATCTTGCACCCACACCCATGATTTGCACAATGAATTTCTTCTCCTTATATAGGTTTACCCTTTTTCAATACCATGAGCCAAAACCACATTACTTCCTATGGTATTCCAGGACGGGGTCATTTAGATGAATCATTACCCAATACAATCGGTCAATACCATGGTGGTTACCCCTGGTTTTGCACTTTATGAGCGCTTTTGCCCATACGCGACTTGGAACGTTCTTTTCCACGTGCATATGCGACTTCCCCTAGAAAAATCCACGTATGCCTTGAGACATACTCTTTTTCATCATAGATCTAGCACATACTGAATTCCTTTCTTCATTGCCTTCTGTACACACTATAGATACATCATATTTAGTTCATCAAGACATATTCTATCAAGCACAACTTCATCAAGTGGGTTGCCATTCAAGGACAACACTCAGCATCATATTGCTAACTCAGCATCATATCACATCGTACACCCATACATAAAATGCTAACAAGCATCATATCACATCAGATTTACATCATTTACCAAGTCCATCAAGTCAAGAATAACTTCATCAAGTGGATTGCCATCAAGGACAACACATGTCATCAGTCGCATGTCTTCATCTTCATTCAGTGGGTTGCCATCAAGGACAACACTCTTCATCATATTTCCAACAATCTCCCCCTTTGGATTTGATGGCAACCACGATGGTGCTTGGTTACCACAACAGATAAGTACATTGACACCATGTCACTCTCCCAATTCTTTGACACCATTATCTGCATTCAAACACCATGTCACTCTCCCCCTTTGACATCAAGGGCAAAGGGCGGATCAAAACCAGTGGATCAAAACCAACACACTCTCCCCCTTTGACATCAAGGGCAACGGGCGGATCAAAACCAACACACTCTCCCCCTTTGACATCAAGGGCAACGGGCGGATCAAAACCAACACACTCACCCCCTTTTCTCCTCATGTAGAAAAAGCGTTCTGCAGATCTGATGTATACTGAAGTGACCAAGCTCCCCTTGAGTTCATGCTGAATCATCAAACATATTTTCCAATGGAGTACATGACTCTATGACTTTCCTATCACCAATGACTCATACTTACATCAAACATCCAACCAAGTGGATTTACATATGAGACTCAACTTACCCATCCAAGTGGGTTTACAAAATTTGACTCAGCTACCCAACCAAGTGGGTTTACAAATTTGACAAGTCCTTACATGATTGAATATTACAATTTTTCATCATGGGTCTCAACAAGACCTTTTCATCAAAATACGAGTATGACCATTTAAGACCAACACCTAGAAAATCCTCAAGAAAGAGAACATATTTCAGAACCACATAATGCCCAAAAATCATTATACTCAGCAAAGCTAATGCTCCCCCTGAATTTGTGCATCCAAGCATCCTTTCAATATGACTAAGGCTCCCCCTTAGTTTGTGCATCCTGAACACTTTCACCAACAAATCATCAAAACATCTTCATCAAATCACTAGAAATAGAATTATGAGAACTGGAACACCACCTGAGATACCATACAGTATCAGAGATACCAAATAGCACTGCAGCTGTGCTGAAGAGAGCTGACTTCAAACAAAAATTGTCAGCAATCAGACATACGCGGTTTTCTATGCAGGAACTCGCGTATATACGTGACTGTGTTTCAGGAAACCCACGTATCCAATGCCATCTTCTAAATTTTAACTAGATCTGATCCTCTTGTGAGAAAAAGACAATGTTCAGCTTCTTTCTGAGATATTTGAATGCTTCCCTGGACTACAAATAGATAGAACAGTGTAGTTGTGTCTTCAAGCGTCATCCAACGGTTGTAGCATAAGCATATTAGTAACCAAGCCTTCAGATTCTTTGCAGCATCCATACACTTCCCAAGAGAAATTATCATATCAGAACATCATCCTCATATATGTGTCAAGCAATCATCCATGTGGCCCAATATCACCAACATCTTCAAGATTCAACATGAAGTAATATATGCAGTTATAAGATCTCAACCATAGTAACAAAATCTTCATGATTTATTTCTGAATCAACTCATCCATGAGTGAGCACAAAAGATAAACAGGGATCATAATAACCCATATACCAAGTCATCATCATTTGAGCATGAGTATCACAATATCCAAGAATAATCAGTCATATTGCCAACAATGCAATCATTAGTATTCAACCTGCTGCTCCCCCTGAACCAATGCTTCTCCTTAACTTGTGCAACCTGAATAATTTTATCAGCAAGCCATCAGCAACAATCTCTGCATGATCTGTCCTTATCTCTAAATTATAGGACTTCCATCTCAGCAACGAATACTCTTTATTCAACAAGCAAACAGGACTTATCCATAAACTTCATCATAAGACATCAAGTATCATATCATCATCATTTAGAACTGATAAGTTAAGCTGATACAGAGTCATAACTATAGTTATTATCAGTCAGACTGATGCTCCCCCTGGACCTCTGCTCCAGATCTTCAGCTAGCATATAAATTCTCTTATCATTAATGCATACGCGACTGTGTCTGATGAAACTCGCGTGTATACGCGGCTTTTGTTAATATAACCCGCGTATGGAAAGTGAAGCATAGAAAATTTCACATTCCTTCATCTCCCCCTGAACTTGTCCTTCCTGTACATGTCTTCTTCATATCAGATGCTCTGTCAGAAATACATAACTAGAATAATCAAATCAACCATGAGAGTCATCATACATTGCTCTCCCTGTGACGATACATTACTAAAGCTTATAATGTATCCCACATCATTCCTGCAGTCAATAAGAGAAGTAAGCTTCAGAAGCGGATGACTGCAGTAGGGTCAGTATTCCCTACGTTTCTGACCGGTCCTCCTTCTTTTTCCAGATTTGCTTGAACTTTCTAATTGTGTGCTGGAGATTGTCCACTTTCCCAGATCTGTTCATCCTGCATTCCCTTTCTACATGTCCATACGTGTTACAAGAATAACATCTCATGTATCCAGAGAAATAAGCATAAGAATCATAATGAGTATTTCTATTCTTCCTTCTATTGCAATCAACAGCTTTGTGACCATACTTGTTGCATGAAAAACAATATCCCTTGAAGAAACCAGAGTACCTTTCTATGTAGGATCTGTTAGTTTGTGGCTGAAATGATCTGCTCCTACAATTTGCTACAACATGCCCATAATTATGACATTTAAAGCATTCAACATTATTGACTGATTTCCTTTGAGATTTCATCATTGTTGGATGACCTTTTGTCTCTTTCAACACTTCAGGTTTTGCATTGACATCCTCTGAATTTTTAGCACTTCCTTGTGAGCTAGATTCTCCTTTAACAGTTTCATGGAAACCAAGACCAAGTTTGATAGCAGAAGACCTTTGATTTCTCAGAATATTATCCAAAATATTAGTACTATCATGAAACCTCAAAAGTTTAACCTTTTCTTCTAATTTACCTTTGAGAATGTTTACCTCAACCTCCAAGTCTTGACATTGCTTTGTCATTCTTTCTTCTTTTCTTCTTCCATCTTCAACTTGATCCTTCAGATTTAGAATCTCTTCTTTCAACAAATCTTCGTTTCCTTCACATGTTTGTTGCAGCTCTTCATTCTTCTTATTTGATTTTTCCAGATCTTCTTTGAGAGAGATGATTTCTGCTTCAAGGCCTTCCTTTT
This sequence comes from Pinus albicaulis, assembly GCA_034641835.2. Lineage (NCBI taxonomy): Eukaryota > Viridiplantae > Streptophyta > Pinopsida > Pinales > Pinaceae > Pinus > Pinus albicaulis. The sequence goes on from CM076582.1 coordinate 922,321,645, forward strand.
CAAATGACAGAGGTTCTTCATTCTTCTTATTTGATATTTCTGGATCCCTTTTGAGAGAAATGATTTCAGCCTCAAGTTCTTCATTCTTCTTATTCGAGTCTTCCAGATCTTCTTTGAGAAAGACGATTTCTGCTTCAAGTCTTGCATTCTTCTTGTTTGATTCTTCGAGATCTGCATTTAGATCGTTGACTTCTACTTCTAGTCTTTTAATTCGAGCGGATGCATAAGCATGAAACCTTTGGTACTTGTCTGTCTGTCCATTCAGTATTTCCATTTGTTCTTTCATCCCTTTGTACAAAGCTTCGCTTTTAGAAATTGATCTTCGTTGATCTTCAATTTTCTTGATAGCTTCCTCTAGATCCAAAACTTTACTTACACTATCTTCATATGCACCAGTAAGTGAGTCACAAGAACAACTATTAATACCTGATTTATCTTCTTCATTTTCTGCTGCACATGTTTTCTGAGATATCTCCTTTTCAATGGCCTTCTTCTTTTGCTTCTTTCCCATTGCGACGGATCTCCTTCAAGCGATCAAGCTTCTGCAGAAGAACCTGCTCTGATACCAATTGTTGGGAAAAATACTGAGAGGGGGGGTGAATCAGTATTTACTGCATATTCAAATATTTTTACTTTTTCATTCCTTTAAAACCCATACGCTACTTTTCTGAAGCCAACTAGCGTATACACGCGGATATCCTTCATAAAACTCGCGTATACACAGAGATCTAATTATGCCATTAGTTCTTCACTTATATCATTCCATCATTCATTCATTAGATGCTCTATAAACAGTAAACATGTGCAGTAAGAACAGAATAAACCATCACACAAAGCATCACACATGAACACCAGGATTTTTAGGTGGAAACCCAAGTCGGGAGAAAACCACCGCCGCAGTTGCTCAGCCTTCAATATTTTATTATAGAGAAAACATCTTACAACATATGTGCTGGCGCAGACTTGACCAGCACGCAGGCACCCACCTGCGCTCGTTTACCAGCCTCTCCCGGAAGGGAGCTACGACCCCCTGACTCGTTTACCAGCCTCTCCTGGAAGGGAGCTACGACCCCCCGATCTCGTTTACCAGCCTCACCTGGAAGGGAGCTACAACCCCCTGACTGAAGGCTACAACCCTCAGCACCACCTTGGACCACGTTTCATCAATTTTCACACTGGATATAACAAATTCAATAGAACACCACTTGCAGGCCACATTTCATCATATTTTCAAACTGGACCCTTTCCATACTTTTAAGAACAGACATACATCACCAACAGATGCTTATCAACACAGATCAGATAGCAGAAACATAGCAGAACAGATCAGATATTTCATACCCTTTGTTTCAGCAAACCCTAGTTTGCATACGCGCTTTCACTTCACTGATGTCGCGTATATATGCGCTTCCGTCCACACAAACCAGCGTATACCTCAGTGTATATTTTATTGCGCATACGCGCTTTCTCTTCGCTGAAGCCGCGTATATACGCGCTTCCTTCGCGGCGAAGTAGCGTATAGATCTTCAATCATTACAGAGCAGCATACTTCATCAGATCAGATGTTCAATTCAGATTTACCCTTTTCCTTCAGACAGATGTTCGCCTAGATGTTCGCCTCATCACAGATCTAATCACTCCATAAACAGATCTAGCAAATACAAGAGCAATTCAGATCTAGATCCCCTTCTTCATCATTGGTGCATCATACATTTAGATTTATCATTCAAGTGTAACCCTTTCCATTCAGATCTACTTCAGAGAGAAGTATTCATTCAAGCTCAGACATCTTGCACCCACACTCATGATTTGCATAATGAATTTCTTCTCCTTATATAGGTTTATCCTTTTTCAATACCACGAGCCAAAACAATACCATGAGCCTTCAATACCACGGGCCCCTTTTTCAATACCATGAGCCAAACCAATACCATGAGCCTTCAATACCACGGGCCCCTGGATTTGCACTTTTTGAGCGCTTTTGCCCATACGCGACTTGGAACGTTCTTTTCCACGTGCATATGCGACTTCCCTTAGACAGATCCACGTATTCATAGAGACATACTCTTTTCATCATACTTTGAGCACATTCTGAATTCCTTTCTTCATTGCCTTCTGTACACACTGTAGATACATCATATTTTCTTCATCAAGAACATATTCTATCAAGCACAACTTCATCAAGTAAGTTGCCATCTTCTTCATCAAGTGAGTTGCCATTCAATGACAACACTTAGCATCATATTGCTAACTAACATCATATCACATCAGACACTTAGCATCATATTGCTAAAAAACATCATATCACATCAAATTTACATCATTTACCAAGTCCATCAAGTCAAGAATAACTTCATCAAGTGGATTTCCATCAAGGACAACACATGTCAACAGTCGCATGTCTTCATCTTCATTCAGTGGGTTGCCATCAAGGACAACACTCTGCATCATATTTCCAACAAAATGATAAACCTTTAACTCGTAAACACTGTGATTGATGAAATTCTGCCTTTCATTAAGTTCTAGAAATAGATTACATTAAAAACAGAGATCTGGAATACGCTTTATAGTCTTAAGTCTGATTTCTTCAACGTTTTCACTAGCATCCTATCTCTAATCAAAATCCTCTTATTTATTAAAATTTACAACTAGAAGGCTATATTTGTTCCTTCTTCATCCTAACTGATTCCAACATAGTTCGAATCAGTTTAGAATTCCTAACTTTAAGCAAAATATCAAGTACATCATTATAGCTTCTGATTTTTCTGTTGAAGAGGCTGAGTTTGACCGTCTTTGACCATATATCCAGGAACTCCAAATTTGATGCTAAATAGATTTTCCACCATGTATGTACATCCTAGATCACGTCCATGCCTTCTATTTCGATTTTCCTGCCATGCCACATGTCACAACATAAACTGATTACAGGAAGTCATTACATCCCGTAATTTTGTTGAAAAATTCGAAATTTTAACATAAAAACTCATAAATTAAATTTAATGCAAAATAACAACTATAATGCTTCACTAATCGATTTCAATGGACTTATGGGAAGTTTATGGAGAAAAATGATAGGTAAATGATGGATTTTTAAGAGAAAAAGGGTAGCAATAAAATAGTACCAACATCTCCCCCAAACTCAATGATTTAGCATGTCCTCATGCTAATCCTGATGTGTTCCCCTTAAACTCTGTTTATGCTTGTTCCTCTGCTACCTGTAACAATATATCCACATTCTTCTGAACTCGGGCATTCTTCTGAACTTGGAACTGATGCTTTATATTCTTATATTTTTCCTTGAGAATTTTTTTTTGAGTGTAACATTTTATTGCCCAATTGCATATTTCAGTTTGGTCAGTCTTAAGTTCCTTGATATTTTTCTTCAGTTTTTCATTTTTCTATTGTATCTTCTTGCTTTGAGCTTTTAACATTTCATTTTCCTTCTTTATAACCTTCTTTAACATGTTTTCTTCCATCAATTCCTCTTTCAGCCTTTCAATATGTTTTTCTAACCTTTTCTGCTTCTTATTTGTAGGTATTGGTTCTTCTTTTTCTTTCTCATTTCTTCTAGTTTCCATCTCTGCTTCATGTGCCGACTCACTACTTTCAATTTCCATTGGTATGCTTGCATTTTGCTCTGGTGGATCATCTTGTGTTTGAATCCTTTTCATTCTCCTTTATCTTCTCTTATAAGTAGTGAAGATTTTATCTTTTTCAATTCTCTTGGCAATTTCTTGCCTCTGCCCTCTTGTCCTTACACTACTGCTCGGTTGAGGAACATTACTTGACTTAAGCTCAGGGATTTCTTCATCAACATCAATCATCAATTCCATGCTTCCTTGCTTCTGCTGTTCTTCTTCTCTATATTTGATTTGATTATCAATTAAGAATTATTTCCATGTTTTTCCTCTCCTCTGCAACTCAGATTCAATTAGTATTTTAATCAAACCAAAATGATATAAACTCCTATATTCATTACCTTTGTGCTTCTGAATAGTATTCAACATATTAGTCAGACTCTGCAAAATGAAATAGGGAAGACTGATAGTACATTGGCCATTCAAGTGTAACAGAAGTTTTTTATGGTATAGGTATACTATACTATAACGACCTTCACATGTAATGAATTTTTGAATGATGTACACCATCTCATCCCATGGGTGAACTAACCAGCTTCTTGGGACACCCTTTTTCCAGTTAACTGAAGAAACCCTTGACCTGGACATAAACTGGGTCCATGATTTTTCCCTGAATTGCTTGGTTTTGAAATACTTCTCTCCTTCAGGACTGATTTCCAATGTTTGTGCTATTATATCTTCTGAAATTATAAGAGAGACATTTCCTACTAGAGCTTTCTCTCCATTGAAGGAAAATACAAATTGCTTCGTAACCTCTTCATTATTCCAATTAAATTTCTGTAGGAAAGGAAACCATTATTTTTCCTCTAGAATTTGGACACAGTCTTCATGATACTTTAGTCTATCAAATGTTTCGGGCTCCACTCTATTGGCCATTGTTTTTTTTTTTTTAAATTCTCTGTTCTAACCCTTTTTTCTATGTTCAAAAATTCTATCGAGGTTTTCAAGTGGTTACCTCTTCTCCTGCGTTCCACTGACCTGGTTAACTCAATTCTCTGAGCTGCGTTCTTCAATTTCCTGAGTTGTTCCTCAAATTCTCCTCAATTCTCTGAGCTATTCCTCAAATTCTGGGCTGCCTTCTTCAATTACCTGAGCTATTCCTCAAATTCTGGGCGGAAGTAGAGAAAAACCCCTGAATAACTTGTTTGCTATATTTTCTTCAATGGAACCACACCTGCTGTTTCAGCCCTCCTTAAGAACCCAGAGTCTAAAAATTAACTCTTTAACCACTCTATGAACTCAGAGAAATTAAAAATTCAACAACCGACCTTCACTTGCTTGGTATCATACAATACGCAGAGAACAGAGTCTTAAGGTCATGAGTTTATTTGCAGGGTCGGACAGCGCATTCAAATTGGTCATGAGTTTGTTTGCAGGGTTGGGCAACGCATTCAGATTATGAATACAAAGGAGTAGTGCTAATTTATAAAAGCATAACCATGATATAAATCGTGTGATGATAACGGATACATTCCACTCCATAAACGAATTTGGGTCAGAGCATCATTTTTATAACTCCGTCAGTTGAAATGAAATGTAATCATGTGTTTTACAAATGTCTTACTATTGAGCTGACTCTTCATTGAGTGTCCATTCAGACCACTTCCTTGTTGGTACCTTTATTGACAGAGGGCGTATCTAAAAATGATGAGTTTTTGAAGAGCGATTTTGAAGAGTGTAATAGGGATAGGAAATAAGAAATAGACTAAAGTATGAATCGGAATAGAAAATAGAATAATAGGCTAAGGTATGAATGGAAATAGGAAATAGAATAATAGGATAAGGTATAAATGGAAATGATCATTTAGAAATAGGCATAAGGAATAGGAAACAAAGGTTATGGATATAGGGATTTTTGAAATTGATAATCAAGCAATAATAATTATCATTTTTGAACACTAAAATAATTTAATAATTTTAAATGTTAAAAATGAAAATTTCAACAATACTTTACACTTATTGACTAACAAAATGCTGATTTGGCTTGCACAGGTGTCACTGATCTGTTTGTACAGGTATGACTGATCTTCATTTTTCAAAACAGGTCCCTTGAAGAACCATCTTTATGCAGCTTCTTTTATCCTTGTTGTTGATGTAACCTTCGAATTCTGGTAATAAACAACCTTTGAAAATTTTGTTGAAGTAGAACAGGTCCCTCTAAAGTAGCCTTTGTTGATGATGTATCTTTTGTTGAAGTAGAATAGGTCCCTCTAAAGTAGCCTTTGTTTATGATGTATCTTTAATGTAGTCCTTAACAGGTCCCTCTGATATTGATAATGTTGACATAGTCTTCTAAACAGGTGCCACTGCAAATCTTATTTCTTAAACAAGTCCCTCTAATTAGAAAAAAAGTAGCTCTTTATTGAAATACTGAACAACTGAATTGAAATACTGAATAACTGACACAATTTCCTAGAAGATTTAAAAATGAGGAGATGAAAAATCACTGATTCTTCTACCAAAGAGAAAAAACACCAATTCTTCTCCCCCACTAAGTGTTTGACTTGTCCTCAAGTGATTATTAAATTGATGAAAAAAAATAAAAAAGTAGAACAAAGAATTATTACCAGCCAAATGATTGGTTTTCAAGTAAGAATTCGGGTTTAGAGTGTGCCAGAGTCTGGTTTTCACATCTAAACCATTATTTATTTATTTATTTATTTATTTTTTATATTTTTTTTATATTTTTATGTTTTTTTTTTTTATATATATATTTTTTTTAAAGAAATTGAAATGACTAAGGTAGAGATATCACAGCTGAAGGCTGTGATATCTCAACCTCCTTTTGTTGAGATACTATTTCAATAAAATATTCCTTGCTTATGGGCTTATGATAGAGTTTCAGCCTGTGACCATTGACAGTAAAGGTCTTGCCTTCTCCATCAATTGTTGTAAGTTTGACCGATCCATTGTCATATGCTTCAACTATTTCATATGGGCCCATCCAATGTGTTGTAAATTTGGCTTTATGGTCTCTGAATTTAGAGTCAAAGAGTAAAGCCCAGTCTCCTTCTTTAAACTGCTTCTTCTTAATGTGTGCATCATGCCACTGCTTCCTCTGTCTCTGCATTAGGATTTCTCTCTCTTCTGCTTGCTGTCTCATCTCATCTAACTGGTTTAATTGCATAATTCTCTCCTTTTGTGCTTCATTGAGATCAATTCCTAAATCTGCAGCCATCTTATAAGTATGTATTTTAAATTTGACAGGAAGCAGTACCTCTTTTCCGTACACCAACTGATATGGTGTAAATCCAGTAGTGTCTTTCCACGTAATTCCTGTAAGCCCACAGTGCATTTTTGAGTTTTTCTTCACAATTCTTTCTGTTAATTGATACTGTTTTAGTGATAATCCCCTCCAAAGTTTTATTTGTTGATTCCACTTGGCCATTGGCTTGTGGATGGTAAGGTGTGATTTTTCTGTGCTTGATCTTATATTTTTTTGTTATATCTTGAACTAACTTTGAAGTGAACTGAGTACCCTGATCTGTGACTATCTCCCTAGGTACTCCATACCTTACAAAAATTTCTTCAAAGAGGAAGTTTACCACTATTTTCTCTGTTTCTCGGACTAATGCTTTTTCTTCAGCCCATTTTGTCACGTAATTAGTACATACTAGGATGTACTTTTTGCCCTTTGATGGTGGATTGATGGGACCTACAAAATCTAGAGCCCATTTCTCAAATGGCTCTAAATGTACTTGGGGCTAAAGTGGCATTTCATCTGAAGTTGTGGGTCTGCCCATTCTTTGACAACTGTCACAACTCTTCACATACCTCTTGGAATCCTTAAAAATAGATGGCCAGTAGTAGCCAAGGCTGAGAATCTTGAATGTTGTCCTCTTGGCTGCAAAATTCCCACCACACGGTTCGTCATGACAAGATTTTAAAATATCAATTATTTCATCATTTCTTACACATATTCTAATAATCATATCATAACCGGTGTAAAATAAATCTCCATTGATCCATGAATATCTAGCACTTTGTTTGATGAGCCTCTTCTTCTACTTTGTAGTAAAATGTGGAGGTGTCTTTCCTGTGGACAAATAATTGGCTAAGTCAACATACCATGGATCTACTACTGAAATTGAAAACATATTTTCATCTAGAAAAGAATCTTCAATCGAAACAATCTCACCTGAGTTCTGCAGTCTAGAAAGAAAATCTGCCACCTAATTCTCCTTACCTGGCCTATCTAACACTGTAATATTAAATTCCTGTAGTAATAACAGCCATCTAGTAACTCTGCCATTAGTGATTGGTTTATTCATTAAATATTTAATGGCTGAATGGTCAGTATGTACAAAAACCTCATAACCAGTGATATAGTGTTGGAATTTATTTACAGCATGTATGATTGCCAACACTTATTTTTCAGTGACTGTGTAATTTAATCCTTCAGGTGTTAAATTTTTGCTGATAAAATAGATAGCATAATTGAAAGACTCTTCCTTTTGGCCTAAAGAAGCACCTACTGCAGTATCAGATGCACCTGAAAAGATGTGAAATGGTAGGCTCCAGTTAGGTCCTTTTAAGACTGGTGTGGTTGATAGTTTTTCTTTGAGTGTTTCAAAAGCTTTCTGACAATATTCATTCCAATTGAAAGGTGTATCTTTTGCTAGAAGTTTAAACATAGGTAGAGCTATTTTGCTAAAATGTTGAATAAACCGTCTATAATAGCTTGCATACCCAAGAAAACTTCTTACCTCTTTTTGAGTCTTCAGAATTGGTAAATTGACAATGATCTGAATTTTTGCTGGATCAACTTTAATGCCCTGAGAAGAAATATAGTGACCCAATACTATCCCTTCATCTAGCATCATAAAACACTTTTCATTGCTCAAGGACAGATTAGCTTCAATACATCTCTTCAAAACCTTTTCAAGATTTTCTAATGAATGCTCAAATGAATTACCATAGACCAAAAAATCATCCATATAAACTTCAACACATTCATGAACTAAATTAGCAAAAATAGCTAAAACAGCTCTCTGAAATGTCGTTGGAGCATTACAAAGTCCAAATGGTAAAACATTATAGGCATAAGTGCCCCAGGGACAAGTAAAAGTGGTCTTATCCTGGTCCTCTAAGGCTATCCTGATCTGGTTATAGCCACTGAAACCATCAAGAAAATAAAATGATGATTTCCCAGCTAAAGTGTCTAGCACTTGGTCGATGAATGGTAGTGGAAAATAATCTTTGAGGGTTGCTTTGTTCAATTGTCTATAATCAACACAAATCCTCCACTTGCCATTTTTCTTGGGCACTACTACCAATGGTGATACCCACTGACTGTCAGAGATAGGATATATAAAATTAACTTTCAATAGTTTTTGCAATTCCTCTCTAACAATATCTTGAAGAATGGGATTCATTCTTCTCTGTGGCTGCCTTACTGTTTCTATGTTATTATCTATGTAAATATGGTGAGTGCATGTTTCAGGGTGGATTCCGTGCATATCGGTGTAGTCCCAAGCAATTTCTTGCTGATACTTTCTCAATAATTGAATCAATTTTTCTTCCTGAGATAAGTCTAGGTGAGTGCTAATGTTCAACGTTTTGCCCAGACTAATCTCTACAGTCTTACTCTTAGTGTTTGTGATAGATTGAATGGGAAAAATGTTTTCAAATGATGATTGCAAAGAATGCAGTGTGCATATTTCTTGAAAATTTTGTGCTAAAAATTCATCTGCAGCGTGGTATTGTTCATTTCTTATTTCTTCAGACATTTTAGGTTAAGAAAGGAACAATTCTATCAAATCATTATTATTATCTTCATGAAAATCATAGATCTGATTGATGCTAAAAACAGATTGAACTTCTTCCTTATCATTGTATTTATCATCAAGCCATAATTTTTTTGCTACTGCTGGTGTTTTTGCTGATGGGTAAAGAGTGAGTTGCTTCCTTTCAGTTCCTCGTGAAATGATCATATTACATGATCGACACCCTATGAATGCATCAGCAGTTTCTAACCATGGTCTACCAAGAATGATAGGGTGACCTCCTAAATTAGATTTTGGTTGAAGAACTAAAAAGTCCACTAGATACTCCCAAGAGTCCAGTGAAACAATTATATCCTCCAAAATTCCTTCAGGAATCACTTTAGACCTATCAGCTAGTTCTAAAACAATTTGTGTGTATTGCAAGTTTCTCAGTTGGAGTGTTTTCATTGTGTCAAGATTCATCACATTTATTGCTGCCCCTAAGTCAATTAAAGTATTTGGAATAGATATGTTTTTGATGATTGTAGTGACTCTGGGAATGCCAGGATCAAGATACTTTTCCATTGAAATGGTGTTTGACATAAGGCCAGCTAGGTGTCCAATAACGTGAATTGTTTGTGGATCAAGTCTCTTTCTTGTAGGCTTCTTGAGGCATAAATCTTTAATTGTTTTAGTATATATAGGAATGTCTTTTATAGCTTGGAGTAGTGGAATTTTTATATAGATGTTCTTCAGCTCATCTAAAGCATCAAACTGTGGTAAAGATATGGGAAGTTTTGGTTGGATCAATCTTTCCAGAAAAGGTGGTGGCTGCAATGGTTGAATTTCTTTATTTTTGATGTCTTCATTTTGTTTCTTTTGATTTGGTGTTTCATTTTCATTGTTTCTGTTTTCCTCTTGTTTCTCAGCTATGGGAAGTTATTTTTGAAGTACCTTATCAGACCTCAATTCAATATTTTTTAAAGGTAATGTTGGATATGATGGTCCCTCATCTACACTGTAAGCCGGTCTTTCTGCTCTATTATTTGGATTTGGTATAGCTTGAGCAGGAATATGAGTGGGTCTAGGAGGTTGGTTAGATGGAAGTTGTAATTGGGGTGGATTTATTGGTGGAGGAGCAGGCAATGTTTGTTGAATGTTTTGGGGTGGATGAACAACTTGTTGCTGAGGATATTGCTGATATGTTTGAGGATACTGCTGATATGGCTGATTATACTGTTGATATGGTTGAGGATATGATGAGTATGGTTGAGGATATGATGGGTATTGCTGAAATGGTTTCCATTGTTGTTGTGAGTAATTTTGGTGTTGCCATGGCATGGGTACATTCCAAGAATTCTGAACATACATTTGTTCTTGTGCAGGAAATTACAAATTCTGATTTGGAAACATACCTGGAGGTGGAGGTCTTGGCTGCCATGGTCTTTTGGCACCCATGAAATACACATTCTCCAAATCTGCATTGGCTTCCATGTTACAATTCTGCAAAATCTTTATTTTAGAACAATGAAATATATCATGGTTTTCAGTGCAAAAGGCACACACTTGAATGTTTTCTAAAGGACAATATTTCAAAGCATGTTTCTTCTGGCATTTTGGACAAAAGACAGCCATTAATTGATCTTCTTCTTCTTGTCTTTTCTTTTCTTTTAGAGTGTCAATTTGATTTCCTAAAGTACTTAATAGGTCTGTCTTGAATTCTTCCAATAAATTTCCTATTTCAGCCCTTGTGACACTAGCTGAAGCAGATTTTGTGGCTTTAGATGATATGGCTCTTTTTCCATTTCTAGCTTTGCTCCTGGAATACTTTTCACATAAGTCAGCAATTTCATCAAAAGGTAAGGTGGAAATATCACCTTTTCCCATCAAATTAAGATCATCTAAGTATTCCTCTCGAATTCCCTTCCAAAATATTGTTCGAATCAGATCAAGAGACATGGCTCTATGTTTTGATTTTTGTAAATTGTAGACAAATCATTCTAAATACTCCTCTAAACTTTCATCTTCTTGTTGATTCATTCTGAAGATATCATCTTTAGAATCTTTTGATCTACATTAAGGTTGGTATTTCTTTAGGAATATTTTCTGCATGCCATCCCAATCAATTATTGCATGTTCACAAAGTCCCATAAACCATCCTAATGCTAATGCCTTTAATGTCGCTGGGAAGATTCTAAGCCTATGGGCATCATCTGTGTAACCATATGTTCGACATACTATTTCAAACTCAAACAAGAATGAATCTGGATCTTCTGATGCCATACCATAAAAATTTGGTAACACAGATGGAGGTATGTTTTTCATTTTGATTTCCTCATCATGATTTTCTCCTGGTTCTTGAATAGGAAATTTAAAGGTTGACTCTTCCTCCTCCCTTTGATCTTGATCTTGCTTTCGTTTCAGTTCCATTTCTCGTTGTCTTATCCTTTCCTCCTATTGTCTCTCATATTCTCTAATTTGTTCAGGAGTGGGTCTTCTTGTTGATCCTCCTCCTACCTCAGCCATTTTGATAGGTTCCTCTGTTGTTTTAAGTTCTTGTTCAATGTCACTTGTTTCAAAGAGAAGTTGTTGTGTTGGTTTTTCTCCTAATTGAATTTTTTCAAAATTAGTAGGTTCAAGGAGAGATTGTTGAGTTGTTTTGATGCCTTCTCTTGTTGTAGAGGATTCGGGAAGGTGTTTCTTCTTTGCTTCGTATGCCAATAGAATTTGTCTCTCTATAAGTGTAAGTCTTTGGCCTAATTTTTGTTTATCCTCTAGTTCTTGTAAAGTGACTTTCCCAGCTGGTGTTGTGTGTTCAATTCTTTCTAAAGGATCTACTCCTAGTGGTGGGTTAGTTCTTGGATGGGGGGTTTTTATGAATCTTCCCTTATCATCTCTAGGTCTAGACATATGTAAACATGAATTCTAAAATGATGAATTAAAATTAAATCTATGTTTTTGTTTTTTTTTGTTTGTTTTGAGTTTTTTTTTTAGAACTCCTGTAGTTGCGCCTCCCCGGCAATGGCGCCAAAATGTAAAGACCAATCTAGGATTCTAGATTAGACTCAATTTAATGTCGACCAAGGTAGGTAGTCTTAGAGTCACATCTGTTGTGTAACCAGCTCCAAAAATAGAAGAAAAGAGATGTAAACGCCTTAGAAATGAGCCACTTCGAGGGGGCAACCTCCAATACATTACATGAATGAACAATTCTTGGATGATACAATTCACAAAACCTCCTTTCTATATATAGGAGTCCATGGGGCCATAATGTAATCCTAGTGGGCCACAATGTAATCCCAGCCGACCTAACAATAATAATTTAAGGGCACAATAATAACAAAATGGGGGTTACAAGGGTACAATAATAACAATAAGGGGTTTACACTAACAATAATAAGGGGCTATACTAGTGATATAGAGACCTAACATGCCCCTCTCCTTCAAAAAAGTGTTGTCCTCAACACTTGAGTAGCTCCGGGTGCTTCTGTATAAAATTCTCATCCTCCCATGTAGAATCTTCAGTGGGTAAGTTCTTCCACTTGATGAGATACTCTGAAATTGATCGATTCCGTAGTTGTCGAGTTCTTTTTTCCATGACTGCTTCAGGTTCCAATATGATTTTCCCTTAAAGATGATGTGATGGATGGTGGATGATATCCATAAAGTGCCATAAATGGGGTCCTTTTAGAATCCAATATTGATATCTATTCTACAATATACCCTTGGAATCAATTCAACTTGATTCTTCAAACAAGACTTATGCAATTCGAAAAAAAAATACACACATTTTACTAGCTTTGAGGAGCTTGATATTGAAATTGAATTATCTCTGTAATTGAAAATCTTCGATATCTGAAATTCAGCCCTGTAGTAGCCCTCTGAAGCTTCTTTCAAATGCCACAGGTCTGACCTGATTTGGATTCTCCAAGACAAAGTTTTGTCCAATCTCCCACAATGACCTAATTTTGGATTGGTTCAGTAGAGCAAACTTGTACGACTTTCCACGTGTCACTTTTTTGTTCTTTGTCTCTGAAACTGATATCCAAGAAACTACAGGCTGTGTAATTGCGACCACTTTTGACGGCACTCCAATCCAATCTCCAGAGAGAGAGTTATTAAACTTTTCCCACGATGACCTCTTTGAGATGAAATTCAGGAGCCTGAAAAAGCACTACCTTCCACAGATCATATCTCCAAAAATATTGCAAACCAAGCTCTGAAATTTTTTGACAAATTTCCTCAGGATTTCAGCTTCGCACCATACAAATTTCGGATTCTGAACCTTCGTAGAAAACTTCTTATAGCAAAAATGCCACGATGACCTGTTTAGGAGCTTGAAAAAAGGCCTAACTTCCACAGATGATAGCTCTGAAAATATTGCGAACCAAGCTCTGAAATTTTTACATAGGCTTCCTCAAGATTTTTTCTTCGCACCCTAAAAATTTCAGCTTCTGAAACTTCGTAGAAAAAAATTTATAGCGAAAATGCCACGATGACCTGTTTGGAGCAACGAAACCCTAGAATCCCAAGCCTCTCATACCAAATGTTGTGTAACCAGCTCCAAAAATAGAAGAAAAGAGATGTAAACGCCTTAGAAATGAGCCACTTCGAGGGGGCAACCTCCAATACATTACATGAATGAACAATTCTTGGATGATACAATTCACAAAACCTCCTTTCTATATATAGAGTCCACGTGGCTATAATGTAATCCTAGTGGGCCACAATGTAATCCTAGCTCATCTAACAATAATAATTTAAGGGAAAAATAATAACAAAATGGGGGTTACAAGGGTACAATAATAACAATAAGGGGTTTACACTAACAATAATAAGGGGCTATACTAGTGATATAGGGACCTAACAACATCTAATATTTTTAGACCTAAAAGGTTATGTTCTATATGTTTAAATAAATGTTTAATTGTGACAGGCTCCGGTACTCCTTTACAAGAGGCTAAAATATGTTTCCTTTTCACAATTTAAACACTTATATTATCAAATTTAATCTACTGATCTTAAAAAAACATAGTGTTACTAATCTGAGCTTTTCAATCCTCTTACGAGGATATGTTTCCCAAAAAATCCTCTAAGATAACACACTAAACATTCTAGAAATCAAATTCATAAAAACAAACAGAGTTCATAGAGATATTTTGAAATCCAATGCTCGATTATACCTCTTACAAGGACTGATTCAACAATTCTGCAATTGAATTTTCAAGCTAATACTATGAATCATAAAATAAAAATCATTTCAAGAACTTCTAATTAAATGAATGAACTCACAAGCAATGAATGAACTACGCTGTTTAGATCTGAAAACTAAACTCTATGAAACATAAAACATAAACGAAAGTGTACCAATCTTTATGTAGGGCCCTTCCACGCTCTGATGGCACACTTTGATAACTTCAAATGATAAACCTTTAACTTGTAAACACTGTGATTGGTGAAATTCTGCTTTTCATTAAGTTCTGGAAATAGATTACATTCAAAACAGAGTGCTGGAATATGCTTTACAGTCTTAAGTCTGATTTCTTCAACGTTTTCACTAGCTAACTTTTCTAATCAAAATCCTCCTATTTATTAAAATTTACAACTAGAAGGCTATATTCGTTCCTTCTTCATCCTAACTGATTCCAACATAGTTCGAATCAGTTTAGAATTCCTAACTTTAAGCAAAAGATCAAGTACATCATTATAGCTTCTGATTTTTCTGCTGAAGAGGTTGAGTTTGACCGTCTTTGACCATATATCCAGGAACCCCAAATTCGATGCTAAATAGATTTTCAACCATATTTGTACATCCTAGATCACATCCATGCCTTCTATTTTGATTTTCCTGTCATGCCACATGTCACAACATAAACTGATTATAGGAAGTCACTACATCCCGTAATTTTGTTGAAAAATTCCAAATTTTAACATAAAAACTCATAAATTAAATTTAATGCAAAATAACAACTATAATGCTTCACTAATCAATTTCAATGGACTTATGGGAAGTTTATGGAGAAAAATGATAGATAAAAGATGGATTTTTAAGAGAAAAAGGGTAGCAATAAAATAGTACCAACATCATCCATGGTCCTAAGTCGCATTGTGACAAACATTACCTCGATATAAAAATAAACCGTGGTCAACCATGTCTGCTTTAGTGTTTATAATATTTATCTTAGGGTTTAAATACCTTGGGTTTACAATATTAATAATTTTGGTTTTTTAGAATTAATTCCTTGTTTTTATTAGTGCCATGTGTTTATAATATCAATCCCTTCACTTTATTAATATAACAGTTCATATTCCTAGGATATAATATATTTGATAGGGTTTACCATGGTCTTTCATTGTCAACCATGGTCCTAGGTCACATTATAACAAATATTATCTCAATATGAAATTAACCACGGTCAACCATCTTTAATCATATTTAACCATGGTCAAATGTCATATTGCGAAAAATATTGTCTCAAAATGAAAATTAATCATGGCCATTCATGGTAAATATGAAAATCATCCATACTCAACCATGTTCAATAATGGTCAAACAAGGTCAACCATGGTCCAATGTCACATTGTGACAAAAATTCTCTCAATATGAAAATCAATCATGGTCTACCATGGTTCACCATCATATTGCGACAAATATTGTCTCAATATGAAAATAAACAATGGTTAACCATGATAAAACATGTTTTTTTAGGTTTTATAATATTTATCTTATGGTTTTTATACCTTAGGTTTACATTATTAATCCTTTGTTTTTTTTTTGTCTTTTAGTATTAAGCCCTTGTTTTTATTAGTGTCTTAGGTTTATAATATCAATCCCTTTGCTTTATTAATATAAGGGTTAATATTCCTACAATATAATATTATTAACACCATTTATAATATTCATCCTAGGGTTTAATATATATTCATTGGGTTTATAATCCATTAGGTTTATAATATTAATCATAGGGTTTATATTCCTATGGTTTAATATTAACCGTGGTGTTTAAATTATTAATCCCTTCATTTTATTGTTTTTAGGGTTTATATTCCTGGGGTTCAATATCCATCCTAGGGTTTAATGCTATTTTATTGGGTTATTAACATTAAACCATTCTCCTGTCTCCCTTCTTCTAAGGTTTCGGTATCCTAAGGCGTCCCTTCTGATCGCCTTGAATGTCAGCCTCCTTTAGAGGGGCGGGTAATACCCCCCCCTCCTCCTAACTCTGCCTCCACTGCGATGTCAGATTCGCCAGATAACGTCGCGCCAGGGAATCAGAGTGTCCCTGATAGGGCAAACACTATAGACAATACTTCAAATGCTAAAACCAGTTTTGATCTCCCTAGGATCAAAAGTACTGAACAGACTGCTTCGGAGGCACAGAAAAAAGCCTCCTCTGCCACTTGTATTCCTAAAGCTGCAGATCAAATCAAAATCGATCTCCCCAGTCACCGTATCAATGGACACATTCAGTACATGAAGGATCACGCCCTCATCAGGAAGTTCATAGGTCTCTGGCCGACTGAGAAGGCTTTGCAGGGATTGATAATATCCAAATTGAAGCCCAAGGGACAAGTTACCCTGCAGCTTGGACCCAAAGGATTTTTCGCTGCCATCTTCCACTGCCTTGAGGACAAGACTCGCATCTTTGAAGGAGGCCCCTACTTCTTTAACTCTGCAAGACTCTACCTACATGATTGGATTGAAAGATTTCATCCAGACAAGGAAGGTTTCAGTTGGGCTCCAATATGGATATGAATGTATTCCCTGCCTTTGGAATACCGGGATGAAGAAACTCTGCGGGACATTGGAAATGGACTCGGAGAGTTTATAAAGGTTGCTGAGGAAACAAAACTCCGACGCTACACTTCCTACGCCAGAATCTGCGTTTACATGCACCTTGTAAAGCCTCTCACAGACTTGGTAAGTTTATTCCACGATGACTTTGAATGGATTCAGACTATTGATTATGAGCACGTCCCATTCTGATGCAGAAAATGTCATGAGCATGGACACCTATTCAGAGATTTCCCTCTGAACTAGAAACCCATTTCCCCCTCCCCTAATGTTGGAAAAGATGCGGACGACTTTACCAAAGTCTCCTCCAGGAAGAAGCATTCCAAGAAATCTCCTATCATCTCTACCGCCCCCAACATCCCCAATACTAGCAACAGTTTTGAGGTTCTTGCTCCTCATGATCATACAGAAGCTCAACAGGGCCAACCAACTTCTTCTAGCCCCTTACCGGACGCTCTTGATTCAAATATCAAAACCCCTCTAGCCTCAGATTCGACCAAAGTCTCTCTAGCCTCCTCTTTGGTTGAAAACCAAATCAAACCCACCGTTTCAATCTCTATGCTCATGGACATGGATTGCACCCAAGCATCCGCCCCCCCTTTAGAGTCAGAAGACATTGAACTGAATGTCCCTACTCTTATGGAGGATGAACCTGACAGTGTTGACATCGGGGAGCTTGATATTCTAGCTCTGGAGGAAGATTGCCATCAGAAAGAGTACAACAACATTAAACCCCATCAGATAGATAAGTTTGAAGTTGTCCTCTCTCGCGCACAACAAAGAAAATCCCTGGGCATTCAAGCAGGAGGACCTTGGGACGGTAGGAAAATTATGAAGGAATAAAAAAAACGAGGAAGGAAGACAACTTTGCAGAGAAATATTATTGCAGGTGAAATACTGGTGGAATCCGACAGCTTCCCCTAGTTGAAAAAGTTCTACAAGGCACTCCCACACAGTTCCTCATGAAGCTCATCTCGTGAAATGTGAGAGGGCTCAATAGCCCCTCTAAGCACAGAATGATTAAAAATATGATTCAGAAATACAACCCCTCAATGGTCTTCATTCAGGAGACGAAATGCAACAGCAAAATGCTTGAACTCATTATGGCCAAACCTTGGGCTAACTATCGCTCACTTTCAGTGGATGCTTCAGGTGCTTCCGGAGGGTTGGCAATTATTTGGGATCCCCAAGTCCTCTCTTTGTATGACTTCCATGCATCCCACTTTTGTATACAAACGAATTTCCATCTGCTAGGTACCAATATCCATGGTCACTTAACCAATGTATATTTCTCGCAAGAAACTCAAAAGAAATTAGATCTGCTCAATACCTTAACAGACTTAAATTCTACAAGGCATTTTCCGCTTTGGTTCTGTGGAGGGGATTTCAATATGACCACCACTTTGGAAGAAAGATCAGGAGGAAAGCACAGGCTAGAAGGGGACTGCTTAGGCTTTAAAGAATTCATTTCAATTAATCAGCTCGTGGATCTGCAAACCTCCAATGGCACATTCACTTGGACCAATAAAAGTAGTGGGCCGCAGCACATTGCATCCCGGTTGGATCGATTTCTCATGAAATACAATGATATTCATCTTGCAGGGGAATTTCACTCATACATACTTCCCTTGGCAGGCTCAGACCATTGGCCCATCCAAGGAATCAAAAAAACAAGGAAGGAAGATGTACTACAGAGAACTATTACCTAGGTGTAGCCGGTGGAATCCTCGGGCAGCCTTCCCCGCCGACAAAGTTCTACAAGGCTCTACCGCACAGTTCCTCATGAAGCTCATCTCGTGGAATGTGAGAGGGCTCAATAGCCCCTCAAAGCATAGAATGATTAAAAATATGATTTAGAAATACAACCCCTCAATGATCTTCCTTCAGGAAATGAAATGCAATAGCAAAACGCTTGAGCTCATTATGTCCAAAGCATGGGCTAACAGTCACTCAGTTTTAGTGGATGCTTCAGGTGCTTCCGGAGGATTGGCTATTATTTGGGATCCCCAAATCCTCTCTTTGTATGACTTTCACGCATCCCACTTTTGTATTCAAATGGCTTTCCATATGTTAGGTACCAATATCCATGGTCACTTAACCAATGTTTATTTCCCGCAAGACACCCACAAGAAATTAGATCTGCTCAATACCATTACAGATCTAAACTCTCTAAGGCATTTTCTGCTATGGTTTTGTGGGGGGGACTTCAATATGAAAACCACTCTTGAAGAAAGATCAGGAGGAAAGCACAGGCTAGAAGGGGATTTCTTAGGTTTCAAATATTTCATTTCAATAAATCAGCTCGTGGATCTGCAAACCTCCAATGGCACATTCACTTGGACCAACAAACACAGTGGGCCACAACACATTGCTTCCCGGCTGGATCAATTTCTCATGACATAAAATGATATTAATCTTGGAGGGGATTTTCACTCATCCATTCTTCCCCTGGCTGGATCGGACCACTGGCCCATCCTCCTGCAATGGTCGCATCCGGGAGCGCATTGCAACAGACCATTTAGATTTGAGTCCTTTTTGTTCTCCCATGTTGGTTTCAAAGAATTTTTTATCAATTCCTGGAGTTCCTTTGTTCCAGTGGAGGGTTAAAAAATGTTTCAATTCCAACAAAAGCTTAGAAATCTCAAGTACTCTCTCAAACACTGGAATAAATCTCAATTTGGCAACATTTTCGACAACAAGAAGGAGCTAGAGCTTCAAATGAACCTTCTTCAACAGAAAATCATCATTGAAGGCAGAACATCGGACTATGACAAGCAAGAAACAACTCTCCTCACAAAAATTGACAAGAGCAGGCAATAGGAAGAGACTCTCTGGCGACAGAAATCTCAAATCAGATGGCTTCAAGATGGTGAGAAAAACACAAAGTTTTTCCATAGATCCACTATACAACGAAGGATGCACAATCACATTGCATTTCTCAATAGCAATCAGGGAACTCGTTTAGAAATGCATGAGGATATCGAAAAAGAGCTCATAGGGTATTTCAAAAACATTCTGCAGGAACCGGAAGGCAATCATGAGTAAGCTATTCACTCTGTAACTCAACATATTCCTAAAATCATAACAAAGTATCACAATGAAATACTTCTCCAGCCGGTTATGCTACATGAGGTTGAACAAGTCATCGCTCAACTCAAGGATGGGAAGGCGCCAGGCCCGGATGGATTCACAGCCAACTTTTTTCACGCATTTTGGGAGCTTATCAAGATGGAAGTTTGGGCTTTAGTGGAGGAATCTCGATCCATGCACTGTATCCTTCCCTCACTAAATTCAACTTTCCTTGCACTCATCCCCAAGGAGGAGAATTCAAGTACACCAGATAAATACAGGCCCATAGTGCTTTGCATTGTTATTTATAAGCTGATCTCCAAAGTCATTGTGAACAGGCTTAAGCCT
The DNA here is from genome assembly GCA_034641835.2 of Pinus albicaulis. Classification (NCBI taxonomy): domain Eukaryota; kingdom Viridiplantae; phylum Streptophyta; class Pinopsida; order Pinales; family Pinaceae; genus Pinus; species Pinus albicaulis. The sequence goes on from CM076582.1 coordinate 922,342,200, forward strand.
CTCCTCCCACTCCTTATCTCGCCAGAGCAAACAGGATATGTGGAGGGTCGTCAAATCTTGGATGGCATAATCCTATCGCATGAGGTAATTCACCTCAAAACCTCAAGAAACTAGGTATGCTTCTCAAACTTGATCTATCAAAAGCTTTTGGAAAATTAAGTCGAGTTTGAGTTATATCAAACAAATCCAGTTCCTCGGGGTTTCTGCTTCGCGTGCTACTTGGACTAGATAGGTAATGAGCCTTCTCTCTTCTCCCGCTACTCTATCCTAGTCAATGGTTCTCCTCTTACCGTTCCTATTTAGGGGTATTATTCCATGCTCAATGGGACCCCTTATCCCCCTTCCTTTTGTGCTCATGGTCGAAGGCCTTAGTCAATCATTCATCATGCCGCTCCTCCAAATACCAATCAAAGGTATCTCTCTCCATGACAGCTCCCCCATTACTCATCAACAATTTGTGGATGATAACTTGCTCTTTTGCCACCCTTCTGTACAAGAAGCCCGAACCCTCAAATCTTTGCTTCACACCTTCTCAAAGGCTTCTGGTACTACCATCAATGCTGCTAAATTCCACATTTTATTTTTCAGCACTCCTCCCATCTCTCAACATAATATTACAAGAATATTGGGATTTAAGATTGATGTTCTTCCTTCCAAATATATTGGGGCTCCCCTGGTCGACTCAGCTATTAAGCATGCCTCTTGGAGAGCCCTTATGGATAAGATGGAAGCTCGCCTTTCCTCCTGGACCTACCGCTCTCTCAATTTGGCCAATAGAGTTATTTTAATCAAATATATTCTTCAAGCTATGCCACTTTACCTCTTCTCCATTTTGGCCACTCCTAAATGGGTGCTGAAGCAAATCCGCAACCTTCAAAGGAATTTCCTATGGGGTTCTTCGAGCCTCAACAAAAAATGGGCTCTTGTTAAGTGGATTGAATTCTGCACTCCTAAAAATATAGGGGGATTGGGCTTACGAGACCCGCTTCACAGTAATCTTACCATGGGGGCTCGTATCTAGTGGAGTTGGGTCTCTAAACCTCACATCCCATGGGCACATATTTGGCAGGTCAAGTATGATCCAGACTGCTCCCAGGTTGATCTCATTCGTTTCAATTCTGATGCTCCAGGCTTATTGATATGGAATGCGGAAAAACTTCATGGAGCCTTCACTCAAACACACAATTTCTGGGAAACCCATTTAGGAGACAAAGCTAGATTTTGGGAAGATTCTTGGCAACAGTTGCCGAAACTCTCCTCGCTCTTCCATAAACCTCTATGGTAAAAAAATCTTCAGAATGCCATCCCCAATCATGTTAATAGTTTCTAGCAACCTAATACCTCCCATGGTTATCAGGTTTGGAAACCAGCACTAACCTAGCAAGAAGATTGGCAGGGGGAGACCTTTGGCGACATTGAGTAGGAGCTAAGTCTCAGAAGGATTAAGGTATCAAATCAAGTTAACAAGTTAATATGGGGATACACGCCTCGGGGTAACTTCTCTACTCAAGAAGCCTATATATCACTCTTCTGCCCGTAGCAGGAACAACAGGATCATATCTAGGCTCAAGTCTGGCAACCTAATACCTAGCCTAAAGTTTCCACCTTCATTTGGCTCCTCAACAAAGGAAAAATCCTCACTTGGGACAATCTCTTAAAAAGAGATTTTATCGGCCCATCAAGATGCTCCAATTGTCAGTCTCAAGTAGAAAATTTACAACACCTCCTTGATTCCTATTCTCTAGTTACTTATCTCTGGGATAAATTCACCTTATGCTTTGGAAGGACTGGGAAACAAGAAGGGGATATCAATAATACAATTAGAATATGGCCTTCACATCTGTTCCAATGTCTATTTCTCAATACCATTTGTAACTTGTTCCCGGGATTCATCTATTGGGCCACCTGGAAGGATCATAATCACAGAACTTTCAAGGATGCTATCACTCTGAATGCTATCATCTGGTCCAATCTCAAGCACAATATGCAAGAAACTTTGGCTCTTTCTCCCTGGAAAGAATCGGATATGCCGGCCCGCCAACAGAAAGTCTCATTCGGAAGAGATGGAACCTTGATCTCAATCACACTAAACAGCAATCCCAGAACACCTTGAAGCATTCTGATTCACCCCCTTCCTGGTCGCCTCCTATACCTTGAGCTTTTAAAATGAATTTTGATGGTGCGGCTAAAGGGAATCCGGGACCTGCTGGTTATGGAGGCATATTTAGGAATCATGAAGGAGTTTTACACATGTCGCCCTGGTTGCAATCACTTCCATAAATAGAAGAAAAAGAGACATCAACGCCATAGAAATGAGCCACTTTGAGGGGGAAACCTCCAATACATTACATAAATGAACAATTCTTGGATGATACAAATGAACAAAACCTTCTTCTATATATAGGAGTCCATGGGGCCACAATATAATCCTAGTGGGGCCACAATGTAATCCTAGCCGACCTAACAATAATAATGTAAGGGCACAATAATAACAAGATGGGGGTTACAGGGGTACAATAATAACAATAAGGGGGGCTACACTAACATAATAAGGGGCTACACTATTAATATAGGGACTTAACATGCCCCTCTCCTTCAAACAAGTGTTGTCCTCAACGCTTGATTATTTCTTGATGCTTCTGTATAAAATTCTCATCCTCCCATGTAAAATATTCTACAGGAAAGTTCTTCCACTTGCTGAGATACTTTGAAATTGATCTTACTTGTCGAGTTCTTATTCCACTTGCTGAGATACTCTGAAATTGATCTTACTTGTCGAGTTCTTGTTTCTATGACTGCTTCATAACTTCCTTCGATGTGATGTTTATCTTCCAGTTGTTTCATTAGATTCTGCACCAAAGTTGGGTTATCCTTTGAGAGTTGGAGAACTTGTTGTTGATGCTCGCTGTGATATTCCACTAATTTATCATCCATATTAGCTATTATTTGATCCTTCAAACCATCCAACTTAGCCTCCATTTCTTCTTTTAAACCATCTATTTCATCTTCGATTGCTCTTCGTAAGATCGAAACTTGTTGCACTTGGTACCGTAGTTTTGATATCTCATACTCCAATTCTTCCTCTTCATGCATCATTGTATAGATTTCTGAGGGCTTAATGGGTATGGAATTATTTTTTGGAGGCATTATATAACCCAATGCTGATAATTATTCTTCAATATTCCCTTGGAATCACTTCAAACTGCTTTTTCAAACAAACGTTATGCAATTTTAAAAAACAAATACACACCTTTTTCTTGCTTTGAGGAGCTCGATATTGAAATTGAATTATCTCTGTAATTGAAAATCTTCAATATCTAAAATTCAGCCCTGTAGTATCCCTCTAAATTCTCTTTTGAATGCCACAGGTCTGACCTGATTTGGATTCTCCAAGGAAAAGTTGTGTCCAATCTCCCACAATTACTTAATTATGGACTAGTTCAGTAGAGAAAACTTGTACGACTTGCCACGTGCCAATTTTTGTCCTTTGTCTATGAAATTGATAGCCAAGAAACTACAGTCTGTGTACTTGTGACCAATTTTTACGGCACTCCAATCCGATGCCCAGAGAGAGAGTTATTGAACGTTTCCGACGATCACCTCTTTGAGATGAAATTCAGGAGCCTGAAAAAGCACTACCTTCCACAGATCATATCTCCAATAATATTGCGAACCAAGCTCTGAAATGTTTTGAAGAATTTCCTCAATATTTCAGCTTTGCACCATATGAATTTCAGATTCTGAACCTTCGCAGAAAATTTTTTATAGTGAAAATTCCACGATGACATGTTTAGGAGCTTGAAAAAATACCTAACTTCCACAGATGATATCTTCGAAAATATTGCGAACCAAGCTCTAAAATTTTTAGACAATCTGCCTCAAGATTTCAGCTTCGCACCCTAAAAATTTCAGCTTCTGAAACTTCGTAGAAAAAATTTATAGCGAAAATTCCACAATGACCTGTTTGGAGCAACGAAACCCTAAAATCCAAAGTTCTGATACCACATGTTGTGTAACCAGCTCCAAAAATAGAAGAAAAGAGATCTCAACGCCTTAGAAATAAGCCACTTCAAGGGGGAAACCTCCAATACATTACATAAATGAAAAATTCTTGGATGATACAAATGAACAAAACCTCCTTCTATATATAGGATTCCATGGGGCCATAATATAATCCTAGTGGGGCCACAATGTAATCCTAGCCGACCTAACAATAATAATGTAAGGGCACAATAATAACAATATGGGGGTTACAGGGGTATAGTAATAACAATAAGGGGGGCTACACTAACATAATAAGGGGATACACTATTAATATAGGGAGTTAACAATAACTCACATCTATTTCGGCTCTCTTGGTCATGACTCTAACAATTCTGATGAACTCGAAGGCTTATGGAGGGGGTTGTGTATTGCGGAGAATGAGAACTTATTCCCTCTGGAAGTTGAAGGGGACTCTCAGATCCTTATTGTAGCAACAATCTGTCTCCACTCTGGCTCTACAGCTTCCAAAATAGCTTCAAGTTTGAGACTGCATAATAGATTGGAACTTATTGAAACTTGGCTCAAGATGCCTAAAGCTATATCCTTCAAGCATATCAGATGCACAACCAACAAATTTTCTGATCATTTGGCTAATCAAGGTGATCTTCAGACAACTCCATTCTACGAATTCCTGCTTCAGAATTCCAATGATGAACAGCTCATCCAGGACTGCACATCCTTGGTGCAACAGGATCTCCAAATCCCGGATGCGGGTGGCCATCATGCATGATAGGTGGCAAGGGTGGTGGGCGCGCGCGTGGGGTTCTACCACCACCAACCTTCTTTGCATCCTCTACGCCATTAATTGCATTAACATTTCACTTTCTAGGGCATTTATGTGGCACACTCGTCCATAATTGCGCTCAATCCACAGAGATATGGATTCTCCGGGACACTACAGACCACATTTGTTACCCCTTCACTCCTATTATGCTTCCGTGGTCTCTGAGCCAAGCTCTCGGACCAACATTGGTCGCAGGTGCTTGCTTTCCTATTGCGTTAACCTTGCTCCTATATTGCACTTCTCACAAATCTCCTTCTTCAATCAGAGTTTTGGATTTCGCTCTGTCTCTCTCCCTGTGGAGATTGATTCTTACCAGCCTTCAGTCCTTAGTTTTGGCACTTCCTGTTCCTTCAATTTTAGAACTTCTCATCTGAATTCAATGCCTCGATTACACCATAGAATGAGAAGTAGATGAGGCTCGAGCCGTGGTGGTCCTTCTTGTTGCCCTCCTCCCTCCTCGCCTAGCTCCTCTTCTCCGCCTTCTGATTCCATGAGGGGTTGATATCTTGAGACTCGTAGTGGTAGGAACACTTTGGTGGGGTGTGGGAGTGCTGTGCAGGCAAGAAACCTCTCCATTATACTCCTAGGTTAGTAACACATAGCTCAATTTCACTTCCCTTGCTTGCTCAACATGCCTACTCTCACGGCCACTATCACCATTGACTTCAAAGAAGAGCCGCCTGATTCAATTTTCAAGTTTTCCGACTCTCCTCCGGTGCATTTTCCATCTGATAGGCCCTGTTCTCCTCCTACAGCTGGTCAGAAGTGGAAGATGGCTGAGGGAGGCTCCTCGCAGGACCCCTTCCTGGATTCTGTTGCGGGTGTCTCCAAGGGGGGTTGTTCTACTACTTAGGTTGTCGAGGATAAGGCGAACTCTTCCATACAGGTTGCTCCGGATGATTTTGTTGCTAGGCAGGACGAGGATGACCCTGACGCTCATGCCTGCCCTGTGGTCGAGTTGCCTCCTTCTACTTAAGGTAATTAATGGCATTTCTTCATACAGGCTTGCTTTTGGCTGCTCTTTGTGCCAGGCTCTGCTCTGGTATTCGTATGCTGACTCGGTTTAGCTGGCTCTACCTCTACTACTCTTTTGATTGCCAGTTTCCCCTTCGTGCGTGGCAGAATGTTCTGTATAAGACCATTCAAGTTTACATTTCTGAAGCTGAATGCTGTAGTTTGATACACTATTTGGATACTCTGGCCGCTTTCCCCTATGAGGGCGGATTTTTTGTGTTTAGATGCCTATATGTGCTTCATTGCTGTAACTGTCTCCCGACACTATGTGTTGTTATTTTGAAAAAACATGATGGTTGTACTAGAATTCCCATCTCTCGAGCTAGAATCTCTGAGGCCTCAGCCTCCTTGTAAACCTTTTTTGTATATTAATAGATTAAACTTACTCAGAAAAAAAAAACATTAAACCATTCTCCACCATTGTTATTCATCGACAACCATGCTTAACCATTCTCCAACATTACATTGTGACAAATATTCTCTCAATATTCAACTGAATCATGTTCAACCATGGTCCTAAGTCTCATTGTGACAAATATTGCCTAAATATGAAAATAAACCATGATCAACCATGTTTTTTTAAGGTTTATAATATGTATCACATGGTTTATATACCTTGGGTTTACAATATTAATCCTTTTGGTTTTTTTAGCTTTTTAGTATTAATTATTTGTTTTTATTAGTGCCTTGTGTTTATAATATCAATCCATTCTCTTTATTAATATTAGGTTTCATATTCCTAGAGTATAATATTTTTAATAGGGTTTATAATATTCATCCAAGGGTTTTATATACATGCCTTGGTTTTATAATACATTATGTTTAAAATATAATTTACTTGAGTTTATAATATTTATCATAAGGTTTATTTTCTTAGGGTTTAATATCAATCCTAGGGTTTAATGTTATTCTCGTGGGTTTACAATCCATTGGTTTTTTAATATTAATCCCTTCGGTTTATAATATTAATATTAAGGTTCATGATATGAATCTTAGGGTACAATGTTTATTTTAGGGTTTATAATATTTATCTTAGGGTCTATATCTCTTAGGTTTATAATATTAATCCCTTGGGTTTAATATTGTTCTCTTTGGTTTTTAATCACTTCCATTTTTAGTACTAATCCCATGGGTTTATTAGTTCCTTGGGATTATAATATCAACGATTTAATATTGTAACATTGGAATGGGGAAAAAATGTATCCAACATCACATTGTGTGCCTTAACATGAACTATTACTTCTTTTATAACCTTACTGGGGAGAATTAGTTGGTTCAAGTTGTGGTTAATTTTAATTGTCTTGAATTTTATTAGGGTGTGAATTGGCAATAAAATTTAATCTAAGTACAAAAATCTCCCAATGTTGAATGCCTTCTTACGCAAAGCTTAAAAATTCTTAGTGTGTAGCGAAATGAACATACAAAGTGTGATAAGATGTGTACATGTGATGATACTTTACCATATCCCTCTTATAACACTAAGTCTTTGATTATTCATTACATAAAATATAAGTGATGTAAAGATAATGGGCCACTTACAATATTTATAATTACACTATGTGGAACTACAGTGAGATGGCGAATCCAAATGCTTTGAGAAAGCATTCATCTGCAAGCCTATATTTTCCTAAAGGCCAAAGGGAAGCAAATATTACTTTCTTTCTATGCTAAAATTTATCCCTATTCCCAAAACTAATGAAATTAAAAATAACTTGTTTAGTAGCAAGACTTGTGGATGATGGGCCACTTACTCCTTTACTAATTAAATTATGTGATTTACATAAAATTTAGCAAAATATTTTGAAAAAAAATTGTGGAACTTTGCCGCTTACTTTTCTCCATAATTAAGATTTGTGTGTTTTTGCAAATATAAAAAACAAGGAAAAATTTAATTGCTCCACTAATTATGGTTAGCACAATAATAAAGAAACTGAAAAATAAAATACACAATGCAGTGGTGAAGGAAATTCACTAAAGGCTACCAATCACCTGAAAAAATGAAAAATACAAGGCTTTTCTTGATTTATGGAGACCAGGCATGTTTTGCAAACACAAACTCATGTCAATGCATCTGTCAGAGAAAAATCCGCATGGAAAAGAACAAAGAGATTAAATTCACTATATGAAGCTTAGAACATGTCCAAATGGTCCTGAAAAGTTTTAATAGAGGTAATGAGCAGCTTGTAGATGGTTATTAATAGAGGAGGCACTGCAAAAAAACCATTGGAATGAAGAAAATAAACCAGTGGAGTCGCTAATTCTATGTTAGTGTTTTTGTGGCAATGCAGTATTGAATAACACTTCCCTAATAGTTGGTTATTCCTTGAAAATGATCATACAGATAGTTGGTGTTGTTAGTAAATAGATTTAAAAAAATTAAAGGATGATTAATATTGAACGTAACACATGAAGAAACATAGTCATAAACAAAAGAGACAAATAAAACACAAACTCAATGGAGAAAACATGTCAATATAACAATTGAGAAAGACCCCCTCTATTCACTATTGGTGGTAGAAGAATACAATAGAATTCTAAAAAACTTGAAGAGAATGCTTTGAGCTGTGGTGCTAAAATATCCTTAGCAAGGAGGTCCCTTTCCTCGGTCTCATTCCAAGCTTCTCCTCTCTCTCAAAAGAAGTGTGAATACTCTCCAATGGTGGAATCTTCTGCTCTTACTAAGATGTCCGTTTACTTAGAAGAAATATGGCTGGCATGCTCATTATCTCACTTCCTTTGTTTCAAAAATTAAATGTGATGTTTCTATGATAGCAATTTGGCTAGCATAACAATGTCTCATGTTTTTCTTTCCCATGGATTTTTTATATAGAAATTTTTGAACACATCTTGCCTCCCTTGGTTCAAGTGCTATAGTGACCCAAGAGTAGGAGACTAGGATTCCATTAAGGCCTGCATATGTTTAGGGTGACGTAAAGTCATTTCTCCTTGACTATCCATATCAGGGAATCACCTTTTCAAGTGTGGTAAGTGGCATCGAAATATTAAATTTTTTCCTTCTATGGACTGCGCGGGTTTCAAAGAAAAATCCCCGCAGTTTGCACAAACCTTCTTTGTCTCTGGTGCACAATGCAATATTTTCTCAAATAACATGAGGAAAGTCAAATTTTTATCTTTCTGTGGTGTTTTCTGCTAGAAAAAAATTATTTGTCCCTTTTTTTGGACAATTTCTAATGTATGTTACAATGTATTATTTTTTCATGTTAAAACCTGTCCAAAGAACAAGTTTGCTACTTCTTTCCAACTGATGGTCTCTCTATAGGGAATCAATACACACATCTCGATGAACCTTTCTACTACCATGAACAAGTAGTCATTTCCCTTCTAATTTTTTGGTAAAACTCCCACAAAGTCAATCGAAATGCTTTCCCAAGGATGAGTAGGTATAGGTAAGGAATGATATAGACTTTGTTTCTTATTACAAGGATTTATTACAAAACAAAGCATGCATCATATGAACCTAGATACCTTCTTTTTCATATTGGGACAATACACATACCTCGACATGTTATCCATGGTATTTCATACACCAAAGTGTCTTGTAACCTTTGAGCTTTGAACCTCTCTAATCAACTGCAATCACTCACCTTTAGGAACACATAGCTTATCTAGCATGTAGAGTAACCCATACTGGAGATGGTAGTTAATGGTGTTGTCATCATCATGCAAATGCATATGACTATTGAAATTTTGATACAGGTCCTCCTTGAAGTCCTCATCCTCTGAATATGACTCTCTCTATGCATCATGGGTGAATGGATCCATGTGCATAAAATTCCCAAAATCTATAATCTTATAAGTGGGATGCCTTGAAAGCATGTCGGCCAACTTGTTTGCACTTCCATTATTATACTCAAAAACCAAATGAAAATACTGTAAAATCTCCATCCACTTGTAATGCCTAGTCTAATATAGCATACTCTAGCCATGCAACTAATGTAATGGTTGGTTACCTATGTGGATTACTATTTCCTTTCCCATCAGATTGTGCTTCCACTTCTTCACAACTTCCACCATGAAATATAGCTCCTTATCATAGGTAGGGTAGTTAAGAACATCCACATGAAATACTTGATAAAGTTGGCAATATGATTCCTATGTCTTAATATGTTGTCCTTGATGGAAACTATCTGGTAAAATATGAAGTATATGTCTTCAATAGAAGCTTAGGAGTCCATCAGAAGAAATGTGTAATGTCCATCAGAAGGTTTAGTAATATTCTTATTGAAGATTATATATGTGGATTTGTAAAGGCGAAGTCACGTATACACGTAGATAAGAATGATCCAAGTGATGTATACCTTTTGCGCTCCAAAAAGATAATACCAGGAGGCATTACCATGGTATTATCCCACAAGTTTGAGCACCATGTTGTCTATTTGATTTCATCCAAGAATACCATCAGCAGTTGTGTGGTTTTGACTCATGGTATTGGTAAAGGCTAAATATATATAAGGAGAAGAAGATTATAGTGCAAAAGTGTGCATGTGTAAGGGCTATTACTAAACACTTCTCTCTGAATTATATTTGCATAGAATGAACTCTGTTTTATTGATAAATCTGGATTTATGATGCACCCTTGGATGGATTGATGGATCAAGATCTCTAGACCTGAAATGACTATGTTCTTGTATGATCCATTGAAGAGATGATTAGATCTGAGACCTGGTGCATGTTTTCTAAAGTGGAGTGAAGAAATATGGGTAAGTTCTATAGATCTGAAACATTTTGTTGAATTAATATTTAAATATCTATACATTATTTTGTCTCAGTACAAGCATGTATATACATATATTTTCTTCAGAAAAGGTTTGTATGGAAGTTAGGGATTTATGAAGCTTATTACAGAGGGTTTATGTTATTCTTGCTATTTTTCTGATGTTTGTCAAAGAATTCTTCATGTAGATCTGGGTTGCTTGATTTTTTTATAAGCTGGTAAGTTGATTATGTACAAATCTAATCAATGAGTGAGAAAATATGTGTTATGATGATTGACTGATCAAGTGTTCTGCATTCTGAAAATATATCTGACCGAATGACTTAGATATGGATCTAAGATAGATCATATTCTGAAAAACAGTATTCATAGACCTATATGCAGGTTGATGTTAACGTAAGAGTGTATACACACGGGTTCAGTGAAGCAAAGCATCATATTCTTTCTGAGATAATGAATGTTCAGCATTGAATTTGATTCTACATACTGATTCTGAAATCTGGTTGTTAGAGTGTTCATATTACAATGATCTCACTATTCAGTTTTATGTAATGGGTGAAGTTTATTATTGTTGATCTTTGTGAAGGGTTGTGTTGAAGCTGTGTGATCCAGTATGAGAATTGATGAAACGTGGTCTACAGTGATTCTGAGGGAAGTAGAAGCTTCCTACCAATGAAGTTGGTGTTCTGATTAGACGGTTGAATCTCCCTTCGAGTAGTGGCTGAAAAACGTGATCAGGGGGTTGTAGCTCCCTTCTAGTTGTACCTGGAAAACAAGGAAAGGTTGCAAATTTCTGCAGTTAGATGCCTACATATTGATATGAGTTTGCATAAGTACAATAATGTAAGCAGTTTTATATATAATATGTATTGAAGATAGAGATGACATCAACGATGGTTTTCTCCCAAATTGGGTTTCACCTTAAATCATGGTGTTCATGTGTGTTGCTCTTATGTGATGATTTATTCTGCTATTACTGCACATATTTACTAATTAACTAATAGATGCATGACTGATAAGCTGAGTTAAATGTTGTTTTTGAAATTTTTTTCTAACAATTAAATTATATTAGTATACGCCATTTTCTTTTGGTATATGCGTGTGTATACACAAGTTGGGTTGATCAAAGCCATGTATGGAATTCAATAAATAAAATTTTAAAAAGTATTAGTAAGTTCTAAATTCTCATTCACCCCCCCCCCCCCCCCCTCTCGATATTTTTCCCAACAATTGGTATCAGAGTAGGTCCTTCTGAAGAAGCTTAATCGCTAGAAGGAAGCTTAGTCAAGATGAGAAATCAAGATGGAAAAACATATATCAAGCCTCCTCTCTTCAATGGAAATAACTTAATCTTCTGGAAGACAAGGACAAGATCCTATCTACAGTCCCTTGGAGCAAATGTATGGGATATATTTGAAGGAGGTTATCAATATCCAACTTCTGTTCCAACAGATGTAACATCAAGAAGGAACTATGAAACCAATGCAAAGGTTGTCAATGCATTATTGGGAAGTTTGACTTAATCAGAATTTGTCAAATTTATGTAGTTGAATATAGCAAAGGAGATATGGAACAAAATCATTCTAAGCTATGAAGGTGATGCCAAGGTAAAAATTTCTAAACTCCAAACTCTCAGAATTGAATATGAAAAAATCAGAATGCACAATGAAGAAAGCATTTACAGTTTATTTTTACATCTATATGATATTGTAAACTGTATGAGAAATCTGGGTGAAACTATACCTAACACTACTTTGGTAGAAAAAGTTTTAAGATCTCCAACTCCCAAATTTGAATCAAAAGTGTCTGCCATTGAAGAGAATTAGGATCTACAAACTCTTAATATTGTTCAACTTCATGGGATTCTGACTGCTAGTGAAATGAGAAATAGAGGTTCATATTAAGTCAAAGAAGTTGTCTTCAAGGCTACTACAAAAGGAAAGGAGATAGAAGAACAAGAAGGATCAGGTTATGTTTCAAAAGAAGATGAGATAAAATTTGTAAAGAAGCTACAACTTGGCACTAGAAGGTTGAGAGGTAAGCTTCCTTTTAAATTTTTTCGTTTGTGGAAGAGTTGGTCACTATGCTGCTAAATGTCCCCATAAAGATAGTCATGGAAAGGGAAAGGAAGTGGCTAGAGGAAATAAGAAAAATTTTATCAATAGAACAAACTATTATACTCATGAAGATAGTGATGGTCTATCAAATTGTGAAGAAGGAGAATATGATCAAGATATTATATTACTCATGGGTTTTGAAAAGGACTCTTGTGATACTTTTATGGATGCATTAGAAGAAAATGCCTTTCTTCAAGAAATAAATCATCTCAAAATATGTTTGGAAGAAAACAATATTGGCATAGATACTCTAAAAAATCAGCTTATGGAAAAGGATAGGCACAATGATAAATTAGAATGTGAAATAAGAAGTCTAAGAAAAGAAATTGAGAAAGTGAAAACTTTAAATCTTAGATTTGCTAAAGGATATGAAACCATAGATGAAATTATCAAGGTACAATGCTCTCCTCTTATAAATATTTGTCTTGGATATATTGGAGAATCATCTCAGTCTTCAGCACCAAGTTATCTAAATACAAATAAATCCAACCTATAACATTTTGTCTCTCCGCAAAAAAACAAAGAAACTAATGAGGTAAAGCATGACCACTTTAATACAAGGAAAAACAATACTAGAAATATCAATTAGCAGGTAAACATAAATAGAAGGTTTCACGATCGTATAAATTTCTTCTTTAATGGAAAATGTTTCTCATGTCATAATTTTGGTGATAAGGGTGCTTAATGTGTTTCATACAAAACCATCATGGCCAGAGAAGCAAGAAAACAAAGAAATGAGACTCGAATAAAGCAGAATACTTATAACAACTTTTCTCCTCTTCAAAATGAAATTGAATGTTCTTATTTCAATAACTTTGGCCATGAAGAATATGAATGCAAGAGAAAATTTCAACCAAAAGAGCATATACCTTCAAATTCCAAGGTTTGGAGAAAGGACTTATAGGTTGCAAGTTGTGGCATAGATTTATTTGCAAAAGGGGAAGAGAATCAATGCTACATCGATAGTGGATGCTCAAAACAAATGAGAGGTGATAGAAATAAACTCCTTTCATAGAATGTTCTAGAGAAATAAAATAATGTTACTTTTGGAAATGACTCTCCTACTACCATTAAAGGAAAAGGTTTTTTATTTTCCGAAAGAAAAGGTGAAAGATAACAATGGTGTGTATGTGGGTGGATTAAAGCACAACCTGTTAATTTTAAGTAACATGTGTGATCAAGGAAATGAATTTCTCTTTAGTTCAAAAGAATTTATAGTATGCAGATTTGACATAGGGAAAACGACAATAAAAGGAACTAGAACACCAAGAAATCTGTATGTATTGAAAGGTGGCCAAGAAAAATTCTACTTGGGTAAATCTTCAAAAAATTGGCTATGGCATAGAAGGTTGGGACATTTGAGCTTCTCTCAAAAAAGAAAATCTAGCAGACTCAAAGTGGTTCATGATCTTCCCAGCATCACTCCACCTGAAAGTACCATCTGCAAATCATGCTAATTTGGTAAGCAAACCAGGGTCCAATTCAATGCTAAAGAAGGATCAGCAAGTAAGCCTCTCGAACTTATAAATAATGATATATGTTATTCTGTAAGGAAAAATTCACCTCGCAGAGAACAATATGATATTTTATTTATTGATGACTTCTATAGAATGTGTTGGATCAGTTTTCTAAATCATAAAGATGAAGCATTTGAAAAAATTAAGATCTTCAAAGCTTTGGTTGAAAATGAATTAGATATAAAAATAAAATGTCTCAGATGTGACAGAGGAGGAGAATATATATCAGATGAATTCTTTGATTTTTGTGAACATCATGGCATAAAAATCTAGTTTTTTATAGCTAGAACCCCACAACAAAATGGTATGGCACAAAGGATGAATAGAACAGTTCAAAAAATGGATCAGGCTATGCATGAAGAATCTGGAACTCTCGATACCTTTTGGAGAGAAGCAGCACATACTGTGGTAAATATTCTGAACGAGGCTCATGTTCAGGTCAACAATGATAAAACTCCTTATGAACTCTGGTATGGCAATATTCCCACTGTAAAGCATTTTAGAATTTTTGGAAGCAAATTTTTTATCAAGAACAATGATGAAAAACTTTGTAACTGAAACTAGAGCAGATGAAGGAATATTTCTTGGTTACTCTTCTAGAATTAAAGCATATAAATGTCATAATAAAAGACTTCGGAAGATTATTTAATGTATTGATGTTGTAATTGATGAGTCTCTCTTAGCTTTGAAAAGGGAAATACCAATAACAAATGAAGATGATGATGATTTATATCTTCCTGCAGCAAATAGTAACAATATAGAAGTTGAACCCAATGAAGCAGCAGAAGAATATCTATTCCAAAAGGCTCCATCTAGGTACGTTTAAAAGACTCATACAAAATCTCAAATTTTGGGGGAAAAGGGTTCAGGTGTCCACTATTGAACCACATCTCCTGGATATATGGCATTTCTATCCACTATTGAAGCACATAATGTCAATCAATCTAGCAAATATGAATGTTGGATTCAAGCCATGAATGAAGAACCTGATCAGATTGAAAAGAATCATACATGGGAATTGGTTCCAAGACCTCATGATAAAAATGTGATTAGAACAAAATGGATATTCAAAAACAAGTTAAATGAAAATGGAGATTTCATTAGAAACAAAGCTAGACTTGTTTGAAAAGGGTATGCTCAACAATAAGTTATAGACTTCGAATAAACATTTGCTCTTGTAGCTAGACTTGAAGCCATAAGAATGTTTCTTGATTTTTCAAGTTTTCAACAAATCAAAGTTTGTCAAATTGATGTTAAATATACCTTTCTCAATGGGGATCTAGACGAAGAAGTTTACATAGAAAAACCAGAACGATTCATTCTAGGAAATGATGAAAAACTTTTTTGCAAACTTAAAAAGGCTTTATATGGTCTCAAACTTGCTCCTCAAGCATGGTACTATCATTTTTAAAAATATCTTCATCAACAAGGTTTTAAAAAAGGATCTCCTGATAGTAACTTATACACAAAACTAGAGAATGACAAACTGTTGATTGTATTTTTATATGTTGATGACATCATTTTTGGAAGTAATGAAGAGTCTATGAGTAAGAACTTTGCTTCTGTTACGCAAGAAGAATTTTAAATTTCTTTACCTGGGGAACTAACATTCTTTCTTGGCTTACAAGTACAAAAAACAATAGATGGCATATTTTTATCACAAGCAAAATATCTTAAGCAAATTCTGAAGAAGTATGGGATGGAAGATTGCAAACCTGTGAGTACGCCAATGGTAACTGGATGTAGCATCAGTTCTCATGATGGTTCTCCGATAGTGAAACAACCAGAATATAGATCCATGATGGGAAGTTTTCTTTATCAGATCGGGACAAGACGAGATATCATACACACAGTTGAGATTTTTGGACGATTTCAAGCTAATCCAAAAGAGTCTCATCTTCAGGCTGTAAAAAGAATATTCCAATATCTACAAGGAACTCAAGACTTTGTTCTATGGTAACCTAAGGATGTTGATCTCACTCTTCATGCTTACACAAATGTAGATTTGGCTGGAAATGTTGATGATCAGAAAAGAAATAGTGGTGGTGCATTCTATATGGGGCCCCGATTAGTATCTTGGTTTCACAAGAAACAAAGTTCTATTGCCTTATCTAGAGTAGAAGCAGAATATGTGGCTGCTGCATCATGTTGCACACAACTCCTTTTGATGATGCAAACTATACAAGGAATTCAAATCAAATGTTCACCTCCCATCTCCATTTTATGTGATAATACAAGTGTTATTAGTATCTCAAAGAATACTATTATGCATTCCAAGACTAATCACATTCCTATCAAGTATCACTTCCTACGTGAACAAGTGCTTGAACAAAAGGTTAAATTGGAGTATGTTCCCTCCAAACAAGTTGCTAATATATTTACCAAGTCTCTTCGAAGGGAAGCATTCGAATATATCAAATATAAGCTGGGAGTTATTTCTGACTCTCTGATTAAATATGCTTAATTTCATAATTTTAAATTTGATACATGGGTTTCATAAATACGAATTGCGTATATACGTGAGTTTCTGTGCATAAAATTGTGTATGGGTTTTTGCTGACAAAAAATCTCAGGTCAACACTCAGGATAGTTGTGGTGCTATTGGGTAATCTATGTTTTTGTTCCAGCATTCATATTTCTATTCTCTGATGCAGATGCTTTGATGAATTGGTTGTTGAAGGTGTTCAGGGTACATTAGCTTAGGGGGAGCACCTGTCTTGCTGAAAAGGATGCATTGTTGGGATTCGGATTGGTTTTTCTGATATGTGATATCTCTCTTGAGATATTTTGGTCCTGTTAATGACATATCCTTTTTGTAATTTTATGAAAATAGGATGTTGACACTCATGATGTAAATTTTTCTATTCACTCATGTAAGGACTTGTTCTACTTTGTAAACCCACTTGGTTGGGTAGTTGAGTCAAATATGTAATTCCACTTGGTTGGATTATTGATGTAAGTATGAGTCCTTGGTGATAGGAAAGGTCATACATGGTTGAGTTTTAATATTCATATACTTCATTGAAAAATATGTCTGAAGATTCATCATGAACTGAAGGGGAGCATGGTCAAAATAGTGCCCTTTTCTCTTGATTTCAAAGGGGGGGGAGTTTTTTGGGTTTTTGAATAATGGTTATGTTTAATGTATCTATCTATTGTGGTGATCAAACACGATCATGGTGGCCATCAAGTCCAAAGGGGGATATTGTTGGCAAAATGATTCCTATGTCTTAATATGTTGTCCTTGATGGAAACTCTCTGGTAAAAGATGAAGTATATGTCTTGAGTAGAAGCTCAGGAGTCCATCAAAAAAACTGTGTAACGTCCAACAAAAGGTTTGGTAATATTCTTATTGAAGATTCTATATGGGATTTTAAAAGGCGAAGTCGCATAATATGGGTGAAAATGTGAAGTTGGGTTACACTTTTTGGTTTTTTTTGAGAAAAAAAATTCATTTTTTTTTGTTCTTCAACTTTCAGCAAAGTATAACAATGTTTCTGTTTAGAATTTCATTTTGCGATAAAAATAAAAGTTGTCAGAAATTTTTTTAGCTTTCTATTAGTTATTTTTTGAAATTTTTTTATGCAGATTTGATATGCCAACATAGCATTTCTTTGAGTGTGTGTCTCTTAAAAATCAAAGGATTCATATGAATCCATGTTAATACACAATGTTGTATTCATTGAAAATTTGTGTTTTTGAGAAAACAAAATGTGTTACAACAATCTAGACAGGGTCTACTTCGGTTTCGTCATATTTACAAAGCTAATGGATGCATATCATAATTACTAGAATTTTTTGAACTGGTCCAATATGAAAAAACCGCATATTTTGGATATGTTTCGTGATGCAACAAATTTCTTAACATATAAGTTATACACTAAAAATATAAAATCTACCCATTAGAGACGACGAACCAATGTAATGTCCCATAATTTTTTCAATATTTTTTACAATGTATTTTGGGAGATACGGAAATTTGATTTCACTGAATCAAAATGACCCTCAGAAATTATTTACACCCATTTTATTAGAAAATTAATTAAAATTAGTAATTTTTTTTGAAATTCCATAAAATTTATATTTCTTGAAAGTAGATTCAATTCTGAAAATGCTTGTCTTGGTTCTGACAATTAATTCAGAATCTTTCATGGAGTTTAATCAGTCCAAAGTTGCAGAAACATCAAGCTGTGTGACTGGTGACGCGGTAGCTTGGCCAAAATTTGATTAAAAGTTCAGATGAACTATTTTTTGTGCCAACGTCCTGTTAAATCTAATGACTTAATAGTTCCGATGAACTACTAATCGAATTTCGGTCGAAATTTTAATAAAATTTCGGCTGAACTGTAATCTGATTTTCTGTCGGCCGGAAAATTTCGCGGCACCCCTCCTAAAACACATTTCTTGGCAATATAAATTGTCGTGAAATCATTCATAATTTTTGCACATTTCGCACATTTTATCTGATTCTATAAAGGTCTTGGTTTGAGTTTAAAGAATTTTCTTGGAGGTTTGAGTTTAAGGGCATTTCTTGGAGGTGGACCAATTTTGCAAAGAATTGTTGTGGGTTTAAGGACATTTCTTTGAGACAGTTTGATTTTTGATGAAATTGTTTTGGGTTTAAAGAATTTTGTTGGACGTACATTCACAGGACATTTCTTGGAGGTATGCGATACATTTTTTTGGATGTTTTTTTTCATTTTTTTTTAAAGTATGGATTTGTGCTTAATTTCAAATTCTTGGAGACGGTCTGATTTTGCAAATAATTGTTTTGGATTTAAGGAATTTTCTTGGACATACATTCAAAGGACATTTCTTGGAGGTATGTAATACATTTTTTTGGATGTTTTTTGTGCTTCATTTTTTTTGAAAATATGGAGTTGGGTTTAATTTCGAAAAGACATTTTCTGAAAGTATTTTTTAAAGTGACCTTTTTTTCAAGTTGGAGTCATTTTTTGGAGTGACATTTTTTTAGAGTAGGTGTTTTGAGTTGAAGTAAATATTTTGAGCTTCGTTTCATTTTTATAAGACATTTTTTTCTCGAATTTTTAAAAGTAAGTGTTTTGGATTGGAGTATGTATTTTTTGCAAAAAATTTAAAATGTTTTTTTTTTAAATTAAATATTTTGTGATGCTTTTTCTAATTGAGTTATTGTCTAATTTTTTGAAGGAAATTTTTTGAACTTCATACTCTATTATCATGGGAAATCGAAGGACTTGTGCGAGAAAATATGATCGAAAAAGAGACCCTGAGGAACGTAGAGAAGAGACGAGACAATCTCGCAAAAGAAAGATAGAAGCCCTCTCAAATATTGAAGGGGAAAATCAACCTCAAGCAGAAATTGAAGCAGGTATGTAAATGTAAATATTATAATCTATTGATATATTCAAAATTTTCCTAGTGTAAAATGTGAAGCTTATTTTTTATTTGATGAACTAATTTGAATTTAAATATTTTGTTTAATGTAAATATATAGAGATACTTCTCAAAACATTGATGATGAGATACAAAATTTTGAAAAAGAAAGTGAAAGAGGTAATGAACCAATGATTGAAGATGGTGAAAATATTGAAAGAAATTCAAATGAAGAAATTGAATCACAAGGTATGTACACACAGATATATATATATATATATATATATATATATTGAACACATGCACGTATTATTGAAATTATACATATATTTATTAATTTAGTTATTTATTGTTCATATGTAATCTTATTATGTACTATTTTTTCGAATATGTACAGATGAAATCAGTGTCGATGATGAGATGTTAGAAAATGTTGACACTCACACATATCGAGATAAAAAACCTGACCATGTTATTCGATATCGTGTTAACTGCATTTTTGAAAAGTATTTCTTAAATGAGTGGGTGACACTTGAAGCCCAAATGTTGAAAGGTCTCCTATCGTTAAGGAAAATAAAAGAAGCTACGACACTACTGGGTATTCAAAAATTAACCAAAGATAAAAAAATGAAGGAAAATGTGAAACAAAATATAAGTAGTACTATAAATTCAATTAAGAGATATAGATATAAAAAAATTTCAATTGTACGTAGAGGAATACATATGGAAATGGTTTCGTCAAGTACTAAAGAGAATCGTTTGGTAACATCTATGGCATGACCATTAGGAACCTCGTGAAAAAAATTACAAAAACATCGGAAATTTCGGCTGCAGGTAGATGTAAATGATGAACTCGCTTGTTGGAGAGCTATTTGTAGGCAACCATACAAAGATAGACTTGGAGAAAATGTTAAAAAAATAATATATGAATATTGGAAGAACAATTCGCATGCTTCACCAACTGCAAGGCATGTGATGCGAAGAAGAGTAGCACAAAATCAGTATGAAGAACATAAAAAATATTTCCTAGAAACCACTCAGATAGAATTATTCAACAAGTTAAAAGAAGAGAATCGTCAAATTCATGTTTCAATCAGTGCTTCTGTTCAACAAAAACCATGGTATGTAAAACCTATCACCGGACGTGACACTTGTTGTTGCTGTTATCATGTGGAATTTAAGTTATATTATGACATATTCCTTGATTTTGTTAGAAAATTATGGAAGGATTCACCTCCTCCTTCCACTATCCGTGATTTAATATCTCAAATTCTATGTGAAAGAGAAAGCGATGAACTATTTTACAAAAAGAAATGTGTTGGTGGTAAAAAATGCAATGATTGTGGAAATTTGACTAAATTTCAAAACAAATATCGTACTGATATAAATGATCAATCATTTTCCAACATGAAAGTGAAATGGAAGAGATATGAATATATTAGTACATCGATTCAAGGTGCAAATAGTGTTAAAAGAATTGAATTACTAGAAGACGAAATTTTTGTGATAGACTTTTTGAGAAAGTTTGAGGTAGAAATTTACAAATACACCAAGCATTCCCATAGAGCTCGATGGCAAGAATTGCAATTCAAAAAATCTCATGATTTTTTTCCACCAGGGACCATTTTGTCAGTGATTGATTCTGCAGAAAATTACACATTTGTTCCACAAAAACAAATTCAGAGTGAATACTATCATTCTGACCAAGTCTCCATGCTCGTCCATATTCGATATAGACATGCTGAAAAAAACGTTGAACATATAGAAATCACCAGTGAAATTCGACATATCATTAAAGAATATCACTTTTATATCAGTGACAATCGTACACATGATACATATTTTGTACAATATTGTTTTGGAGAAATTTAAGATTCCCTGAAAAATCAAGGAATAACATTCAATGAACATTGGATATGGTCAGACACATGCGCGGGTCAATTCAAATCTGCATGATCATTCTTTTGGTTGTGTTGTTTTCATAAGAAAACCCACATTAAACATTGTTGGAATTTCTTTGAGACTGACCATGGAAAAGGACAACATGACAGTGAAGGAGCATGCATAAAATGAGCACTTCAAAGATATCAAATGAACCCCTCTGCAAGCCAACTTGTGAACGCTAAAGAATTTGTTCAATGGTTCATCGTTGCTCTAAGAAATGAGACTAACCCATCAAGGGAAGTGTGAAGTTACATTCAATTTAATTTTCATTGGAAATCTGATTTTAAACATTGTGTACATTTATCGTGCAATGATTATCTTTGATTGTATTTTGATATCATATTTACAAATTCTTCTTTTAATTTTCCATATAAAGGTTTTTCTGACATATTGGGATCGAAGACGTAGATAGATCAACTGGAAATGATGTTGAAACAATAAAAGGGACTCGAAAATTGCATTCAATTAAAAAAAAGTCATCTAGAAATGTGTTTGCATTGGATAAAAGAAAATATTATTGTTTTTGTGATGTTTGCATAGACAACACAAAATCCAATGACGTTTGTTAAAACAACATGTATGTAAAATATTGGAAACATATAGAGCTAAATACAAACGGAAAAATGTCTGCTACAATGTTTGAAGAAATGCAATCAGAGGAAACTACAATATCATCTGATGGTGATCGAGTTTCTGATCTTGTTAGAGAAGGTAACATTTGAATTTCTTTCCAATGATTTAAAGATCTAGAAATAAATTTAAATATGTATATTTTTGTTTAAAATTTTGTTTTATTATGAAGGAGATGTTTTTGTTGTAATTGCACCTATTAACAATGATGAAAATGTTAAGTATTATTTGATGTGTTACACTAAACTAAAAATGAAATTATTAGAACACTATAATGATCACGGATTTCAATATAACATAGGATCTATTATACTGAAAGGTTATTTTTTCAAACAAACTAATCAAAGTGGGGACTTTGTTTACTTTTAAGACTATGAACCTGATTCCATAAGTTGTCAATATAGTCACTTGGTGTGTGCAGCATGCATAAAGTTGATAGAGGTTTAATCAAAGAGAAAAACGAAAATTAAGAAATGGAAAATGTCAAAATCCGATCATGAATGGATTATTGAAGATCGCATTCCATTGGAATTTTTTTTATTGAATTGCCCAACAATTTATTCTCTTTGGACTAAATATGTTTTAGAACTTCCAGTACACTCAACAAAAAATTGAGCTACTTATGTTATTTGTGCAAGTGTTTGCACACGTACAAATTGTTTTGGTACATGTGCACATGCTCTAGTATCAACTGAAAGTATCGAGGATATATACATGTGCATTGATGAAAAATGTTACATGTATCAAGGATATATATATATATATATGTTCTAGAATGCAGTTAACTGGAACTAGTTTTTCTTATGTGCATTGATGAAAAACTAGTTGGATTTTCTGGTAAAAAGTATCCACAATGTAAATAAATCATCTACAGTATAGTTTTGTACGAAGATTCCTTTCAGACAAGAGACTTGGAGCACTTCTCCAGCTTTTTGTGGGATTTAACCCACATCTCTATTCCTGATTGAAAATCTAGTACAAAATTTGTGTGTCCAATGGTCGGATATGTTCAATGTGCATTGATGAAAAATGTTACTTACATATTGGATATATATACATTCTACAATGAAATTAATTGTTCAAGTAGTTTTACTATGTCCATTAATGAAAAATTATTTAAATGTACTCAATATATATGTTCTAGAATGCAATTTTAACTAAAAGTAGTTTTTCTATGTGCATTGATGAAAAATCGTATTGGATATATACACGAACCTAATGTGCCCAATTTTTCTTGTGAGATTTTCTGGTAAAAAGAATCTGTGAAATGTAAATAAATCATCCACAATATATTTTTGTACGAAGCTTCCTTTCGGACAAGAGACTCAGAGCACTTCTCCAACTTTTGGTGGGATTTGACCCACATCTCTATTCCTGATTGAAAATCTAGTACAAAATTTGTCTGTCCAATGGTCGGATATATGTTCTATGTTCTAGAATGAAATTAACTGAATTTCATCGATTCACCAAATTATAAATCAACAAGGCTACCTATTTGAGTTCATTAATGAAATTGACCCAAATTAAACAAACATTTATGTACTAGACTTATATTTCCAATCAAAATTAAAGGGATAATTTGTACATATATCTACTTCTTTAAACTCTTTTCTCAATTACATCTCAATTGATACATGGTTAGTTGCAATGAAAAGATATGTTCTTCCTATTGGAAATTTTTTCATTCAAACAAGACTATGCAGAGATCAAAATCAATCTTAAGATTCCAAATGTACTTCAACCATCCAAAACATGAGTTTTAAAAACTTTTTTATTAAATCAAAACAATTTACAAGTCACATAGGAGTCTTCTATCTAAGCCAAATGTAGATTGAAACCATACAAAACTTAGATAAAAAAATTTAACATTATATCAAAACATTTAACATTTAACATTAAATCAAAATTAAATGGATTTACATATAACTACTTCTTTACTCTTTTTGATTAAATTAAAACAATACTTCACATGGGAGTCTTCCATCTAGGCCAAATGTACATTGAAACCATCCAAAACTTAAATCAAAACATTTAACATGTTATATCTTGATACATTTAACATTAAATCAAAATTAAAGGGACTTACATATAACCACTTTAATCTTTTTGAATATATCAAAACAATACTTCAAATAGGAGTATCTTCCGTCTAGGACAAATCTAGATTGAAACCATCTAAAAACTTAGATCAAAACATTTAACATTTAAATAACATTAAATCAAAATTAAAGGGTTTTACATATATACAATTACTTCTTTACTCTTTTTTATTCAATCAAAACAATACTTCACATGGGAGTCTTCCATCTAGGCCAAATGTAGATTGAAACCATCCAAAACTTAGATCAAAACATTTAACATTTAACATTAAATCAAAATTAAAGGATTTACAGATATATAATTGTAATAAACATAATATACATAGTGAGACCCATCTCCTGGGTTGCCTAACTAGCCAACACCAGAGGGGGTATGAATCAAAAAAATAGAAAAGGGACTACCCATAGCCAGGAAAAAGCTAAAGAGGACCTGACATCAGGCTAGCTATCGATGTGTGTAGGAGGATTCTCCTCCACAATTGGACAACCATAGTCCTCCGGATCATCATCTACTCCCTTGGAGTGTTGGGAGGAGTTGTCGATGCTCATGCCATTGCTGCTGCAGCTCGTCGAGGTGGATTTGACTGGGAGAGCTGCCAATTTTTTGGTGTCCTGGAGTGGATGCGCTCAGATGGTGGACTTTCTCCATTGTCTCCTGGAACTAGAAGCACCTTCATCTTGTGGCTCCTCCTGAAAAGAGATGGAAATGGTTGGCGTAATTCATGGTCTAACCATAGCCCTAGTGAAGTGAAATTGTGCTTCATTGCTTGCTGGAGGAGCGTGGATACCTGTGTCATGGATAGAAAGAAGAGGGCAAGAGCCATCAATCCTGCCCCCTCCATCCCTAACCCCACCTCCACTTCTGCAATGCATCCATTGTCTACGCATGGGGCCTTCCATAGGCCAAATGTAGATTGAAACCATCAAAAAATTAGACCAAAACATTTAACATTATATCAAAACATTTAAAACATTTAACATCAAATCAAAATTAAATGGATTTACATTTAAAAAAAAATTAACATTAAATCAAAACTAAAGGGATTTGCGCGACATTACTTCACATGCCATGCCAATTATAGTTCAACTATCCAATAGAAACATTTAACATTATATACCACATGTGCCAAATGTAGATTGAAACCATCCAAAAAAATTTAATTTTTAAATACTTTTTGATTATATATCGTGAAACATTAAAATATTAAACATTTAAAACATTAAATACCACATGCGAAATGTAGATTGAAATCATCTGAAACTTGAGTTTTAAAAACTTTTTGATTATATATATCGTGCAACATCACTTCACATGCCATGCCAATTATAGTTCAACTATCCAATAGAAACATTTAACATTATACCACATGTGCCAAATGTAGATTGAAACCATCCAAAACTTTTAAAACTTTTTGATTATATATCGTGCAACATTAAAACATTAAATATCACATGCGGAATGTAGATTGAAACCATTCAAAACTTGAGTTTTAAAAACTTTTTGATCTTATATATATTGTGCAACATTACTTCACATTCCATGCCAATTATAGTTCAACTAGATCCAATAGAAACATTTAACATTACATACCACATGTGCCAAATGTAGATTGAAACCATCCAATACTTAAGTTTTAATTTTTTTTTTATTATATATCGTGCAACATTAAAACATTAAACATTTAAAACATTAAATATCACATGCGAAATGTAGATTGAAACCATCCAAAATTTGAGTTTTAAAAACTTTTTGATTATATCATACATAACATTACTTCACATGCCATGCCAATTATAGTTCAACTATCCAATAAAAACATTTAACATTATATCACATGCCAAATGTAGATTGAAACCATTTAAAACTTTTAACTTTTAATTTAACAAAAAATTATAGATCACAACATTACTTCACATGCCAAATGTACTCCAAACATCCAAAACTTATATTTTAAAAACAAAACAAATTATAACACATCATTACATATCATGCCAAATGTAGTTCAGAAGCAAAACAAAACTTAAATTTTAAAAACAAAACAAATTATAACACATCATTACATAATATGCCAAATGTAGTTCAGATGACAACATTAATTTATAGATGACAACATTACTTCACATTCACATGCCAAAAGTACTAAAACCATCCAAAAATTAACTTTTTGA
Organism: Pinus albicaulis; assembly: GCA_034641835.2. Taxonomy (NCBI): domain Eukaryota; kingdom Viridiplantae; phylum Streptophyta; class Pinopsida; order Pinales; family Pinaceae; genus Pinus; species Pinus albicaulis. The sequence continues at coordinate 922,368,608 of CM076582.1, forward strand.
AACAAAACAAATTATATTAACAATGTAATAAAATATGTCCAAAAATTGTAGATCTCACAAGTATCAAACTGTATCAAGTTGTATATATATATATATATATATGACATTGCATCTAGATCATATATAAAAAAGAAATTTTAAGACCATCTAAATCTTGAAATCAAATCTACAAATCATGTCCATCAAATAGAGACGGATCTAGCGTCTTTCCTATCAGGGTCTCAATCCGCGCACTATCATGTGAAGCATCATGGGAAACCTACATACACAATGCACATGTACTTGAACATTAAAATTTGATGTTTTAAAAATGAGTGAGAATATATATCTAGAACTTCATGTAAAAAACAAAATATAACAAAAAAAATCATGCAATACCTCATGAGGTTCCCTCTCCATTTGGTGAACAAGTTCTGCCCCCATAGAAACATCTGCAACGGTAAACTGTACAATACACATGTACAGTTATATATATATATATATATATATATATATATATTAAAAACTTTCAAATGAAAATGCACATGTACATATATAAACTTATTTTCAATAATATTAAAAAAAAAGTTAAAGACAACTTGTTCAAATGGTGTGGATGTTCCTATCTCCATCGCTAGAGTCCGTGGATTAAAGAAATCTTCTATAGGAACCTAAAGTCAAAAAATTTAAAATAACTCAATATATATATATATATATATATATATATATATATATATATATATATATATATATATATATATATATATATATAACTTTTAAACGTAAATTTTAAAAGTGAAAAATTTTCCATACTTGTGCCTCATCTCCTAAGGAAGTAGAAGGTACATCTCCCAAGGAAGAAGAAGGTACCGCCATCCCAAAAACATCAGACGAAATCGGAATCTATTAAAACATTTTATCATTATATATACATACATGTACATGTGTGCACAATTATTTATTTTAAAATATCACTTAAAAAACACTAACATTTGCCAACATATCTTGATGGTGAGACCTGTCTACATTGTTTGAACCAGAGGTCCCGAACATGATATTAACATTTTCATCATGCATCATGTGTGAGAACTGCAAATGGTGTTTTAACATATAATGATACATTTTTGTTAGATTAATGTACATACAAATAAATGTATACATGTACATACACATGTATTTATTACAAATTGTACACATGTATATGTATGTTAAAATAATTTCAAACCCTAAGGTCATTAACACATACCGTTCTGGTGCCCTCTTCCTCATGAAGAATTAGGTCTTGCAAACCATTGCGACAATTTTTTGCATATATTCGGAGATCTTCAACATTCATGTTGTCAATCTCTTCATTTGTACAATACACAAAATTGGCACGTGCATTTTCACGTGCTATTTTTCGATTTAAACAAACATCGACTCCACCCAATCCGCTGTAAACATTTTCGATCATGACATCCCTTGCTTCTCGACTTATTTGAAAAGTCGCATCCATCTCTGACCGCAGAGTTTCAACCCGAAAAGATCGACTCACCAATGGCGGCTTAGGGTGAGGCAACTCCACATCTCGCTTAGCGCCCTTATGGTCATATAATCGACCTTTGCCCGGGCCAAAAAATTCTAACGGAAGGTCATTTTAGTTGGGTTTCATACCAAAAAAAATCTGCGTAAAACATTTGTGCAAAATAAACAGGAACCTCGTCATTCCATGGGAGGCTTCCATAGGCCGCAATGTGCCTATCATACAAATAGCGAGCTATATTTGGGTGCTTGAAATATTGCACCTTCAACATTTTTCTTTTTGGCCCTTCCTTGAAATTAAACATTGACTTGGCCACATCTTTTGTAACTTTTTGTTTTACATCCTCCCATTTATCTGGACCCATTACTGTTTCTTTTCTCTTTTTCATCACTTCTACAAATGTATCAGTCATTGGCCCAAGAGTTTTGTACACATTTACAATTTTGCCCAATGAATGTGTAACTATTTCAAGGCTTTATCGACTCTCAGCAGGTAGAGACAAAACCACGAGATCTCTCTACAATTTTTCATGAAGTATTTCACACCTTTGTAAGGTGCATTGCACCATGTTTGTTTCCCATGGTATATCAGTAATTTCGGCTGGATAAGTTGTGCTGGGTAGACAACCTTATTCTTGAATGTAGCGGTTTGCCCTGCGTCTATTTTGACCACTAGTTGGAACATTTTCGGCCTTTGTATCAATATATATAATTTCATATATTAGAAAAAACACATGTAAAAAAAGTTGTACAAATTTAATGAAAAAAATATTGAAATTGAGGGCAACCTTGACGTTGTTGGTTAGCATCTTCTCCAACATGACCCTACTGAGAACCAAACCCAGAATGACCCTGCTAAGAACCAGACCCAAAATTACCCTACTGAGAACCAATAGCTGTTGAGTGGCCTTCGGGGGAATAAATATCACCCCCTTCATGCAACCTGCTACCACTCATTGATGGCCCTCTAAGTGGATTTGAACCACCACCAACCTCTCGAGACGAGAGAGAAGCTTCATAAACAAATACGAATTTATAATCAATTGAAAAATACATTCATGTGTACATATAAATACATATACATATTCATTGATTAAATTGCGTGAACCATACCACGACTGGGTGAACCATGGGCATGCTCCATGGATGGAGTAGAGACCCTTCTCCTCTTAGCTCCTAAAAATTAAAAAATGAAACTTATTAACAACTAATTTAACTCACAAAGTTAATAAAAAATCAATTCCATATGTACACACATGTATGGAGATTTAAGATTATATTTAAATACCGTGAACATCCCCCGATCCCTGAACCCCCATATGGGATTCGGTTGATCTTCGTCGTTCATCCTCCATGATATATATATCTATTGGTGGACATTTACACAAAATAGATTTCATAAAATCAATTTGTAATTTAGTGTACACAAATTATGTAGAACACAACTTTCAAAGCAATAATTGATGTGTGAAACTCAATTTAAGCAAAAAAGAAATTATAAAAATGATAAGTTCACCAAATTGCGCTTTACATGGTGGGAGCGCACTTGGTATAAAATTGAAAAAACACATGGTCATTAAAAAAGAAGCGTGAAACTCCATTTAAACAAAAATTTCTTGAAGTCCCTGCATTTTAATTTTATAAAAACGTGAAGTTCACTTGTTGCAAATGTGAAGTTCACCAAGTTGCGCTTTACATGGTGTGGTGGGAGCACACTTGGTATATAATTGAAAAAAACACATGGTCATTAGAAAAGACACATTTATAAGTACACAACACAAACATATCCAAGATATGTTACAATGTCCATCAATAAATTTTGAAGGGGAGCGTCTCAACACTAATTCATCTTTGAGAGATGAATCTTGAATTTTTGAAGAAGAGCATCTCAAAACCAATTCATCTTTGAGAGATGAATCTTGCATTGGCATTGCTTTGTATAATTCTAATTCATCTTTGATAGATGAATCATGAATTGGCATTTCCCCATGCAATAGATCAACAGATATCTTATTCACATTTGTACAATGCCTTATACTAAAAAATTGAAATCGGTTAACAATATTGTTTGCTATTCCATGCATTTCTTTTAGCCTCTCCTTCTTAACTTGGCACACGCCATTCATCTGGTTGCACACAAGTTCAGAATTGGTGAAAACTACAATTCCATTTGATCCATACTCCATCGTTGTTCCCAAGCCTTCTATCAATCCAATATAATATGCCCCATTGTTTGTTGTTCTTCTCGGTATATTCATTTTCCTTTGGACGACTTTGCTAGTCGCAATATTGGAAAGCACATATGTAATCACTGCTTTCCCTGGATTGGGATAGCAAGAAAATTCTATGCATAATTTCCATTTTTCAACCATATTTAATGGTTTTCTTATCCCTGAAAAAAACAAATTCAATAAAAATATATATATTAAATCGACATTTATTGCAAATGCATGAGAAAAATGACACAAGATCATGAGGTAAATGACATGTGCATTGTTTATCTTAAATTTTGACTTAAAAAGTTTATGGTAGAGTTCACATCTAAAATTAATGGGAGGAAGTCTTTAGTTTGTGGGAGAAATGACACATGTACACAGTTTACCTTAAAGTGGTTGTGTTTTATGAATATTAGAGGAAGCCTTTAGTTTGTGGGAGAAATGACACATGTGCATAGTTTACCTTAATGTGGTTGTGTTTTATGGATATTAAAATGAAGAACTTTTATTTAGATCCATTCCAGAGATTGACTGTAGGGGCATTTACTAGATATGTCACCTTTCATAAAATATGAGATCCAAAGGCTACCTGGCCCTTTACAGACTCTGCCTATAGAACTTGTAGAAGTAAACACTAGACCTATCCCAATTTCACCATGTGAAGGGTGTAGAGGACCCATGGAATCACTCAAGGTTGTATTATTAAACCTTTGGTTTAATGATCTTCAACCTTTGGTTGTAGATCCTTCAACCTTTGGTTGTACTTTGAAGGTCCTTGCCCTTCATCCTTCAACCGGAGGTTGTAGATCCTTCAAAGCCTCTTGTTAGAGAAGCATTTGAATATGTGAGAAACAAATTAGGAATAGTTCTTGTCAATTATCTTATTAGAGAACCATTTGAACATGTGAGAAACAAATTAGGGATAGCTTTTGTAAATTATTTCCACTTATTTGACTTCAAAAAAAGAGCCTATGAAATTGAGCACAATATCTATGTGGTAGAGTACACAATATCTAAGGGGGAGAATACAATATATTTGACTTCAAAAGAAAAGCCTATGAAATTGAGTGCAACATCTATGTGGGAAGGAATAGAAAGAGTAACAAAAAGCATATGATTGTGTCAATAATTTGAAGTAGTCAAGAAAGATAACAAAGGACCATAAAAATTGAGTTCAATATATATATGATATCTATATGATAAAGTGTCAATAATTTGAAGTAAATAAAGATAACAAAGGACCATCAAAATTGTGTGCAATATCTATATGATTGTGTCAATGATTTGATAATTTGAAGTAGTCAAGAAAGATAACAAAGGACCATCAAAATTGAGTGCAATATCTATGTGGGAGAGCACATAATATGTAAGGGGGAGAATACAATATATTTGACTTCAAAATAAGAGCCTATCAAATTGAGTGCAATTTATCTATGTGGGAGAGTACCCAATATCTATGGAGAGAATAGATATAAGGAAGGAATAGAAAGAGTAACAAAAAGAATATGATTGTGTCAATAATTTTAAGTAGTCAAGAAAGATAACAAAGGACCATCAAAATTGAGTGCAATATCTATATTCAATATCTATATTCAATCAAGTGTCAATAATTTGAAGTAAAGAAAGATAACAAAGGACTGGATCAAAATTGAGTGAAATATCTATATGATTGTGTCAATAATTTGATAATTTGTAGTCAAGAAAGATAACAAACCTGACCATCATCAAATTCAAATTGAAATATCAAGTAGTATTCTTCATGAAGAAAAAGCATTAACTAGGTTCATCATTTAAAGGGTTCATTTTTTAATGAAGAAATTTATGAATAATATGGAATGAATCATTGTACATTATGAATTTATGAATAATATGGAATGAATAATTGTACATTATGATAAATATTGTATTTAAATGACATTTTATCTATGAATAAAAAATAAAATGGGATCATCTCTCAATATATATATATATGTGTGTGTGTGTAAGAGAGAAATAAAAATAAAAGGTATTTCCACCAAGCCTAAAGAAGCATGTCCTAATACATTAAATTATGTCCTAATAAATTAAATTATGTTTGGTTTCTAGAAGCATTAATCATGAAAGCAAAGTTAATTCCATCAAGCCTAGAGGAGCATGTCCTAATACATTAAATTATGTCCTAATACATTAAATTATGTTTGTTTTCTAGAATCATTAATCATGAAGAGTCACGAGATCCACATTTTGACCAAGGACTATTTTCATGTTAAAGGAGCATGTCCTAATACATTATTATGTTTGGTTTCTAGAAGCATTAATCATGACTTTTCTTTGAGATCCACATTTCCGTCATACTATTTGCAAGTTCACATTTCCATCATGCTATTTGCAAGTTCTATATGAAGATATGTAGTCTAATAACTGATTAGCAAGTTGTGCTGTCCTAATAAATTATTATGTTTGGTTTCCATCATACTATTTTCAAGCTCTGTATGAAGATATGTAGTCTAATAACTATACAGTATAGCCCACATAACATATAAATACCTTGACAGTATGAGCAAAGTGTCAAAAAATAGAGAGGCCTCCCAACAGAGTTCCACCTATTCATCAAGGTAAGCAGCATAATACTGCAAGTGAAACAATGACACCACTAAACATATGTGAATTTAGATATTAAATTGAAATTATTGCAAATGACATGTGGATGGTTTATCTTAAAGTTTGACTTAAAATATTTATGGTAGAATTCACATATAAAATTAATGGGAGGAAGCCTTTAGTTTGTGGGAGAAACGACGTGAATGTAAACAGTTTATCTTAAATTGGTTGTGTTTTATGGATATTAAAATGAAGAAATTCTATTTAGATCTATTCTAGAGATTGACTGTAGGGGCATTTACTATATATGTCACCTTCCATAAAAGATGAGATCCAGAGGCTGCCTGGCCCTTTACAGAATCTGCCTATAAAACTTGTAGAAGTTGAGAAATTTACATTGACAGCATATAGAGATTCAACTAGGCTTGTGAATTTAGTACAAGTGGACAATGTATAATTCTACTTAGAAGAATCTTTGGTTTAATGGTTAAGCAATAAAGAGTCATTACTTTCTCTATCTAGAGTAGAAGCGGAATACATAGTAGTTACTTCTTTTTGAGTGTTTTGGATGAAATGGGCTCTATAATATATTAAGGTAAAAGCATATGATTGTGTCAATAATTTGATGTATTCAAGAAAGATAACAAAGGACCATCAAAATTGAGTGCAATATCTATGTGGGAGAGTACACAATATCTAAGGGGGAGAATACAATATAAGGAAGGAATAGAAAGAGTAACAAGAAGCATATGATTGTGTCAATAATTTGAAGTAGTCAAGAAATATAACAAAGGACCATCATCAAATTCAAATTGAAAGATCAAGTAGTCTTCTTCATGAAGAAGAAGCATTAACTAGGTTCATCATTTAAAGGGTTCATTTTTTAATGAAAAAAATTATAAATAATATGGAATGAATCATTGTACATTATGATAAATCTTGTATTTAAATGACATTTGATCTATGAATAAAATTTAAGAAAATGGGATCATCTCTTCATATATATATGTGTGTGTGTGTGTGTGTGTGTGTAAGAGAGAATAAAAAGCAAAGGTAATATGTGTGAGCATAAAGATGTTAACTTCTTAGTTAAAAATCAAAATTTTAAAGTTGAAATTACTAAAAAGTTTTCTCTGGATCACAAATCACTATACCATAACAGTGAGACAAAGCAAACCATAACCCACTTATAATAGAAGGGTAAATGGACTCATGTCACCTACTCCAAACCTAAAGACATAATAACGAAAAAATAATATAAGGATGAAAAAACAATACACTTGTCATAATTGTCAAGCATACCATAACACACTTATAATAGAGGGATAAAGGGACTCGTGTCACCTACTCCAAACCTAAAGACATAATAATGAAAAAGAACACAAGGATGAAAAAACAATACACTTGTCATAATTGTCATAAACTTTTATCTAGTTTAATATTTCTAGCTACATGGTACACAATAACACATTGATTAGTTCAGGTTATATTAAGGTTAACATGGCTAACTCATAAGGTATAAGTTCAGGTTGATTATTTCCTGGGTTATATTAAGGTATATCTATTACATATGTTATAAAAAATATGTGTGAGCATAAAGATGTTAACTTCTTAGTTAAAAATCAAAATTTTGAAGTTGAAATTACTAAATATTTTGCTCTAGATCACAAATCACTATACCATAACAATGAGAAAAAGCAAACCATAACCCACTTATAATAGAGGGATAAATGGACTCGTGTCACCTACTCCAAACCTAAATACATAATAATGAAAAAGAACATAAAGATGAAAAAGCAATACACTTGTCATAATTGTCAAGCAAACCATAACCCACTTGTAATAGAGGGATAAAGGGACTCATGTCACCTACTCCAAACCTAAAGAAATAATAATGAAAAATAACATAAGAATGAAAAAACAATACACTTGTCATAATTTTCATAAATTTATATCTAGTTTAATATTTCTAGCTACATGGTACACAATAATACATGGTACAAAATAACACATTGATTAGTTCAGGTTATATTAAGGTTAACATGGCTAACTCAGAAGGTATAAGTTCAAGTTGATTAGTTCAGGTTGATTAGTTCAAGTTTATTAGTTCAGGTTATATTAGGGTTGATTAGTTCCAGTTATATTAAGTTTGATTAGTATAGATTACAGAAACATTGGGGCACAAATTTTTACTCCCTTTCTATATGGTTTTTGGCCCTTCCTTGGTTCGGTATCATACTAGTAATCAAATGAACTAGTGTACACTTACATAGAGTAAACTGTAATGGTATTACTATAAGAATTTAATCACATTAGCTTATCCATAACGATGTAATGATATCATTTTCACCACATCAGAGATTATGGATGTACTTATACCTATGGAATACACTGATATTATGTAAACTACCCCTATAAGAGATTAAGCTTACCTTATTACGTAAATAGGGTCTATAAATCCCATGTATTAAGGAATAAAGCATGCATAAGAGTGTTTTGTAATACTAGCTATAAGCTCCTAGGAATATCCGTAATGAATAAGCAAGTACTAACACATCAAATTTGGATACTCACTTACCTTGTACATATTTATATAATACTATCTTTCCCTAATCATCATCTTATGCAAAGCATGTTCAGGTTAAAGAGTTAATACTATGTGTAAAGATAAGTAATCACATAATCATTCTAATAATCATGTTATCTACATATGGGATTATAAGTAAGCTATAAAGGTGGTACTGCTTAAGTATTTAGTACTTTAACTTGTAAACACGTATCAAAGATTGTGCTTATTATGGATCCTCTACTAGCTCTATTGGAATAAGTAGCTTGTATCGAGTATAAGTATCAACGTAATCAAACACGGGTAAACAAATATCGATGATTTCCATTTCTTTCAACATAGCATATCAATCAGAGTCATGCAGTGAAAAGCATCAAGCTCAAATACCTTGATTACAAGTATACCAGTAATGAACCATAAAAATCAATGGGAAACACTATGCCTGGGAAAAAAGCATGTGAGACTAGTTCCAACATAGCTCTTACTCGATCAACTTCAACATGGTGACATATCTAGCTTAGTCTATTGTATTAGCTAAGGGTTCATGTAATAAGCTAAGAACATTGATACATGTATTAAGCACTATGATTTCCATATAATCTTCATAACGTTATGGTATAAGTAACAGATACTAGTGAATTACATGATATGTGTGTGACTATAAACCCCATATGTTGAATTAGACCAATATCAATGATTAGGCTAATTACTCTATTGCTTATGTTTCCATCACTATGTTTGGACTTCTAGATTTCCTTATACTATAGCTTTTATATAAGTTGAATCTGTAATCACATGGTGTTCAATCTTACTTGTATTGTGAATATAGAAGCACTATAATGAATGGTAATCATACCAGGAATCGAACCTGTTCATGTAATTTTCTAGCTTATATATACATAGTGTTCAATCTTATAGGGTACCAAATCACAACCTCTAAGAGATCAATGGTTACTTTTATTCCATAATCTATGACTCTATCAACTATTAGTAATACAGGATAGTTACAGGATCATAGGTACATAACTACTAACACAGATAAAGAGCATGTTGAATATGTTTAATATTTCATACATATAACAAACATGTCCGCTTCATAAGCTTCTAATACAAGCTTTTCAAAGCTGACTGATACTACACCCTTATATACAAGCTGTAAGTAGTAGAAAAAAAATAGCAAGTAGCTATCATAAGCATCATGTAGAACTATGAATGGTTATAAATCTAAAATGACCCTTTGCATTACAGTGATACATTTATAAACAATGATACCTGTATTACGCACTATGATTTCCATATAATCTTCATAACGTTATGGTATAAGTAACAGATACTAGTGAATTACAAGATATGTGTGTGACTATAAACCCCATATGTTGAATTAGACCAATATCACTAATTAGGATAATTACTCTATTGCTTATGTTTCCATCACTATGCTTGGACTTCTAGATTTCCTTATACTATAGCATTCATATAAGTTGAATATGTAATCACATGGTGTTCAATTTTACTTGTATTGTGAATATAGAAGCACTGTAATGAATGGTAATCATACCAGGAATTGAACCTGTTCATGTAATCTGCTAGCTTATATATACATAGTATTCAATCTTATAGGGTACCAAATCATAGCCTCTAAGAGATCAATGGTTACTGTTATTCCATAATCTATGACTCTATCAACTATTAGTAATACAGGATAGTTATAGGATCACAGTTACATAACTACTAACAGAGATAAAGCAATCATGGAGGCATGAGTTTCCCTTTCCTTATCTTGCATTTTCCACCCCTCTAGTGTGCCTTTTACTATTTTATCATATTTTCTTGTTATGGGTGCATCGCTCAAGAGCCCAATCTTGCATTTGAGAGATTGAGCATTTATAATTCCTTAGGATGAGGTAGTTTATTGCTTGTTAAGGTTGGAACAATACAGGGCTCCTTTTATGTGTGGAGCATAAATTGCTCTAGAAATTAGGTGATGACTATGGGGTAAAGCTCATACTAAGATTTTTCCCACACACTAATTTTTGTCATAACCATTTTTTCATTTTTCGTTTTTCCTTTATCGTGGCTTTCTTTTCTTTCATCATTCATTTAGATGCATGAAACTATAGTGCAATTTTCTTTGGCCCAAACACAAGGATGGAGATGAGTGTATCAATCTCCATGATCAAAGATTACTTTCCCGAAGAATGGATATGGAATAGAGGGAATGATGGAAAGTGGAAAGTATGGAATATCATGGCCATCCTACTTCAATTAGAGCCTCAATATTATTATCCTTATTATAATACTAAGGCCTTAGAGGAGGTCCCATTGGACTAGGATCAAAGACTAACCTCCCAAGTAAAGTGAGGGAACAAGAATACAATGAAGAACGGCCAATCATTTAGATCACTCTTTGATTCATATTAGTATCCCACAAATTAATAAGCAAAATCATAACTACAAAATGGTAAAAGTCCCTCCTAATGAATGACCACCTTCCTTCAAGAAGAAATGACAGATGGGAGAGAGAAATCTAACTAGAGCATATATCTAGAGGTTCCATGGCATCATGTCAAGAGGAACTATAGTGGAACATCACATAAAGGAGAAACTACAAATTATGATGATTTTCAACCTATGGGTAAACATAACATCGAATGGAGGAGGAATTTTGACAATGAGGATGAAATTTCAATGGGAAATTCTCTTCCTCCAAATCCTTCTTTGTTATTGCCACAAGAAAGTTTGCTTAAAGAAGGACACGAAGATGAAGGAACTAGAAGTGATTTTGAAATCAGTAAAGATAAAAAGGATGATTTAGAGCATGGTTTTGTATCTTCAGAGGATAAATCTAAACCGCTTGATGAATCAACATTGGACTCAGTTAAATCTAATAATATCAAGGATATTTCCAAAAATTCCATGGTGTTGCATGGATCTACACTAATTGGGGCAGATGAGAGGATGCTTTTGGAAATTCCAGCAATGATGGTCCAGCCATTGAGACTAATAAAGGGAATATTTCAGGTGTGTATGTTTCCATTGAATTTATCTGTATGGAACCTCTTGATAAATTGCTTCCATGTGCACGTTGTTGATACTTTGTTTTGTTTGCAATGCCTTCTGATTTGGCAGAGTATTTCTATTATTATTTATTTCTTTTTTTGTTCAACAAAATTTTTGGATGTAGTATTTAGGATTTTTTTTTTATGTGTACTTGCTAATCTAACTACTTTTATGTTTCTGTGCTTAGAATTTTGGTTAAAACTTTTCTATTTTTTGCTAGTCTTCCTAGATTTTAATTCTTGTAAATCTATGAAGAGTGGAAAAATGTTAAACATAAGCCATTCAATTGTTGTGAAAAGATATTAAAGGCTTGTGATAATTCTAGTTACTTTTATTTTGTATGACTAGATTGAATAGTTTGTAAATTATTATATATCAGCTTGTTGTATGAGTCATGTTACATTGGTGTGAAATTGAGGTAACTACATTGAGTTATTTTTCTAAAGTTAAAAATAGGGACTGCATGATTATATATTTTACAAATATTACGCCATTATGTGTCAAGCATTTTTTTAAATCAATGCCTATATATGTAATTTCAAGGACTACCATAACTCTCATATAATTCTTTAAAGGGTGCTAGCTCAATCGAAGAGCACCTGCCTTATAAGCAGGAAGTCAGTGGTTCGATTCCACTGTGTCCTAATATGAATTCAATCAATGATATTGTAGTTTATTTTTAATTGGGAAATATACACCTAAAGAGGGATATATACACATCTTTGAAGCTCATCGTCCATTGGTACAATGTTCATGGTGGAGTTCAATTTGGAAACTCAAGTGCCTTGCCAAAGCTAAACTTATAATGTGGTGTATACTCTCAAACAAAATACCCAATTGAGCACACCTTCAATTGCGCTCTCACATTTGACCTACCAAATGTACATTATGCATGATGGTAGAGGAATTCACCAATCATCTATTTATTACCTTCCATTTCATCCAAGCTCTCTGGACTCCTATTATTTCTGCACATAATCTCAACATAATATGTGATGGTCACACTGTTCTCTTGGCATGGGATTCCTGGTGGAAATATTCCAAGTCCCATAAACTCCACAATCTCCCCACATTAATCTGTCGAGGAATTTTGATCACAAAAAATCACGTTATCTTTCAAAACATCCAACCTTCTTGGATCACCTTTGTTGCACACATATCCTCTATATATCACCTGATTCTGGAAGACCCTCCTCCTCCCACCCGCCAAAACATCATTCCTGAGGTTTTTGACTCTACCTTTCCGTGGGCTTACTTTGATGATTCTGCACAAAAATATGGCTGTGGGCGGGTGGGGGGGCGGGTGGTTTCCTCTACACCTAACTTAACTTCTCTACTTCAAAGTCAAGATAGGCCTTGGTAGGGGAACACACAACTATGTTGAATGATCCTATCTCCTTCCACTTCTATAATTTTCCATTACCAAAGATTATAACCAACTTTAGATCATTGGAGACTCTAAAATCATCATTTATTGGTTCAACCAACATACTGCATGTCAAGTGCACACACTACAGAACATCTTATATGAGGTATACCAGCTCAAAACACATATTAATTACATCTCATGTCAACATATTTACAAGGAGAGGAACAAAATTTCTGATCTGCTATCCAAATAGGTAGCGCCCTTATTGAGGGAACAATGAGAGATCCAGGAGCACAATGATCATCTATACTGCAAATAATTCCATAGACCTTTTGAAGAATTTCAGAGACAAAGGGCAGTGGGAACATAATTTTTACCTACAGATGATACACAACACTATGCCTTTTTTGGGCTACTTCATGCAAATATTATTTTCTTTACTATGTATTTACCACTTTTTATTTTCCATATGTAAATATACAAAAATAGTATCTATCATAAATTCTATCTAAAACAACATATTTTTGTTGAATATGTCAAAGATGTAATGAACTAAAAACATCTACTAGCTTATTTGAATATGAAAATTGCAGATACAACATGTAACTTTTCTTATTTAATAATGAAAGTTATGATTATTTCGAGTGAAATTTTTTTTATTATTAATTAAATACTTCTGATATTGGTTTATTTGAATGGTGAGATATCTTTATAGATTCATTATTTTATATTGTGTCTAAAGAGACAAAAGTGATTTTGCATTGTCTTTGAATGTAATTTTTTATTGTCTATAGAGAGACAATAGTTAGGATCAAAAACATGGTCTATTTAAAGACAATATGTCTTTAGTCCCAACTATTGTCTCTAGAGAGAAAAATATGAGACTGTATACAAAAATGTGTGTGCTATATATTGTCTTTATAGAGACAATATTTTAAGACAATTTAATTTGAGACACCTACTTAAACACAATATTTAAGACAATACACAACTTTTATTTTGTCTGAAGTGAAGACAATTTACCCAAAAATTGTCTTAAAACCTCCTTTGTGTTGTAGTGTTGGAAGGGTGCGTTAGGTCCAACTATTAAGTAGTTGTTTCGAAAATGACCTATCTACAATAATTTTTTGAAAATGACCTATCAACCAGATTTCTTGAAGTTTAGTTACATGATTTCTAGTTTGAGATCAGATTGATAGAAATTATACAATTATATTGAAATGGACCATGAAAGAGATTTAAACTAATCCCATCTAAAATTGATAGTGTCAAAGTTTGATGCATTTCTTAATATCACCAAATGACTTCATCACAAATCAAATCAAATTTAAATAAGATAGGTTGTGAAGCAGCAAGTCCATACCAACAGATCCTTGTTTTTAGGAATAGGAATAGGTTAATCGTGGATTTTAGGAATAAGAACCTTGAGGACCGGGACCAACATCCAAGCGAGAAGCAATGAAATTCATTATAAGAGAATAATTTTAGGACAGGGAGTAAGCATGCCCAACTACTAAAAAAAAAGCAACTAAAATATGAAATGAGATGAGTAAATATAGCTACCATGTTAGTGAAATAGCAGCTAGACTATATTTCAAAATAAGATATGATTTGCTCTAAATAATATGAAATTATTATCTTAACTAGATTATGAAAGTGAATGTAATGAACCCAACTATCATAATATTAAAAACTAGTTAGATTATAAAAGAAATGACAGAAAATGATACTAAAAAATAGTTACATTATAAAAGAAATGGTTGAAAGGAAACATGACAGAAAGGGTAACATAGCGATAACTGCACCTACCTAATCACAACTACTGAACCTAATCACCGCTACTGATCATGATGGAAGGTAGCCCTTGTTTCAGTACCTAAAACACTTAGCAGATTGGAAAATGTTAAAAGGTTTACAAAAGCAGTAAAGAGGTTATTTTGACCCATGACCTACCCTTAAACTCAGAAAAAAGAGGCCCTTCAAAGTAGAAATTTCCCTTTAATAATGCTAGCAGAATATCATTTTTTTATGATCTGACTAGGCATTAGATTATATTAAAACTATACAAAAGCAAATTGAGGATAAGTACAGTTTACCATTCGTGCCATAAAACAAACTTTGTTTCCATCATATCAAATACTAGTATAGAATATTTTCCTAACAAAGTGCTCAGAATAGGAATTATAATTGGATATTTTGTGAGCCTCTTGTTCCCATGTTTCACGAAATTTGGGGCTACAAATATGTAATTTAGTCATGATGATGTATTGTGTCTAGTTGAAGTCCAATGTTGGGTTTATGATGTAAACATATGGATGGCTATTTCATTACATCTGGAGGTATTTATCATGCATTCATCATTCACCTTCACAAAAAATAACAAAAATTCCATAGAATGATGTATTAATTTGGGTAATTTTGTAGCGTATATGATATTTACCACAGTTAAATATTTAAATCTTGACATTCACATGATACATCTAACATCACTCCTACAGCTGAAGCAACAGGCAGCACCCAAGCCTACATGACAAGAATCAATGATGCCTTCAATCTAGCTATAATTAAACTCATAATTTGATGAGTACATGACATAGTAAACAATAGGCTTCAACTTAGAGAAGAAATTATTGTGTGCTAGACCTTTGTGACTACGCAAAAGTAGAGGCGACAATGTTGTGATAACGAAATCTCTCTTACTTCAAATAATTTATCAAGATTGCATGCATCTATGGTGGTTTAACTACTAGCACAAGGACTCAGCTCATGCTGCTAGAAATGTTGGTTTGTCTCAGGCTAAAGCCTTGGTTATAGTAATGACTTGATTTTCCAAGTAATGGATAGTTTGAACCGACTATATTTCATAACCGTTGAGTTTATTCCTTTCTATCTTGAAATTACATAGTAGTGTTTACAAAGAAACAACAAATTCCTATAACTCAATACAAAACGAAACTGGCTAGCATACAAAACGAATCGAACCTGTTCATGTAATCTTATAGGGTACCAAATCACATCCTCTAAGAGGTAAATGGTTATTGTTATTCCATAATCTATGACTCTATCAACTATTAGTAATACATGATAGTTACAGGATCACAGGTACATAACTACTAACAGAGATAAAGAGCGTGCCGAATATGTTGAATAAAGAGCAGGACAAATACTTGGTATTGAATTCACTTGAAGTCGCCATAGACCAACAACGTGGATGGAAGCAGCAACATAGAAAAAAATGCGTGAACAAACAGACCAGCAATAGCACAAACAGAAAAACCCGCAAACAAATAGACACACAAAAATGCGGTAAACAAATAAACTTCACGGGCGATTTATTTATAGCAACTAGTTCGGCTGAACTATTTTAAGAGTAAAAGTTCAGCCGAACTCAAAGTTTGGATGTCGGTTTTCCCATCTTCGGCAAAAATTCTATTTTCCCAGGCCATCAGTGTGTCGTCAATCTAAACAGAAGCACGAGTTTGGCGTAACTTTATAAAAGGTTCGGCCAAACTATTGCTAGAAAATTTTTTCAGCCCCCGATTCTCACAAAAGTGTAACCCATCTTCACATATCTGCCCATATACACGCGGATAAGAATGATCCAAGTCATGTATACCTTTTGTGCTTCAAAATAATAATACTAGGGGGCATTACCATGGTACTATCCCACAAGTTTGATAACCATGTCATCTATTTGATTTCGTCCAAGAATACCATCAGCAGCTATGTGGTTTTGACTCATGGTATTGGTAAAGGATAAATATATATAAGGAGAAGAAGATAATCGTGAAAAATTGTGCATGTGTAAGGGATATCACTAAATACTTCTCTCTGAAGTATATCTTCATAGAAGGAACTCTATTTTATTGATAAATCTGAACTTATGATGCACCCTTGGATGGATTGATGGATCAAGGTCTCCAGTCTTGAAATGAATATGTTCTTGCATGATCCAATGAAGAGATGATTAGATCTGAGAACTCACACAAGTTTACTGAAGTGGAGTGAAGAAATCTGAGTAATTTATATATATCTCAAACATTCTGCTGAATTAATATTTACATATCTATACGCTATTTTGTCTCAGTAAAAGTGCGTATATATGCGGATTTTTTTTCTTCAGAAAAGGCGCGTATGGAAGTTAGGGTTTTCTGAAGCTTATTGTAGAGGTTTTCTATTATTGCTGCTATTTTTCTGCTGTCTGTCAAAGAAGTCTTCAGGTAGATCTAGGTTTCTTGATTGATGTATATTATGCTAAGTTGATTATGTACAACTCTGATCAATGAGTGAGAAAATATGTGTTATAATGAATGATTGATCAAGGGTTCTGCATTTTGAAAAGATATATGACTGAATGACTCAGATTTGGATCTAAGGTAGATCATATTCTAAAAAACAGTATTCACAGATCTATATGAAGGTTGATGTTAAGGAAAGTGTGTATACACGTAGGTTCAGTGAAGCAAAGCAGCGTATGCTTTTCGAGATAATGAATGTTTAGGGTTGAATTTTATTCTGCATACTGATTCTGAAATCTGGTTGTTACAGTGTTCTGATTACAGTGATATTGCTGCTCCGTTTGATGTATTGGGTGAAGTTTATTATTATTGATATTTTAGAAGGGTTGTGTTGAAGCTATGTGATCTAGTATGAAAATTGATGAAACATAGTCTGCAGTGATTCGGAGGGAAGTAGAAGCTTCCTGCCAATAGAAGTTGGTGTTCTAATCAGGGGGTTGAAGCTCCCTTCCAGTAGTGGTTGGTAAATGAGATCAGGGGGTTGTAGCTCCCTTCCAGTTGCAACTAGAAAATGAGAGAAGGTTGTAACCTTCTGTAGGTATATGCTTGCGTACTGATATGAGTCTACATCAATAAAATATTGTAAGCAGTTTTCCATATAATAAATATTGAATACAGAGACGACAACACTGGTGGTTTTCTCTCGAATTGGGTTTCCACCTTAAATCATAGTTTTCATGTGTGTTTCTCTTATGTGATTATTTATTCTGTTTTTACTGCACATATTTACTGATTAACTAACAGATGCATTACTGATAAACTGAGTTAAATATTGTTTCTGAAAAGTTTTTCTAACAATTAAATTATATCAATATACGCTAGTTCCTTTTGGTATATGAACACGTATATGCAAGTTGGGTTCATCAAAGCCACGTATGGAATTCAGTAAAGAAAAATTTAAAAGTATCAGTAACATATAAATACAGATTCTCCCTCCCTCTCAGTATTTTCCCCGACATATAATGGTAGCATACAATCCTTCCATCATGTATCAAGACAACTCCCATAGCACACCCACTCAAATTTATCTCCACTTATAAAGACTGATACAAGTTTGTTAATGTTAGAATTGGGGCTTGAATGATATTATTCTTTATATATTTAAAGTCCCTTTGTTTACCTTTTCCCCATTGGAAACTATTTCCACTTGCTATTATGGCATGGAGAGGTTTTCTTTCTACTGGAAACAAAGTTATTAATTTCCTTAGGTACTAGGTTGGACCCATGAAACTCTTGACCTCACAAACATTAGTACAAAATGACCATTTCATGATGGCCTCCATCTTGGAGGGATTTATATTGAACTCTCCTTCAACAATCCCATACCCTAGATACACCAAACACTACAACTCAAACTTGAACTTCTTGAGATTTTCTAACATTTGGCACTTCTTCAATGTTTCTAGTGCTTGAATTAAATGTAAAATATGTTCCTCCCATGTAGCATAATATACCATTTTATATTATAGAGAGAAAATAACAAATGAATCCCTAAAAGGGCACATCTTATCATTAATTAATCTCATAAACATTGTTGGTGGATTACATATGACAAATGGCTTGAATAACCACTCATACAAATTTTTCCTTGTTTTAAAGACGATCTTCCATGTATCTTATTCTTTTAATTGAACTTGGTGATATCAAGACTTCATGTCCATCAAGGTGAAGTATTTTTCTTGGTGCAACTAATCCAACAGATCATGTATCATAGGTAGGGCGTATCTGTTCTTGAGCATGATTTTGTTCAATTCCCTATAATCTATACACATTCTCCAAAGCCCATCCTTCTTTGGCACAATGATGATTAGTGACCCACATGGTGATGTATTTGGTCAAATGACACACTATTCTAGAAGTTGTTGCAACAATTTCTTCAACTCACTTTCTTCTATAATATACTTCTTCTACAACCTAATAATTGGTAAGGGGGAGTGTGTGAATAGTTTTATGTCATGTTCCACATCCCTCTTAGGTGGTAGTCCATTAGGCTCTTAGAACACATCCATGTATTCATGTAGAAACTCCTCCTGATATTGTTTTTTTTTCTTACTACACCACTCCAGGAATTCCTTGCCTCTTATTGACTCCTATATATATATATATATATATATATATTGACTTTTTCTTAAAATAATAAAACATACTTCTTTTTGGAACTGATCACTTTCTTGGCTTCGTTGGAACTTACAAGTGAGATTTTAAACTTTCCTTTCTATGTGTTGATGATGGACGTCTTGCCATCCTTGTTGAGAATGTATCAGTTGGCCATACTCATGAATATTATATCAATCATGCACATGTATAGGCTCCCGAGCACAACTACACATACATCAGGGGGAACTGCATCTAGATCTACTTCATCAATAAAATCAACACTGATATAAAATCTATTTTTTCCATATTAGTTACCTTGAACTCTACATTCTTATTCACATATCCTAGTCGATATGGGTTTGTATGATAATGAGCTTCCAACCCAAAATTATTGAACAAATCTACTTCAGTGAGATTCTCCTTTTATCCTAGTAAAACAAAGCATCAATATGTGTCTTCTTGGCTTGTATCTTTATATGGAAAAGTTTGCTCATTTCATTCCCTTCATTTTGCTAAAGGCTGCTCAGGTTCACCTCCTTCTAAACTAATGTACAGACGATCTCTATCTGTGTTAGAGCTACTTTAAACTTGGTTTCTCTAATAAGTCACAATCACATATCCTCTATATGGAAATCAATGTTACAATGGTTGTAGTGCTTGAAGGGATATTTACATTGGTGTATTATAGTTTTTGTCTTCTATGGTTTCCCCATTTTTATGTTTTCTTCCCCTACTTAGAAGAATCCTATTTCTCCTTCTTTTATCCACATGATTATGCTACATTCAGGCTCATGTTCTCTAGGTATTGTGCAAGTACGAAAGCCTCATCCGTTGATTTGGGCTTGAAAAACATCATTTGGTCACGCAGATAGAGGTGTATACCCGCGAATACTTGAGGAGTACATATAGGATCTTTAGAGAGATACACAACATTATAGTTATCTTTTCGAATTCTAGGGTGTACTAATGCACACTTTGGTCCATATTTTTCCTCAAGTAATGCCACTCGATCCACTAGTCCACCACTTAACTACTGAGATTAAAAAAATATTTAATGATGGTTTTTAAATACTCCCACTTAGTCACTAGAGGCTCTCCCTCCATCCTCATGGTTTCTGTGTGGCTCTCCCACCAAGTCAATGCATGTCCCTCTAATTTTAGTCACACAAATGATATATTTTTCCCTTTCATGATGTGATGGACATTGAAAGCATCATAACATCAATATCCCAGGGTATGGCTTGATATAGAATGCTACTTCAATTTTAAACATGGGTTGTGAATGGTTGAGAAAACTTGAATTGGGCTGACTTTTTTCAGGTTCTTTCTTTGACTAGTTCTCCATTTCTCCTTGATCTTCTGATTCACATTCTCATTTTTCCTTTGCATTCAAACCTCCAACTCTCTAGATATCCCAAAATTTCCATACAAGGCCTCCTTGAGAAGGTTTACGCTATAATTTATATATGCAACTTGTTTTTCGAGCCATGTAAACCTCACCTCTATAGGAGCACGAGGTTTGTTTACAGATTCATTGGCCCTGATTAGGGCTTTATGATTTTCAGCCCTATCGATCTACATCTCTACAATTTCCAAAAAATAGTCAAGGAAACCTTATATGATACCAAATTGTCCATAAAATTATATGGACATTAAATTGGAGAGTTCATTAGGAACAAATCTCATAATATTATATTAAAAATATGAGATTCTACACTTTTTACAATTTTATTAAACTTTAAGGTCTGTAAATTTAACTGTAATTTGTGCATGCATGCGAATGGAAATTACGTAAAAACTAAAATAATGATTAAATAAGCTCACTTACACCCATAAGACACAAAATATGCTTTGGGAAACCCTTTCTGTATAAAACTTAGGTGCGAGGTGAGGTTGCTTCACTCTCTTTCTCTCTCTCAAAATATGCTTGTTAGTACAAAGAAATAAGGCATGTGGCCATGGGACGATACATTGCAAAAATCCTTCCTTTTTTCTCTACCTCCTATCCCCTTTGGCTATCTTTTCTCAGCTATGGAACAAAATTATATCAAAATAATGGAATTCCTCTTCCTCCTAATGGGCTGGTTATAACACAACCTCATAGCCTACTAGTGGTTAATTTTGACTACATCAACTCTTAAATAGAGTTACAAAATAGACTCTTCTAGAGTATTTTACATAAAAAACATGTGGCTAGCCCATTTTCCATGAGTAATGGGGGCTAACTCAACATCCTATTGAATTGTAGGTGTTAAATAAGAAGTCAAATTCTCAATAGCATAACTTTTTCGTATGGACTCTGATTAATGTACTTCTTACAATGTTATAAATATCTTTGTGTGTACAGAAAAATGGTAATGCGTGACACTAAAGTTTTACCCATAAAAAAATTCATTTGATTCCTCAAAAGTCTACGAGAATGTTTCATACCCCATTTTACCAAATTAGGCCACTTGGTAAAAACGGTCCCATGAGCTAATTTATCCAGTTTTTCCACTCGAAATGCACCTATGTGGATGAAAAAAAATATATTGATCTAATTTGTATCATGAAACACCAATTAATTACTAGTTTTGTCATTATCAACCAAGAAATAGCACATAATTTATGGGAGAAAAAGATTGGGGTACTATTTTATCCTAGCTATGGTTTCTTATTACTTTTGTTGCATATGGGAGCATGAATGCCCTAAATAATGCATGCACATTCTTATGAATGTGTGTGTGTTCATTAAAGGGCACCCCTCCTAATGACTTATTTTAAAACATATTTTATTATCATCATCAAATTCAACTTTCATGCTTCATTGTCGAAGAGTAAACCCTTACCTCTGTGTCCTACTATAATTACTTAGCTGATATTATTTGATGGTAGCTTCAATAGATTAGCCAAAAATGATGGTTAACATGTATATCCTTTCCAAAAATTAGGTATTTATGCTTGAAGCAATAAAGTCGGTACTCAAACTAAGGCCTCGTAAACTAAAAGTTCCTTAATGTTCTAAATATGTATTAATAGCTTAGTTTTTCCCTATATATTCCCTAATACCTAATACCTAATATCTAATCTATTCCCTTCGTGTTCCCCAATACCTAATTCTTAATTCGTACTCAACATAAACCTGAAGTTCTTAACCAAAGGAGTTCTTAATTTATCTAGTTGGTCAAGGTATAGAATGATAACTTATTTTTCTTATATATTATATTAATTAAGTGTTAAGTAGGCACTCACTGCTTAACAGAGTTTGAGTTGAATATGTTCCCTAAAACATTATATGTGAGTTGTTAGTTCACTGAACTGGCTTAACTGATCTAGCTTAATTGATCATTAATTCAAGGAGTTATCAATCAATCTAATTTTTCATGGATATGCATAATATCAACATTTACACATTCCTCCTCCCTTTACTCCATAACTTATGAGCCGCAAGCTTATGAATTATTTTGGCTACTGCTATAGTGTAGCCACTGAATAGAGATAATTATTGGAAATCCACACACAATAGAGGAATGAGTGTTATGAATCATAGAGGCCATAAAATAACATAACAAGGTGGATAAATCTACGAACATATCCCTTATTACTTATCAACATTGTTGTAGTATATTCAATGCATGGGCGGACGAAATACATTGTGCTTGTTACAGGAGGCTTCTTTCCTACAAGAAAGTAACAGGTCAATTGGTTTGTTAGATTGTTAGTGGAACAAAATAACATGTAGTAATCTAAGTAAATAACATAACATGCTACAATAAATAAGAAACAAGAAAAAAAATACTCATCTAGAATAACAAGATCAATCAAGTCAAACACACTAATAATCAAAATGGAGAACACTTCTTCTTTTATTATTTGTTGATGGTGTAAGAGAATAGGATGCTAAATTACTTGAAATGAATCCTTAGAGCTATGCATCTCTAATAGTAAAGGCAAGGGGATCTCTTCCCTTTAGGCTTCTTAGAAGCCTCTCTCTCTCCTTGAAGGATGGTAGAATAACGGACACTTGGTGAACTTATTCTCTTGGATTGAGTTGTTCGATGGCCAATAGTTGAGTACTTCCCCTCGTTGCTTCCTGGATAACACAATGATGGTTTTCTCTCAAGAAATTTGGCCAACATAACAATGTGTTCTCATATTCTTCTTCCCATGGAAGTATTTTATCAAAAAATTTCAAATTGTCCCTCCCTCTCTTGGTACAAGATGGATGTTGACACAAGAGTGGGAGGTTGATTCCTTTGGGTGCTACACTAAAGGCCTCAAGGTGGATCCAAGGTGCCTATACTTGGATGGCTTCAGTGGGAATATTCTTATTCAAGTGTAGCAAGTGGTCTTGGATGGTGAATTTCTGAATCCCCAAGACTGCGTGATTATCTAAGGGATAGTCATGATGATCTTCACTGCTATAGAAGAAGAGGCCATGTGAATTGCTTAGGGTCATTGTTTTCTGTGTGCTATTTGAAAATTTTCGTTGCTTGAACTTAGGAAAAATTCATATTTTCAGATCCTGTAATCTATTTCTTCCATGTAAATCCTTATTTGTACCTTCTGCTTGACATTTCCTAATTTATTTTGCTTCTATGATTTTCCTGTGATAACAGTTTCCCCCTAATTTATGAGGTCTAGGAAGAACTTTATAGCCAAAATACATTATAGTTTATTTTATTTATAATCTGTTTGAGAGAGAGAGAGAGAGTAACTCGTGTGAAACTCAAGGTTGGAGACCCCTTTTCATGAGTAAAAGAGGTACCATGCTTTGATGGCAACCTGCAAGAGATAAAATAAATAAATATTTCTATGATGAAAGAATGTCCCATGCTCTTGATACTTTGGCTAGTTAAATCTTATCTGAAAGATAGAGGTTCTGTCTGTGTCACTTGTGTAGTAGTGACTTGCTGTTTGGTTAATGATGATGGTTGTTGACGCCCTCAAGGGAATTTTTTATTTAATAGTAAGTTGAATGTGGTGCCCACATTCATAATCTTGGTATGGAATGTTTTTAAATTAAATTATCATTGTCTGCATGGGGTTTTTTACTGGATACCTTATCGTGTAAGAATTTTTGAAAGAGATTCTTATGATGGCACGGGTCTTCGATAAATTTTGACAGAGTGCAACAGTTGTGAAGTACGATACCATCCTAACATGAAATCTTGTGTTGTATTCGAATGTCAGGAGGATCTATGACATCAATGGGAAATGATGACTCCCATAGTGTCATTCAAGGATGCCCCTATTGATGTGAGGAGCCATCCAAGGTACTGCCTCCTGCTTGGAATATGGTTATTGAAGTCGACAAGAAGGAAGCCTCAACTGACTGAGAGAAGTACCGATGCGAGGGACCCAAATCTCTGATGTAGCAGGTGGGGTGAGATAGGTTAGTTTAGGCATGATGATGAGAAATGGTTGTAAATGATCATGGAAGTTCAATGACCCAAGGTCAAAGCTTTTAAATGCAAGTGACGATATTCATAACAATTTCTGGTGATGAAATCCTTGGGGTCAGTAGGACGTCTAGCGAGGCAATGTGTTTTTTATGAGTGTCATAGTGGGGTTGAGTAAAGGGTGTGAAGTTGTGACCAAGGGTGATTATGTAATGCTGCTAGGTGATAAATGTGGATGGATGGGTGGGAGTTTTCTCCTAAAACATCTTTTTACACTTTCCAAAAGAATATATAATGGGTGTGCATGTACAAGCACGAAGATGGGTGCCCCAATAAATATTAAAATGATCACTCACTTATGGTTTGACGAGGGTGTTTTTGCTGAGGGTGGGAACCCCATTTTTTAGTCTCGGTGTGAGGTTGGTGAAGTGGATGAGAAGTGTCACAAATAGGCTATGCGAATGGGGGTGTCGTAGAAAAAGTACATGACACAGTGGTGCGTATTCGATCTGCTTATGAGAATGGAAAACTGGTAAAGGTGTTTTATCGTTACATGGGTAAAATTTGACTTGATGTATGATGGATGAATGAACAAGAAGTGTTACCTAAACTTGGATGTTATGGCCATGAAGCCATGTTTTTGATGTATGGTCTACTTGAGTGATTGATGCCATTGAGGCTGAGGCTCTACCAAACAACAAGAATATTTATCATGTGCAAGGTAGGGCGATGATAAACATGGTTGGGTGACTGGACCCTATGGTTTATTCTTATGGAGAAATGATGTCAGGATATGCAAAGCTTATTTGGGGAGCCTATCATGCTAGGGATAGAATGATACTTGCTCTTATACCTTTAGTAGCTGGGGCAACAGGTGATTTTTCGTGCTTGTAAAACCTACAAAATTACCTGAAGTGAAAGAAAATTTTCCATTCAAATATATTGAAAATAATGTTGAATGGAAAGTGATAAGAGAGGACATACATGTCATAATTGAAAAATGAGTTTTTCTTAGGCGTGGACGTGCGAAGCCTACTTCAGATGTGATGAGGTGTTGATCATTGTGTTTCTTTCAGTTTTGAAAATGGGCATTCTAAGCTCTTGTTATGATATCTTGAATAATGAGAAAAATGACATATATGGGTGAATATGGCTCATTTCAATTCATTTGTGTTGTTTGAGAGCTTTGAGGCCAGAGCTGAGGCCCTAATGTTGAGCCTTTCTTGTCATTGTAGTTAGATTTTGTACCCAAGATTCACATCATTAGTGCTAGGTGGGGCCCTAAATGTCTTGTAATTCAATTTTTTCAGTTTTGTCTAGGGGGGTCTATACAAATTAGGTTTATACAGATTTCCTAGGGGATCCAGATATGGGTCTTCTTGCTGGTTATGTGTGGGACCCTGCAAGTATGACATTTTGATGTTCCTCTACATTTTTTAGTATTTTATGATGTGTATATTTATATGTCCATTGTGGTGACACTGAAACTATTCTTGTTTCTCTTGCAAATGTGGGAAAAGATGGGCATCTGACCTATGGTTTTATGGATGACCTAGAGGATGCATAACTCAAGGTGTTGATGGCTCAAGAGAGGGCGTATCGTCTTACATTGTACCATGTGGCACTTTCTTTTTTGGTTGTTGCACCTGTACTGGCATTAGGTGCAACTGTGGGTCCATTAGATCCACCTGGCGGGGCTCAGCCCTAGAGATGTTATGTAATCAGGGAAAGCGCCCGTTATGAGGATGCTTCCATTATTTTTTGATGACATGTATATATATTTTTGGGCTAACCCATGGGTTAGATACATGAATTGTATATTGTGACTCACATGCATTTTTTTTGATATATATATATATATATATATATATATATATATATATATATATATATATATATATATATATATATATATATATAGATGTAGATATATATGCGAGATATGTATTTTTGTGGCTTTGATGATGTGTCTATGGTTATTTTTTTATGGATGTCATGTACCTTTGATGAAGATCTATTTGCTATGTGTTTTTATTTTCTATGGATGATGGTTTATATGATATGTGTTCTAGTCTACAATGTGATTACTTATCCAATCAGCTGTCTAGTTTTAATTCCTGGGTATATGTGTGAATGAGATATGATGAAAATGACAACATAATATTTTTGCATGCAAATAATTTCTAAATAGCTGAGAATATCGTACTTCAAAGTCTTGGTTTAACTGTGGAACCACTAGCTAGGAATCGAGGTAGACATGTAGATGGAAAATTCCTTGGTTGAAGGCATCGCTCATTAGCCTGATGACTGCATCATATTATTTCTAATTATTGGTGGCTGATCTGATGCATGCACCATTGGTGAAGAATGGTGATCGGTCAGGATATTAAATGGCCCAAGCGGTTGCTGCTATACTTTTAGACCATCGCGATTCTACATCAATGAATCCAAAATAATGGAGGGGGAACGATCCATCTGTGACAACATAAAAAAATTTTTGAACAAGTCTATGATGACTATACCCATCGAAAAACAGATTTTACTACATGCATATTATCTCTAGGGTTGATGCCTCCTTCCCCTAATGCGTAAAAGTTTTTGAGGTAGAGCCCATTGATGGAATTAGCTAGGCATGTACTATTGGGCTCTGATAGAATGTTTCCCCCTTGAGGAGGTAATGTTTTATGCCATAGCGACCTTTCCTAATGTTTCAAACTTCCTAGGTCCTAGGGTCTATTTCACGACATCGTAGTGGAGGAATAACTCTCCCTCGGTAAATGAGCGAGGGGTGATTTTGTGATCGAATGATTCTTTTACCCGTTTTTTATGTTCCTCGTTATGTTGGAGCGATTGTCGTCGATTTTTGTCGACAAGTTCTAGTTGTACCAATCATTGTTATAAAGGCTAGGTATCATCAAGGAATTCGATGGCGATGTGCAAGTTGGTGATTTTGCATTTGATTGGAATCGAAAATTCCACCCCGTACACTAGCTGGAAGGATGTCAATCCTGTTGAGTTTTTCACTACCGTGTGGTATGCCCACAAGGCAGAAAAAACAATATGGTTCCAATTTTTCTTATGGTTATTCACCATACTTTGTAACATTGTTTTGAGTAATTTGTTGAAAAATTCTACCTGTCCATTGGACTGAGGATAGTATGGTAATGTGAATCTGTGTGTGAATCATAGGTGCTGGGACAGATCCTAGAATATTTCATTTTCGAAATTCTTTTCATGACCATAAAATAACTCTTTCGGCACATCAAACCATGTGATGACATGCGTGAACATAAACTGTGTCATGGTTTATGCCGTGTTGTCATATGTGGGAATGCCTTCTGCCCATTTGGTGAATAGTCACCCAAAATGATGATGTATTTTTGGTTTGCAGACAATGTAGGGTTACAAGTCATGAAGTCGATGCCCCACTTAAAGAAGGTACCGGCTATAATGACAAGGTGAAGAGGAGTGGGAGGTGCTCTTGCCTTGTGAGTGAAGCATTGATACGCTCGCATATTTTGACTATTGTGATGCAATCGAGCAACAATGTGAGCCAAAAATATCCTTCCTGGAGAAATTTTTGGGTGGTATTCATTCCAAAGAGGTGGCCTCCACAAGATCCACTATAACAGTCATTGATAGATTATTTAGCTTGGTCATGTTTGAGGCATCAGAGGAGGATGGTATCAATGCCTTGCTGATAAAGTACGTATCCCATGAGGAGGTATCAAGGGGTTGGTGGTGTATGTGCCTTCGGTCGTCGTGTGCCATATTTGGATTGAAATTTTGGGTTCAGAGAAATAAGTGGATATTTCCATACCAAGGATCATCAGTCGTCACTAGAAATCGATGTTCATCTGGTAGTGAGTCGTTGACTAGGGATCCTTTAGTCTGACATGGGAGGTCATCGATGAACTGAACTAAGATCAAAATTTTCTTTCTCTTCGAAGATTTGAATTTTAAGTAAATCTCCTGCAGTATGACTACCCAATGAGCTTATTTGTGTTTCATCAAACGGAGGGTCATCAAGTATCTCATGGGGTTGATAGTTGCGATGATTGTTGTAGTCCGCAAGATAATGTAGTTCCGAAGATTTTGGACTGCATGTATAAGGGCTAGGGCAGTTTTTTATTTAGTTTCATACTTTAATGTAGGGCCTGATAAGTTTTTACTGACTTAATAAATTACATGTTCTTTACCATCAGGTCTGTCTTGGATTAACACCCTGGCTAAGGGAGTTTCTAATGCTGACACATATAGGGTGTAATCTTTGTCGTAATTTTATGGGCTAATCAATGGGGTTGAATATAATGTGATTTTTCGACATCTTAAATGACTTTTGCGCTTGATTTTCCCATTTAAATGAGATATCTTGATGGAGAAGGCATAGGAATCCATGTGTAGAAGTGGCATAATCGGGGACAAAGTGTTTTGGGAAATTGGCTTTCCCCTACAAGATTTGGAGTTTCTTGAGGGTTTGTGGTGGTGGAACCTCTTGATAGCTTGTATTTTTAGGGGCCCACTCTGATCCCTTTTTCAGATGCTATAAAACTTAAAAAATGATCATGTGTTGATGCAGAAGACACACATGAGAGGGTTCAAGCGTAGGTTGTAATTTCGACATCCTTGGAATACCAATGGTAAATATTCTAGATGATCACTTCGTTTCTTAGATCAAAAAATGAGGTCATCCAAGTAAGCGAGGAAAAGGTGGGCTAGGTCATGGAAGGTATAGTTCATGGCCCACTTGAAATTTACTGCCACGTTTTTTAGACCAAATGGCTTAACCTGGTATGTGAAAGTGCCCCATGGGGTGGTAAATGTTGTCTTGTATCAGTCGGTATGCCAAATTTGAATTTGGTTATACCCTAAGAAGCCATCCATAAATGATAGGGCCTCGTATCTAGTACAAGCATCGATGACTTGGTCAATGAATAGGGTAGGGTATTTGTCTTCAGGTAAAATTTGAAGGATGACAAATTATCTTGAAGTTTAAAAACATTGGCGAATATCACTAGTTCCTAATATGCAAACCATAAAATGCCTATTGATATATTTGTAAAAATATTCAATTTTATAATGTTTTTATATACATTCTATATATAATGTTGGCAATTTTTAAGGTAAAATAATTTTATATTGTAAATTTTGGGCGAATAAGTTTTATAAAAAATGGAAATTTCCGAATCTTTGTCTTGGAAAAATCACGGAAAATTAGCCCACTCGTGAATATTAGCCCCTAAAATTTTCCATGTTTGTCTTTTTGACAAGGATTTTTCAAATCTTAGAAATCAGTACAGATGTGAATGGTGCCCTATTTTTTCAAGAAAAGAACACGATTGGAAACCCATGATGTGTAAGCTATGGGGTAGATAAACCTTGCTTTGTGAAGCTTATCGATTTCTCTCTTAATTGCTTCTACCTTAGATGGGTATAATTGACATTGTTTCTGGCGTATCGGTGGTATGTTGAGCTAGGTGAAAATATGGTGGTCTATGATAGTGGGACTATGCCCTTACATTTCTGAGTAATCCCATGGAAATATGTCTCTATACTATTGCAAAATGTTTATGTAATATATTACGTCGTCTAGGGAGCATGTTACCCCCACTAATATTTATTCACTTTTTCCTGACTTTCTGGAGATATTTACCTTGATGGTTGGTGAAATATTGGACACGTTCCCTTCTTCAAATGCATCAGGCGTTGAGATGGGATTTTTGAACCAGTCGACTTTCCCAAATGGAAGGAAATATTTTGATTTGATAGTTTATATCTCTTATTCTTGTGCGTTTTTCAGGCCGAATTTATTTTCGGGAAGGAAAAATGAGTGGTGATACATGGCATTCCATAGACAATTAGGTTTTGTCATGGCCTCCAAAATATCCTTGTTTGAATGGAACAAGGTATCTAAGGGGGAGTGATTTTGTGTGAGGCTATGAGGAGGTGGTTCGGTCCTAATGGAGTTGGCCAATAGACACAAATAAGATTCTGTAGGCGATGTTGTGGAACGAGATGAGGTCGATAGGGTTCATATGGATTGATTTTTCACCGTCGATGGTACAACTACTTTTGCAATTCTAGAAGTCTTGACAACAATGATAGATGAGTAGAAAACACGAGTCATGGTTCCTATGCACGATGAGATAAATTTTATGTGGTGTTTTGTGTCGTCGATGTTGGATGGGGGAGGAATATTCATTGTGCCGACTTGCATGAAAGCGATTAGGTTCCTCACGTGATGTACTAAGGCTACTTGCACTTTGCTGGTTTTCGAAGTTGTGCTGAGTGCAAAGGCATATAAATTTTTACATTAAGGGGCACAAATTTGTTCCATGATTATGTTCAGTGGAAATGGTGCATGGTATCGCGGTCCTTATAGAGTATATGGTATGAGAACCAACGCTACTCTTTGTCCCTGAAGTGGATGCTCGGAAAATATTAGGTGTTGGAGTATGATTTCGCTTTTTCCATCCCAAATTTTTTGGTTTTGGAAGGTCTAGATTCATCAGGGAGTTTAGAATTAATGCTTCTCTTACTTCTTATAGCCTTGGGAGGCACTCACAATTCATCATATGGTGGGATTGTGAGAAAATTCTGCAATAGTAGTGTCTCATATTCTCTTGATTAGAGAGATTGATTTGCAAGATGGGGGTGACCATGCGAAGGTTTTTCATAAGGTTCTTCGGTTCCTTACATTGATTGACTCAGTGGTCAATTTTATCGCACAACTCGCATACCATCCTTGGCTTGGCCTAGGTCCTGCTAGGATGGTGTGTTGATTTAGCTCTCCTGGCGTTTCGATATTAATGGGGGGAAGGATGATTAGGGGTAGGTTGTCTTGGATCTAGACCAATTTTATCCAGGTGTTGCACCTCTAACGAGCATATGATGTATATTAGAGAGCACACCTAAGTGATGTAAGTACAATGTCAAATCTGATGGTTTCCTTGATAGGCCAGATAAGAATGCCTTTCTTCGGTACTCCCTTCCCTCTAGGTTGATGAAGTGATTGGATACCATTTGCGGAGTGACTCTAGGTCCAGGCATTATGGGACCAAATGGTTACATGCATTTCATAATGCACAGTTTGGTCTTATCCATGGAGGGTGGTTAGGGGCGACAATGTGCCCCTTGACTGGCCACTTTTCTGCTGACATGAAGAGAATGGACATGCTTGTCACCTCCTCTTGCGTTTTCGAGATTTCCCTGGATTATGTATCAGATTTGTCAACTAGGGAGAGGCAGACTATGGCCATGTGTAATTTTTTAAACTTTGAATGAAATCGGGGGGTGTAATGACAATGACGAACTGGGTGATTGCCCGAACACACCCAACACTAATACTCGACTACCAGTAGGCCATCATAGTATACGAGGTCAATAGGATACCATCTCTGAAACAACTCTAGGGTTGTACATTCAACGTTGAAATGATCGTGTTCATCATAGAGTGCACATAGTTGGACAGGAGGTGGAGGGAAATACTGAGGGCCAGGTGGTCCTTCAGGTGACTACCTCACCTCTTGTAGGTAAAGTATGGCTCAACGTTGTCTCTCATCCATCTACACGGGGGGATTTTAGCGATCCTCTTGGTATGATTTCTCTAGGGCATGAAAGGCATCCATATATCATGACATCTTTGGGAAATGATGAGTGTAATGCCCATAATGGTCGCAGATGGCACACATGTGGTTGGTGCGTAATGCGTTCCTTTGATTTTTTATGGCGTGTTCCTTTTTATGGGAACTTGGGTCTGCGAAATTTATTTCATTTCCTAGAAAAGGTTTCAACTCATATAATTCTAGTAAAATATTCATAGGATGGCCTACGATATCGCATAATGCACAAGGTTTCAATGCTCTAGCTATGCTGGGTTTTTCTACATTCTTCCCTTTTTTGTTGGTTTTCTTGGTCACTCTAACTGGTCCTACTATGGGAGTCTCATTAACCGGTGTCACCTCCTTAGGAGTGATGGGGGTTATCCCCGTATAAGTGATGTCAGGGCTTACCAGCAAGGCTGGTGTGAAAAAATACTAGATAGGTATTGCTAAAGACATGTTTGGAAATGTTATAGTTACCAAGTGTTGATGCAACACTATTGGGAATCCGGATTTCCATTAGACGAAAAATCACATGTGTTAGTGAATGATCACATCGCCAAAGATAAGGATCCACGAGAGGTGGTTAATCCATGTCACAAAACACATGGGGAGAATTAGTTTATCCAATGTCCAAAAATCTCCCCCCCCAAGATGATCCAGCTGTGTATCGAACACTCGTGACCTATGTCGTGATACGACTTGTTCGGAATCATGATTTCCATTAGACCAAAAATTGCAAGTGTTAGTCAACGATCGCATCACCAGAGATAAGGATCCACAAGAGGCAGTTATTCCATGTCACAAAAAACACGGTGAGCATTGGTTTATCCAATGTCCAATAGAAACGAAACTAGGTGGATGGTATAATAATGGGGTTTAGGAGATGGCATATGGTAGAAAATTAATTCTAGTGGCCTCGATTTCCTTACTAATAGTCACCATCTTTGGGATAGTTTCGTTGTTTGATGATGACATCATGCACATTGGTGCCCCTGTGATATCTAAGGTTTCTTCTGGTATGCCAAGGGGATCTCCTAGTAATTATCCTAAGATTAATCATGGTTTGAATTTACCAGGGTCATATTCCTGGTACCACACAAGTGACTCTGTAGTTGTGTCTACATAAGGTAGAATGACATCGACAGTCATCATGGGTTTCTTATCATCATATGTAAATTAGTCAATGATGATCATTCGATCCTCATGAGGGAAAATCATCACATGGAAAGTGGAGGAGGATATGGTAGTCATGGAATACATATAACTCTTCCCAAGGAGTGTATTGTAGTCAAGTTGAGCATCCAAGAATTCAATGTCTATGAGTACCATTTTTCTAGCCAAGTTAACAAGGAAATTTTGATATAGATTGAAGGGAGCATAAGGGTGCCCATCATATGCTCTTAGTGTGATGTCGTATGGCTTCATTTCGGGTGATCCCAACATCTGCCAAACAGACTTGAACATGATGCATGTAGATGCACCTTCATCAATGGTACATCGATGTATGGTGATATTTTAGATTGACACTGATATCTGAAAGGTGACTAATGAAGGGAGCCTAGGGGTAGCTTTGTCTAAGTCAAAAGCCATTAGGGGCGAGTCGGAAGGGTCGATGGTGCCTAATGCGGAAAGTACGACTTTCCACTATTTTGGGCACGATTGTAGGGCCTCTAAAGTGTAATACACATAATTAGCTTTCATCTACTTGGAATATTTTTTATTTATTTTGCTAATAAGATAGATGGATAAGTGGGTAGAGAGACCCATAAATCTCTTTATTAGGAATAAAACCATTTATAATGTCAATGCAGATCATTGTATCAACTAAATAAAGCACTTTTGGGTGCGAATAGGGGCTAGAGCATGTGGATAGGGTCAAAGTTGACCAAATCAACAATTTTGTCATGGAAGTATTATAGATTTAATGGAGGACAACGCAATTATGATGGAGGAGTGTATGCATGAGAATAGCATCTTTAATGAGTGTGATGTAGGGTGAGGAAGCTCACCAAGCATATAAGGAAGGGAATGGAAGCCATAGAAGGCATTATTAACATTGTTTATGTCATGGTTTTTTATGATTTTCTACAGACTTCATCTGTTTAGCAAAGTTCGTTGTGCTGTGTAGTACAATGGTGTTTTCGAGAGGAAATCCAACCCTCATCCTAGGTGGACTTCGAGTGCCCACTCAGGAGAGGTACATTGAGCTTCATTCCACAATATAACATTAGGATAAGCTTCATCCATCTACCATAGTGCAATCTTCTTTAGAAACTGCATTATTTTCCAGGGCAGTTGCAGCGTAGGGTTGAGAGACCCATTTTTTCAACTAGTTTCCTAGTGGAGGGAGCATCCTTTCATTGAAAGGATCTATTGGGAGGAGTTTCAGCTATTTTCTTGTCATATCAGACACCTCCCCATTGTCATGGATTTACACAACACTATTCATCCCTAGGGATTCATTTTTAATAGTGTGTATTTCCGAAAACGCTTTCTAGGTTATAGTTTTCAAACTTCTGTGGTTTTTGTTGATTGCAGAATCCTAATTATCCATAGTATCATAAAATGGTTGTCGAAGTTTTGAATCCCAACGGGGATCCATCTTCAGGACGATAAATGAATTAAGAATGAAATAAAGTCGCAAAAGGTATAAGAATTTCTTATACCTTTTGCGACCTTCTTTCATTCTTCAGTCATTTCTCGTCCTGAAGATGGATCCCTGTTGGGATTCGAAATGTCGACAATCATTTTATGATACTATGGATAATCCAGATCCTTTCTAGGTTGTCTTGGAATTGTTCTTGAGAGTTTATATCTCTATTCCCGGCACTTTTTGAGCATTAATTCAACAGATCTATATAATTCTATTTTCCATCTGTAGTCATTCCCTCTTAGACTATGCAGTCATAGAATTATGGAATTTTATGTATTAGAAACATTTCATATTTTCATGTATTGGATAATGGAAGGATTGTTTTAATAGCTTGAGTGACCTTTTCCTCAAGTCATTATATGTATTTCATGCTAATAAGCATAATGGAATGGCTCTATTATTGGCTCATGTTTTGATGTATTGATACTCACTGCAATTTCCAGTTTTATGTTCAATGTTTCTCCTTTCCATGTTTTGTAATATTACAGTGGTATTAGAGCATAATATTTGCTTAGGACGTGGGGCATTACAACTATAAATATGGAGCAATGGATGGAATAGGGTTTCCAAAAATTCTTCTCTAAAATATGCAGGATATTGCCAGAGAAATCAAGGAGATGAGGATGGAAAGACATAAAAATACCCCAAGAAGGTCTCAACATGGAGAGAGTTATGGAACCTCAAATTACTAGTGTTAGAAATCAACATTATAGCTTGTTCCACAATTCTCCACCATGCCTACATTTCTAGCCATAGGAAATGAGGTAGGAGGAACACATAAGGATGAGACTCTTGGTGATTATCTCCTAGAATATGAATATAAATCTTAGAGGTTCAAAGAGCATATAAAATTGTAAGGGTTATGTTGGATCAAGGATAATAGAAGACCCAGTAATTACAATAGAGGAAGAGGGTAAATGCAAAACAATGGTCTGCAACATTCTTTGGGTATATTCTTTCTACTTGCTCTGGATCCCTTTGTTGCTGCAACATGGTCCATTGTATGCACTTGTCCTCATAGCTCCCCACGGGATAGTATTGTTCCCTAATGGTGTCTCAGAAATAATTCCAAGTGGGTATGACTGATAATAGAGAGTGTTTTTTCTCATCCTTTTTCTTGCAGTAGGTTTCCCACCAGTCCTTGACATGGGGGTAGCTTTGAGGAGTGAAAAAATAATCTTCTCCTAGTTACAAAAGTCATGAAACAAGAAATATCCTTCTGACAGATTCAACCATGTATCTACAACATCTACACCTATTTGACCCTCAAATATGGGAATTTCAAAGTTTAGTTTTACCTTAAAGGGATTTGCCTCTCCAAATTGGCTGTCAGATGAAGATGCACCACCGGTGGGTAGTCATTAAAGAATCTGGGAAACATTATTCATCATCATGTTCCTTTGGTTTTTGACAGCCTCCTCGAGAAATATTTTGATAAGATCTCCTACTCCCTCATATTTATTTTCATCCCCCATGGGTGGTCTTCGGTGTTTGCGAGGATGATCTTCCAAGGGTTCAGCCAAATCGAGCCCTAACTCCTTATACCCCGACCTCATTGGAGACATGCAAAGAAGGATCGAGAAGAAGAAGACCGCGCTAATACCATTGATTCAGATTTATGTAGGAACACAATAGAATAAACGTGTAACCATAAATACAAATATTCATCAGAAATAACACTTCATTTCATTAATATCAAAGACCTGAAATTTTCTTACAGACAGAATTGAAATAAACTAGCTACGACACTATTAACTTATCTCTAAGAAGAGATGTGGTGGCTACAGGCCTCTGAAATGAGTTACAATGAGGCTTGAGGGCCTATTTATTATTTAGAAACAATGGAGAATAGTAAACATCCAATACCCTAACCTTAGGAGAAGAAGCACCAAAACTATGGGCCCTGTTTGGGTAAATTGGTCTTTCAACTTCCCGGGGACGTAACTTTGGCATAAGATCTCTGTTTGACATGAACCATACCTCGTTAGAAAGATCTATCCAAGGACTAAAAATTTTTATGTGTGAAAAATTAGTGAATGGACACATGTTACTTTTTTTTTCCCCAAAAAACGTCATTTAGGGCCTCAAAATGTCTCTGGAAGTTCAGGACCCGAAAAACTACTAAAAATAGTAAGTTGTGCCAAAACTGAAAGACTGAAAGAGAAAATGGTGGGGCCCTAAGTGGAATAGGAGGGTGGCCACCAATATCCACTTGGATCATTCCTACCCCTTAGGAAGCAATGCTTCCCATTGCATTGAGTTCCTCCATGACATTAGGAAACTTCTGCTGAACTTGGTCCCTAGTGAACCACTTGCCTTGGTGCAAGAGTTCCCCAGCTTTGACAACCTGATATAGTTGGAACTTCTGTTGGCGAGGGTTATTGATATGTCCATGATACAATCTATGGTGGCCTATTCCATGGAGTGTGGGTTTAACTCTGTTGGTGTGAGTTGTTCTTCAATGTCAGAGGTGTCTAGCAGAGGTGGGAAGTATCGAGGAAGGCGGTCCAAATTGAATACTAGGTGTAGACCAAGGAATGCTGGAATATTGAGATTGAAGGAATTGTTCCCTACAACCTTGGTGATGGTGTACGACCCATATCAAAGTGGGCGAAGCTTGCGGTGGGTTCTAGTGAGGCGCTCCTTCTACAGATGTAGCCACACTTTGTCGCCCACCTGGAATTTGTGTGGCACCTGATGTTGATCATTTTATTTCTTGTAATTATCATTGGCTCTATCCAATATGTCATGAACCTATTGGAAGATGTACTGAATGCTCTCAACGAATTTTTTCACTTTGTCAACTTCAGACTGGACATGAGCTAAACTGGACTGAGTAGCAACAAATGGCATGGCTATGTCAATGGGACATACTAGATGGAATCCCAAGCCCACTTGCAAGGGGCCATGGCCAATTGAGCTATGGATTTCCCAGCTATAACTTTTTTGTACATAGGGGAGGCTCTAATCCCATGTGCATGGATTCTTTTAGTTGTACATGCGCAGAATGTGTACAATTATCCTGTTGACAACCTCTATCTGGCCATCAGTTTGGGGATGGAAAACTGTGGACTTGGTGAGGTTCATGTCCAACATTGACCAGAGGTTGGACCAAAATGTGATGAGGAACCTTCTGTCACGATCGTATATGATAGACTATGGGACTGAAAAGTGCACCCACACTCATTCAAAGAAGAGTTTACCAGTGGCTTCTACTATGATATTCTTCTTGCAAACCGCCACAATTTCCATCTTCAAGAATCTGTCGATGACCAAAAAAACACAGTCGTTTCCATGCTTAGTAGAAGGAAGGCCCGACATGTAATCCATGCATATGGATTCCCAAGGTCGACTAGGGGTAAGTAGCGGAGTATAGAGGCCTTGATTCTTGATGGTCAATTTGGAGATGGCACCAGAAATGCAGTATCTGATGTAATTCCCGACATCCTATCGAAGGTTCGACCAGTAAAAATATTTTTGCAGTACTTCGATTGTTTTCTCAACCCCAAAATGCCCACCAGCTCGACTATAGTGTGCTTCCTATATCATCTTGGCAAACTCGCTTGAAGGAACACAAAGGTTTCCCAGGTGACATAACAGTGCATCCTAGAGGTGAAAATTTTGAGCTTGCGTGCCCCCCAATATTGTCTTGTATGTGTGGCCAAATTCTAGATTTCTCTTGTAGAGAAGTAGCCAATTAGAAGTCCAATTGCTACAAGAGTTGAAAATGGTGGTTAGTGCCATGATCGATGTTCGGCTGAGCTAGTCTACATCATTATTGGTGCTACCCTTCTTGTACTTGATGTTCAAATGAAACTGTTGCAAATATGTTGACCACTTCTGATGAAAATCATTCTGCAACTTCCC
Organism: Pinus albicaulis; assembly: GCA_034641835.2. NCBI lineage: Eukaryota > Viridiplantae > Streptophyta > Pinopsida > Pinales > Pinaceae > Pinus > Pinus albicaulis. The sequence continues at coordinate 922,407,799 of CM076582.1, forward strand.
TTGTGTCTATATGAACTGCAAGGGTCAGTGCTTTATGTGGATGATTATTTCATTCCCCAAAATGTAATGCTTCTATTCTCGACAGGCCTGCACAATGGAATACATTTCTTTGTGATAAGTGGGATACTTGAAAATTATGTCGGACAATGTCTCACTGTGATATGCCACGTGATGCCCCTGTTGAGTGAGAACTGCTACAATAGCATAGTGAGAGGCATCTGTCTCGATCTCAAATGGTTGTTTCAATTCTGATAATGTGAGTACTTGGATAGAATAGAGGTGATATTTCAATTCTATGAACGACTTCTATTAAGATTCTGACAAAAAAAAAATTCTTTAGTTCCTCCCTTGGTGAGTTGACTCAAGGGCCAAGTGACATGAGAGAATCCGAACATGAACCTGGAGTAGAAATTAGCAAGACCTAGAAAGCTACAAAGCTCTATTAGAGTGGTTGGGGTTGGCCAATCCTGAATGAATTGGATCTTGGTTGGATCCACATGCACCCCCCTTTCATCAATAATGTATCCCAGATATTGAACCTGGGTCATGCTAAGAGTTCACTTCTCCAAATTGGCACACAAATTTTCTTGTCGTAGTGTTTTGAGGAATTTTCGGATGTGGTGGAGGTGCTCTTCCCAAGTCTGGCTAAAGATCAAAATGTCATCGAAATATACCACTACAAATGAGTTGGTGGATGGCCTTAAGATGTCTTCAATCAACCTCATGAAGGTTACAGGAGCATTCATCAACCCAAAAGGCATGAAAAACCATTCAAAAAAGCCCTCCTTGGCTTTGAAGGTAGTCTTCCACACATTAGAGGGTTTGATTGGTACGTGGTGGTACTTAGACTTCAAGTCTATCTTGATGAAATATTTCGCCCCTTTGGGTTGGTCGAGAAGGTCATCAATCCATGGAATTGGGTACCTATTCTGGACAGTGATGTTGTTCAGTGCCCGATAGTTAATACAAAGTCTCCAATTCCCATCCTTATTTTGTACGAACATGGTCAGGCTCCCACAGGGTGATGAACGTGGTCAGATGTGAAATTTCTACAACAACTCCTAAATCTACCTCTTGATTTCATCATTGTTCAGAACATAGCACTGATAAATGAGTCCATTGGGTAGCGGCACACCTGGGGTCAAATCAATGGGTTGCTTGACCTAACAGTGCAGAGGCACCCCTGTGGACCTTGTCCATTTGTTGTTGTCGTGTAGAGGAGCCATGTCTAGAGGTGGTGGCCATAGTATTCTTCTTTCCCTGGGGGTGGACCATCTGGAAAACAAATTTCCTAGTTTGGGAAATGAGATTACTGCATTGTTTTTCATTAACTAAAGAGATAGAGGTAGGCAGAGGTACCTCTAGTATCATGTACAACTTATTTCCCAAAGTAACGATAACAATGTGAGGTTGGGACTCATACATAGCATTTCACTTCCACAAGTATTGTTGGCATAATAGTACATCATAAACATCAAGAGGAGAAATGTCACACAATACCTCATCTGTGAAGGGCTTGATTGTATAGGGAAGCCAACAATGTTGGCTGCTGTAGATATCTCTTCCTTACTGAAGCCACCTGATGGTGTATGGTTGTCAGTGTGATGTGGTCAGAAAACCCAACCGCTTCACGACGCCTGATGAAATGAGGTTCTTTCGACTGCTATTGTCGATAATGAACTGTAGCGGGGAACCCTTTACCCACATCTGGGAGTGGAAGAGACACTCTGCCTCCTCTATATCTTCCAGTTCCTCCTTCTGGATCTTTGTAGTTGTAAGGTCCCACCTTAACGACCATCAATAAGATAGAGAAGTAGATGTCACATAATCACTAATACTCATTTGCTCAAAATCCTAAATAATTAGTCACTGTAAAATTGTTTCCAACAAAAAGCCCTTTTTTTTTAGCTTTAGATAATACAAGAAACAACTGTCTTATTCACACTTCAGAAAATTATTAAATTCATTTTCACATTCATACTAAAAAATTGTATACATAGGAAGCTACACTCGTTAAATAGTTTATTTATAATTTATAGTAACATAAAAACAACAGTAACTAAGAATTTTACACTAAAAATTTATATGCACAAAAGCTACAACCATTCAAGATTTTTGACAAACACTTTACAGACATGCACTCTACACTCATTGAGCCCTTATGACAAACGCTTTGCAAGCATAAAATTAAAATTCATTGAGGCATTTTGTCAAACACTTAGAAACAATGAATTTGAGATTATTCTTCAACATATTTATTTCATAAAATTCAGAATTGAAACTTTAAATGTTTCCATCTTAAAACAGGGACTAAATAATCTTAGTCTTTCATCAAAGACTCAACAAAAAGCGCACATAACTCACAGCAGCGATCTGCCAAATCGCCTAGATTTCCAATCTAGGTTCTGAAAAGTATCTTTTTGGAGTGAAATTAGGGGTTAAATGACCTTTAGGTACAAATACCCCCTGAGGTTGGGCTGAATCGAATTAAAAACGCTCAGGAATTCGATTCTTGAAAACAACAAAATTTATAGCCTAAATTTTTCATTTATGACTTTTGTCAAACATATGGAATGAAAACTTACAACTACACCTCTACATGAGGAAAAACAACCCAGAGTTATGCTACTAATATATGCTCATTGAAATCACATATTTCTAAATCCACCATATGAGTTCTAGAAACATTTTACCACCCACAAGCTAATTCATTTGACATGATTGACAATATTTTTTCACCAATTGCTACAATTTATCAAACGTATGGCAGCCCTAAATGCTACAGCCATTAAGGCTTTATGTCAAAATTCTAATAGTACTATTACAACAACTTGAATAAAACAACATTGAATTATTGATAAGAATATGAAACATAAGCCATACCTGAAATTTATCTCCAACTTACCTCAGGCATTTGATCTTCCAAACCATATTTTAGTTGCCATTATTTTTTCATTTTCTTTTAAGGGTTGATTCTGTAATTCCTCCGGGTATGTTTTGGGTACATGTCCATTTTCTTACTTCTGATGTACACTGCAAGTTAGCACTTATTCATGCATAAATAACATTACTCATTCACGGACTTTGTCAAACACTTTTCAAAATATCCTAAAACCATTTCTAAAACATGCATCTAATTACTTGAAACAAAACCATAAATCATGAAATACTTACCCAACTCCTTTGGAATTTATTTATTTCAATTACCTTCAACAATATTTGGCTTTCCTTTCTCAAATGCTACAATACCAAGATTAGTACCATAAACTACCCCAATAATAACTCCAATATTGAGATCTAAACATCCATACATATAGATTAATCTAGTCTTCATTTTTAACTAATCAATAATATTCTAGATAACATAAGCCTATACAAAAATTAGATGCTTACAACAATTTAAATGTCTACTTGTTATTTTATGCTAAAGCTATACTATAATTTTGGGACAATGGAAATTACACCTGAAGAGATATTCAACTCCAATCGTTGAGAGTATGATCCACCTTCGATCCCTTAACCAACTCAGTTGAACCATCCAGTTTTCCACCCAACCATATCCAGGGAGAACTCCTCCCCCTAGAACCCCCAAGTTGTAAAGGCTCACAAAAAATACCAAAATACAACAGTAGAGAGAGATATGCAATGAAAACTGAGGAAGATAGTTTTCACTTCCTCTAAATACCACTCATGTTCAACCTCAATAGATACTTAGTAGATTAATAAGAAATTCAGATTTGTTTTGGAAGTAGTTGGATACTCTCCAGATCTCTCCCTCTCATAATATTCCTCAAGTCTCTTCCACTCTTGGCATTACCCCTCTCTCCCAAATGAGAATACATGAGACTCATATATAGGAGGAGCAACAAATTCTTGTCATAAAGGAGGATTAATATGCGTGCATTGTATTCCATTTAGAGGAGTGTAACTTATGCCATTAAGGAGAGGTATGCATGCCTTGTTTAAGGAGAGTGTAACATATGCATTAAAGTGAGTGTAAGAGGAATATGCCATTCCTTGATGAGTGCATAAAAGAGACTGTAATGTAATATTTAAAATAGAGAGTTTTACATAGAGGCATGAGATTCATGAAGGAGAGAGGTGTGAAGTGATTAAGGAGATATAATTCCCTTTTAATAATAATATCATAGTCTCATAAAAGATAATAATAATATTAATAATATTGAGGATTAAGTCGAGATTGAACTATTACAATTGATTAATCATAAGTGAAGTGGTTTTCCTTCAAGTATACTTGTTTACCCATTCATTGGAGGTGATTTGCTATTTTTGGAAAGTCATACTTGAAATAGTAGGCATGACTTTCTATTTTTAGAAAGTCACTCCCAAATTGTTAGGAATGAGATCTTATTAAGGAAATTCATATGTGAGCTGCCCATGAGTGGTATTTTGGATAATAGGGATTCTGCACCACTATTGTATGCATCTTCGTGCCTTAGTAGATTGAGGACTCTACGCCCTGATGTACTCTAAAGATCCAAGATTCCACACCTTCATATTTTTAAATATTTAGGACTCCACACCCTAAACATTTCATTATAGATTCAAGACTCCATGTCTTTATATTTCATTGATTTAGGACTCTGCGTCCTAATCCTTTTATCATATATCCAAGACTCCGCGTCTTTATATTTCATGGATTTAGGACTCCGTGCCCTAATTTTCATGGCTTCTCATCTATTCTTCTTTGAAACTCCACGTTTCACCTTAAGGTACTGATTGTGAGATCATACCCATCTGATGCTTCATTGGTAAGGTCTTCTTCCAAGACCTGCACACATCATAATCTCTTTGATCAAATAAATCAAATGAATTTCATAATTAACTTATTCAAATTTTACCAAATATGGTGCATGACTTCCACAGTCATTTTGGTTTTAGAGAAATGACTTCCATAGTTATTTATAACTTGAGAATCCCTGTTGGCAATGACCAAGTACCTTTCCACATCATGCTTAGTACGATCTTACGTACATATAATCATACAAATCATGTATCATCCATAAATCACAATTAACCATATGTTCCACCTAACCATGATCATCCATGGATTTTTGTTTCAATTCTGAATCACCATTCATGTCATACACCTTGTCCAAAATAGGATACCAAAAGAGAAAACATCGCTAATATGCTCTTAAACAAAATCAATTCTTGTGTATGCAACCATAGATATTATCATAAGCACACAACAACCAAGTGACCTAAACCAGGTCATAGCATATAAGCATGTACATAATTCTTTCATACATAATATTATATCATTATATCAAAATCACCATCTCTAAGTGTCATCAAAGCTATCTCACTAAGAAGGGACACTACAGTAGTGCCAACAATGGCATTGGGCTCTACCTAAATAATCTATTTCCCTCTTTCATTCCCCTTGTTAGGTTCTGATTCAGAGTGGGAGTAGGCATCTAATTCATATGTCCTCATCTTAGCCACCAGCAACTTCTTGGCCCGACACTCACTTGTGTTGTGAGTGGAGCTCCTATGGAACTCACACCACTTTCCTGTGTCCTTCTTTAGCTTCGTGGTGTTTTTCTTTGCTTGTGGCTTTGGTAGGTTGTCTTGGGACACCATGCCTTGACATTGTCCTTTTTTCTGTGGTTTGGGGGCACCTTTCCCTTGCTTTTTATTCACAGATCTAAACTCTCACTTCTTTTGTTTGAATTTCTGCTCAATCTTGGAAGCATACGGGTACGTTGTACCAAGCGAGGAGATGTTGAGGAACTCTATTTCTTCCTGAATGTATATTTTTAGACAACTATGATAATTTAGCACCAAATTTTTCTCTAAATCTTTGATACCAAACTTTGTGCATACGGTATGGAACATATTTGTCAGCTCATACACATCTTGATCCCTTTGTTTCCACAACGTAGTCCATTGTATGTACTTGTCCTCATAGCTCCCCATAGGATAGTATTTTTCCTTGATGGCATCTTAGAAAGAATTCAAAGTGGGTACAGCTGAGAACAGAGATGGTTCTGTCTCATATTCTTTCTCACAATATGTTTCCCACTAGTCCATGACATGGCGGGTAGCTTTGAGGATTGAAAAAATAATCTTCTCCCGGTTAGAAAAGTCATGAACCGACAAATATCCTTCTAATAGATTCAACCATATATCTACAACATATACATATATTTGACCCTCAAATATGGGAATGTCAAATTTTACTTGTACCTTAAAGGGAGTTTCACCTCCAGAGTGGTTGTTATATTTAGATCTATCACTGGTGGGTAGTCATTGAAGGATCTGGGCAAAGTTATCCATCATTTCGTTCCTTTGGTTTTCGAGGGCCTCCTTGAGCAATATTTTGATAGGATATCCTTATCCCTCATATTTTTTTTTTCCCCACATGGGTGGCCATCGCGGTTTTCGACGCTTATCTTGCAAAGGTTCAGCCAGATCGAGCTCTAACTCCTTATACCCTGACATCATTGGGGACATGCAAAGAAGGATCGAGAAAAAATATATGGTTCTGATACCACTAATCTAGATCTATGCAAGAACACAAAATAATATGCATGTAACCATAAATATAAATATGCAATAGAAATAACGCTTCATTTCATTAATATCAAAGAACTGAAATTTGCTTACAGACAGAATGGAAATAAACTAGCTAGGACGTTGGTATCTTATCTCTGAGAAGATATGTGGTGGCTATAGGCCTCTCAAATGAGTTAAAATGAGGCTCGAGGGCCTATTTATTATTCAGAAACAATGAAAAACCATAAACATAAAAAACCCTAACCGTAGGAGATGAAGCGCCAAAGCTATGGGCCCGGTTTGGGTAAATTGGTGTTTCAACTTTCCGAGGACATAACTTTAGCATATGATCTCTCTTTGATGTGCACCATACCTCATTAGAAATATATATCCAAGGAATAGAAATTTTAATGTGAGAAATATCGATCCATGAACCCATGTTGCACGTGATTTTCCCAAAAAATGTCATTTAGGGCCTAAAAAGGCTCTAGAAGTTCAAGACTCGAAAAACTGCTAGAAATAGTAAGTTGTGCCAAAACTGAAAAACTTAGAGAGAAAATGGTAGGGCCCCAAGTGGAATAGGTGGGTGGCCACCATTATCTACCTAGATCATTCTTCCGCCCTTAGGAATCAATGCTCCCCGTTGCCCTGAGTTCCTCCATGAGATAAGGAAACTTCTGCTGAACTTGGTCCCTAGTGAACCGCTTGCCTTGGTGCAGGAGTTTCCCAGCATTGACAACTCGATATAGTTGGACCTTTTTTTGGTGAGTGTTATTTATTTGCATGTCCATGATACAAGCTATGGTGGCCTGTTCCATGCAGTCTGGGTTTAACTCTACTAGTGTGAGTTGTTCTGCAATGTCAGAGGTGTCCAGTAGAGGTAGGAAGTAGGGACGGAGGCGGTCCACATTTGATACTGGGTGCAGACCAAGGAATGGCGGAATACTAATCTCAAAGGAATTTTTCCCTACAGACTTGGTGATGGTGTACGACCCATACCGAAGTGGGTGAAGCTTGTGGTGGGGTCCAGTGAGGCGCTCCTTTAGCAAATGTACCGACACATTGTCTCCCACCTAGAAGTTGTGTGGCACCTGATGTTGATCATGTCGTTGCTTGTAATTAGAATTGGCTCTGTCCAATATGTCATGAACCTATTGCTAGATGTGCTGAATGTGCTTGATGAAGTTGTTTGCTTTGTCAGCTTCGGATTGGACATGAGCCGAACCAGCATGAGTAGCAGCAAATGGCATGGCTACGTCAATGGGACATAATGGCTGGAATCCCAAGCCCACCTAAAAGGGGTTGTGGATAGTTGAGCTATGGAGAGCCCAGTTATAATTGTGTTGTACATAGCAGAGGCTCTCATCCCATGTACGTGGATGATTTTAATTTTACACACACATAATGTGTATAATCATCTAGTTGGTAACCTCTGTCTGGCCATTAGTTTGGGGATGGAAAGCTGTGGACTTGGTGAGCTTGGTGTCCAACATTAACCAAATACTGAACCAAAATGTGTTGAGGAACCTGCTATTGTGATCAGATATGATAGACCGTGGGATCCCAAAGTGCACCCACACTCATTCAAGGAAGAGTTTAGTAGTGGCTTCTATTGTGATATTTTTCTTGTAGGCTGCCACAATGGCTATCTTTGAAAATATCTTGATGACCACGAAAACACAGTCATTTCCATGCTTAGTAGAAAGAAGGCCTGACATGTAATCCATGGAGATGGAATTCGAAGGTCAACTAGGGGTAGGTAGCAGAGTACAGAGGCCTTGCTTTTGAATGGTCAGTTTGGAAATGGCGCAAGTAATGCAGGATCTGATGTCCTTCCCACCATGCTATCAAATGTTCGACCAATAGAAATACTTCTACAATAATGCCACTATTTTATCGACGACAAAATTCCCAGCAACTCAACTGTAGTGTGCTTCCGATATCATCTTGGCACGCTCGGTTGAAGGAAAACAAAGGTGTCCCAGGTGACATAACATTGCATCTTGGAGGAGAAAATTTTGAAATTGCATGCCCCCTAAAAGTGCCTTGTATGTGTGGCTGAATTCTGGATTTCTTTTGTAGAGAAGCGGCCAATCAGAACTCTCATGCCCATAAGAGTTGAGAAAGGTGGTTATCACCACGATAGGTGGTTGGCTGAGGGAGTATGAAACATTATTAGTGCTACCCTTCTTATACTTGATGTTCAAATGAAACTATTGTAGATATGTGGACCAATTATGATGATGATCGCTCTACAAATTCCCTTGTGTCTATATGAACTACAAGGGTCTATGGTCTGTGTGGATGATTGTTTCCCTCCCCGAAATGTAATGCTTCCATTGTCGACAAGCCTGCACAATGGAATACATTTCTTTGTCATAAGTGGGATACTTGCGAACTGTGTCAGACAATGTCTCACTATGATATGCCACTTGATGCCCCTATTTAGTGAGAACTACCCCAATAGCACAGTTAGAGGCATTTGTCTCAATCTCAATTGGTTGTTGCAAGTCTGGTAATGTGATTACTAGGGTAGAATAGAGGCGATGTTTCAATTCTATGAATGCCTTCTGTTGAGATTTTGACAAACAAAATTTTTCTTGCACTCCACCCTTGGTGACTTGACTCAAGGGCCAAGTGATATGAGAGAATCGCAACACGAACCTGTGGTAGAAATTATCAAGACCTAGAAAGCTTTGAAGCGCTATTAGAGTGGTTGGGGCTGGCCAATGCCGAATGACTTGGATCCTGGTTGGATACACATGAACCCCCCTTTTGTCAATAATGTATCCCTGATATTAAACCTGGGTCATGCCAAAAGTTCATTTCTCCAAATTCACACACAACTTGTGTTGTTGTAGTGTTTGGAGGACTTCTCGAATGTGGTGGAGGTGCTCTTTCCAAGTCTGGCTGGATATCATAATGTCATCAAAGTATACCATTATAAATGAGTTGGTGAATGGATGAAAGATGTCATCCATCAATCTCATGAAGGTTGCGGGAACATTCGTCAACCTGAAAGGCATGACCAACCATTTGAAAAGGCCCTCCTTGGCTTTGAAGGAAGTCTTCCACACATTAGAGGGTTTAATTGGTATCTGGTGATACCCATAATTCAAGTCGATCTTGATGAAATATTTCACCCCTTTGAGTTGGTCCGGAAGGTCATCAATTCGTGGGATTGGGTACCTATTCCAGACAATGATCTTGTCCAGCACATGATAGTCAATACAAAGTCCCTAAGTCCCATCCTTCTTCTATACCAACATGATCGGGCTCACACAGGGCAATGAACTTGGTTGTATGTGACCTTTCTGCAGAAACTCCTCAACTTACCTCTTGATTTCGTTGTTCTCCATAACAAATCACCGATAGATTTTTCCATTGGGTAGCGACGCACCTGGGTTCATATCAATGTGGTGCTTGACCTGACAGTGTAGAGGCACCCCTATGGGTGAGGTCTATAAGTCCTTGTACTCCTCCACGACCTTGTCCATTTTTGTTTCCGTGCAGAGGAGCCATGCCTAGAGGTCGTGGCCATAGTCTTCTTCTTGCTCTGGGGGTGGATCATTAGGAAAAATATTTCTTGGTTTGGGAAATGAGATTACTGCATTGTTTTTTAGTAACCAAAGAGATAGTGGTAGGCGGTGGTACCTTTGGTATCCTGTACAACTTATTTCCAAAAGTAAGAATAACAGCGCAAGGTCAGGACTCATACACATCATGTCACTTACATAAGTATGGTTGGCCTAATAATGCATCAGAAAAATCAAGAGGAGCAATGTCACATAATACCCCATCCTTGAAGGGCTTGTGCTGTATGGAATGCTACACTGCTGGCTACATGGAGATCCCATCCTTGGTGAAGCCACCTAGTGGTGTATGGTTGTGGGTGTGTTGTAGTCGACAAGCCCAACCGCTTCACGACATCTGCAGAAATGAGGTTCTTTTAGCTCCCATTGTCGACAATGATCTCTAGCGGGGAACCCTTTACCCACATATGGGAGTGGAAGAGACACTCCACCTCCTCTGGATCTTCTGGCTCCTCCTTCTAGATATTCACAGTGGCATCAGTGGCATTCGGCTCTGCATATATAATCTATTTTCCTTTATCATTCCCCTTATCAAGTTCTGATTCAGAGTTGGAGTAGGAATCTTATTCATAAGCCCCCATATTGGCCACCAACTACTGCTTAGCCCAACAATCACTTGTGTTGTGAGTGGAGCTCTTATGGAACGTAAACCACTTTCTCGTGCGCTTCTTTGTCTTTGCAGTGATTTTCTTTGCCTATGGCTTTGGCAGTTTGTTGTGGACTGCCATGCCTTGAATTTTTCCTTTGATCTGTGATTTGGGGGAACCTTTCCCTTGCTTTTGATTCGTAGATTGAAAGTCTCACTTATTCTATCTGAATTTCTACTCAATCTTCATAGCATAACGGTATGTCATACCAACCGAGGAGATGTTGAGGAACTCCATTTCCTCCTGAATGTATCTGTGTAGACAACTGTGATACTTTAGCAGCAATTTTTTCTCCGAATATTTGATATCAAACTTTGTGCGTAGAGTATGGAACATATTGGTTATCTCATGCACATCTTAATCCCTTTTTTGTTGCAGCGTGGTCCATTGTATGTATTTTTCCTCATATCTCCCCACGGGATAGTATTTTTCCTTGATGGCATCTCTAAAAGAATTCCAAGTGGGTACGACTGAGAAAAGAGAGGGTTATGTCTCATCCTTTTTCTCAGAGTAGGTTTCCCACCATTCCTTGACATGGGGGGGTAGCTTTGACGAGTGCAGAAGTGCAAAAATATTCTTCTCCCAGTATTAAAGGTCATGAACTGAGAAATATCCTTCTAATAGATTCAACCATCCATCTATGACATCTACATCTACTTGACCCTAAAATA